>SJYV01048058.1:263146-492592 GCA_006410875.1 Neotragus pygmaeus | reverse complement strand
AAAAAAAAAAAAAAAAAAAAAGAGAGAGACCATACAGAAAACAGAAACAGAGCCATGAGTTTTCTAGATGTTGAAATTAGAATTGTAAAAAACCATAATCAATAAGCCCCTCCAAAGCAGACAAGGTAGAAATTTTTACAAAAGAATTATCTATGCAAAAGAATAAATAAAAATTCCATATTTGAGAAATGAAATGTATTAATAATATGACAGTAGCCTAGACATAGGAAAAGAAAGGTCTGTTGCAACAGTGATAGCTTAATAGAAAATATACAAGCTGAAGTTTGGAAAAAACAAAGAACAAAAAATTTTTAAATTGTTTAAATATACATGAAGAATGAATCTAAGATTCAACTTATGTGTGGTTATATTNATAGGAAAAGAAAGGTCTGTTGCAACAGTGATAGCTTAATAGAAAATATACAAGCTGAAGTTTGGAAAAAACAAAGAACAAAAAATTTTTAAATTGTTTAAATATACATGAAGAATGAATCTAAGATTCAACTTATGTGTGGTTATATTCCCATACAAAGAGGAGAAAAAAATATAAGTCATATGTGATATTCAAAAACAAACTAAAGTTTTTGATAAAAATATCACAGTGAGTCACAAACTGAAGAACTCTATGATATCCAAGCAGTGTAAACGCAAATAAAACCACAAAAAGGAATATAATGCATAATGACTTGAAAAATGAATTAAAATCTTCAAATAGCAGAAAAGTATTACCTATGTTATTACTTATAGGAGAGAGTGTTGTTCTCATTGGATTTAAATTTACTCCTGACTAAATATCTCATCACAATTCACGAATATATGCACTATTATACATGTTTAAAAGAGGCTGTAGAAGATTGTTACCCAAAAAAATCTTATTAGCAATCTTAATAACAATCTTATTTTTTCCAAAGGAAAACCTTATTATCCTTTGACAGTGAATTGATAAATTATCAAATCATGTTAAACCAGAATACAGTATATAATAAAATGCACAGAGTAAAAATATATATAAAACTATATTGAATGAAAGGACTCAAGACAGAAAAAAAAAATTACAAAGTGAGTAATCTCTACACAAAATTTCAAAGTAAGTCAAAATCTAACAAAAGGCNGCAGAGCTGTGCAGTAGGAGCAGGTAGCTGGTCAGGAGTCCCTAAGCAACCTTGAATGTCCTCTTTCCACCCACTCCTTCATCTTTGCCATAGTCACTGACATCAGAGATTCAGAGATGATGAAGTGGATAAACTCCAGACGTGATGTCACACTCAAACCTGGGTCTGAACTTCAGTTCTGGTACTTCTAGCAGGGCAGTCATAGGAAAAGAACAATGTATCTGATGCTTAGTTCTCTCATCTTTAAAGTAAAGTGCAACTCCAAAGGTCCTCCCAGATGTTATCCTCAGCCATTTCACATATACGGAGAGTCACAGTGGAAAGGGACTTAAGGCTACCTAGTCTGAATTACTTCCTTGCTGTCTTCATTTTATACATGGAGAACTTGGGTCAACCAGGCCAATTAAGCTGTTATTACAACTCATGAAGTGGCAGAGCTCTGACTAGAACCAGAACTCCCAGGCTATATGAGGTGGGGTTTGTAACACACAGAGAGCAGGGGCATCATATTAGTGTTGGATGATCTGGGAAACACACTCTGAGAAAAATGTTTGCATGCAGGAAATTTACTGGGGGTGCTCTCCCTTTAAAGGAGTGAGAGAAGCAAGGTGAGGGAGAGGGAGAAGTTGAATCATATAGAAAGCTCAGGAGCTGGGCTTCCCTACAAAGTTATCCTGAATCAAGACAAAGAACCAGTCCAGATTCCAAACCAACCAGCTGCTCCTTCCTTTGGGGAGGAACTGTGACCTTTAGCTACCTTCAGATGAGGGACATTCTTAGAGAAAGCTCTGATCTGAGTCATTAGTAGCCAATATCCCAACAGTTGAGAGAATAAGTACTTCAGTTTCATATACTACCAATATTCCATATCGGGCTTCCTAGGTGGCTCAGCAGTAAAGAACCTGCCTGATAATGCAGGAGACACAGGAGACATGAGTTCCATCCCTGGGATGGGAAGATCCCCCAGAGGAAGAAATGGCAACCCACTCCAGTATTCTGGCTTGAAAAAATCCCATGGACAGAGGGCTACAGTCCATGGTGTCACAGAGAGCCAGACATGACTGAGCAACTGGACGCATATTCCATATGGGAATTCTGGGCAGCATACCGCAGCATCCGACACAGTGCATTTTTGCATACATACCACCACTTGCATATTCTAAGTGTGCCCTTCTGGGATCCGGATCTCTGCTATTCTGTTTACTCCATTCACCAGAGAAAACCATCAGAGAAAGATTAGTGGGGAAAACCACCATTACCATACCTGATCTTGAGACTGCAAATGACTCTCCCATCTCCCTCCTCTATAATTCATTCTAGATTCCTCTCACCCTAGGCCAACACCTTTGTTTTTCTAGGTAACTGACCAGGTAAGGTGACCCAGGCCCTCATCCCTAAAGAGACCACACCCTGGTCACCACACCTATCTCCTGCATGACTGTCATAGTTATCCTCGTATCGGGCAGGGCAGTACCAAGCGATGCCCCCATGGAGCAAGTGAATGCCAAACATACCCTTCCCTGCCCCTTTATGTAACAACAGCCTACTTTCTCTTGATTACCAGGGTCAATGACATCTGTCAGTATCGTGACTTCTTTCCTCACCTGCTAACCTCTTGGTACAAGGAGCCAAAAGAGGCCAGATGGCAATGACAGTTTAAAGTATAACAAGCTCTTACTGTATGTTCTGATGAAAGCATCCCCTTCTGGAAACCAGCACCCTTAGATCTATGGAGTCTACACTGCGGAGCTAGGGAGCACACATCCCACAGATGAATTACTGGGAAGGGGAGTAAGCCGGACCTCTCCTACTTTCCCCTTTGGTTCCTGATCCCTCTATTCTATCTTGTGGGGCCACAGCATCCTATAGTGTTGTTTAGAGTGTGTGCCCTGTGGGTTTCCTTGATCCCTGCCACCAGGGGACCACCACCCATTGCTCAGACACTGAGGTGGCTGAAAAAACAGAAGCTGACTGATGTTAACTGGCCGAGTCATTTCATTCACTTAGCTGTTTAGTGCCTCTCCCATCACAGCTCCTTGCCATGGGCTGCTCTCTTTTAAGGGCTTTTTTTTTTTTTTTTTTTTTTTTTTTTNGACCTCTCCTACTTTCCCCTTTGGTTCCTGATCCCTCTATTCTATCTTGTGGGGCCGCAGCGTCCTATAGTGTTGTTTAGAGTGTGTGCCCTGTGGGTCTCCTTGATCCCTGCCACCAGGGGACCACCACCCATTGCTCAGACACTGAGGTGGCTGAAAAAACATAGGCTGACTGATGTTAACTGGCCAAGTCATTTCATTCACTTAGCTGTTTAGTGCCTCTCCCATCACGGCTCCTCGCCATAGGCTGCTCTCTTTTAAGGGCTTTTATTTTTTTTTTCTGTGCTGGGTCTGTGTTGCTGTGTGGACTTTTGTTGCAGAGAGTAAGGCTACTCCCTGTTGTGATCACATGCTTCTCATTGCGGTGGCTTCTCTTGTTGTGGAGCATGAGCTCTAGGACACCCGGGCTTCAGTAGCTGTGGCTCGTGGGCTCCGTAGTTGTGAATCCCAGGCTCCAGAGCACAGGCTAAATAGCTGTGGCATGTGGGCCCATGGCCTGTGAGCTCCTCCTGGCCCAGGGACCAAACCTGTGTCTCCCACATTGGCGAGCAGATTCTCTACCACTGGGCCAACAGGAAAGCCTTCTCCAGTTATGTTAATATGCTGCGTACAAATCCAGACACTTATGCCCACTCCCAGAAGTTCACTCACACACCTCTTCCCCAGCTCCTATGCGCTCAGTCTTGTAAACTNCTTCAGAATGGACTGGTTGGATCTCCTTGCAGTCCAAGGGACTCTCAAGAGTCTTCTCCAACACCACAGTTGAAATTCATCAATTTTTCGGTGCTCAGCCTTCTTCACAGTCCAACTCTCACCTCCATACATGACTACTGGAAAAACCGTAGCCTTGACTAGACGGACCTTAGTTGGCAAAGTAATGTCTCTGCTTTTGAATATGCTATCTAGGTTGGTCATAACTTTTCTTCCAAGGAGTAAGTGTCTTTTAATTTCATGGCTACAATCACCATCTGCAGTGATTTTGGAGCCCCCAAAAATAAAGTCTGACACTGTTTCCACTGTTTCTCCATCTATTTCCCATGGAGTGATGGGACCAGATGCCACGATATTCATTTTCTGAATGTTGAGCCCCATGGAGTGATGGGACCAGATGCCATGATCTTCGTTTTCTGAATGTTAAGCTTTAAGCCAATTTTTTCACTCTCCACTTTTACTTTCATTAAGAGGCTTTTTAGTTCCTCTTCACTTTCTGCATGTAATAGGTACTACAAATTATTAAGACATTTTACATTCTTTTTATGGCACTGAGCCTTTAAAATCTGACATGTGTTTCACGTTTATTATACACCTCAATTTGAACGAGCCACATTTCAATTGTTTGGAAGCCACATGTGACAACTATATCAGAAGCCACAGCTTAGATTCTATCCAACTCTCTTTCTCATCCTCTCTGAGGTGTTCCTTCTGAATTGGTAGGACTTAAATAAAGCCTTGGACTTCCCTGGTGGCTCAGACAGTAAAGTGTCTGTCTACAATGAGAGAGACCTGTGTTCGATCCCTGGGTTGGGAAGATTCCCTGGAGAAGGAAATGGCAACCCACTCTAGTACTCTTGCCTTGAAAATCCCATGGATGGAGGAGCTTGGTGCAGGCTATGAAATAAAGCTTCAGAGGGAGATGTCTGGGCAGTAACCCTGCCTTTGGTGGAATTCTATCTCCTTGCCACTTACAAAGCTTCCAGAACCCTCACTCCTTTGGCACAACATGTTCTGCTGCCCTCATTTAGCTTCACAGGTGTTGCTGCCACTTGCTGGGATGGTTCAATTTGAAAAGCCCAAAAAAAGTAGTGATAGAAAATGTTTAACTCCATCTCTGTGTGTGCCCTGTAATTTAATGCTAAATCCAGCTCAATTTGGTTTCTGTGGCAACGCAGAAAACCAGTTCTCTATGGCTCATATGTCAGATTTCTAAATGCAGAGTGCCTACAACATGCTCAACATCCTAAACATCTGAACTCTGGTGTTCTCTGGTGAACTCTGGTGTTAGAAGCCCTTGATTCTCAGCTTGAGCCACAGGTACAAGGATGCAGTATGGAAGCTTCTGTTAAAGTCTTTACCCAACCTAGAAAATATAGAAAAGGGTAGATTAGGAAGCTTTCAAGCCTAGAAATCTTCAGAGATGGGAAAGCTCCTTAACTGGTTTGAGAAGACTTGGGAGAGGGTCTTGGTGAAGACCAAAGGAGGTCTTAGGCCTGATGTAGTCATTGGTAATCCTTAGCAGAAGCCTTAGCAGATGCACATGTTCTCTATGAATGGACCCCTGGGGGCAGTCATGAGTCCTCAAAAGTAACTTTACTTTCTTTCATCTCCTTCTCAGCAAGTAGCATGCGTGGGACTGGGGAAGAGTGGGTTTATACTTTGTCTCTAGCATTGACTTTGATACATGAGATGTCTCCTTGCCTCTAGGTCCAGAGATATGGAACCATCCTAGAAAACCCTCTGCCATCCTAGCCAAAGCCCCAAGATTGGAGTGAATTTCTAAAGCCCCTCCTCCTTTCAGTACTGAGTTTTTTCTCCTTGGATGCTGAAACCAAAGCTCCAATACTTTGACTACATGATGCAGAGAACTGACTCATAAGAAAAGACCCACATGCTTGGAAAGCTTGAAGGCAAGAGGTGAAAGGGACAACAGAGGATGAGATGGTTGGATGACATCACCAATTCAATAGACATGAGTTTGAGCAAGCTCTGGTAGATAGCGAAAGACAGGGAAGTCTGGTTTTCTGCTGTCCATGGGGTTGCAAAGAATCGGACATGACTGAGTCACTGAACAACAACAACAGAACCCCAGAACAGACTGGTTTCCTTAGAAGTCTCTAGAGCAGGTGATTTCAAGAAAATTTTTAACCACTACTCACAGTACAAAATGCCAGTAACACCATGATCCAGGACACTGGTCTACCCACATTCCCAATGAGTTCCTCCAATCTATTTTCCACACCCATTCTATCCAGAGTGAGCTTTTCAGAGCACACACTGTATCAACAGAAAATTCCCTGGTTGCCTTTCATTATTCTCAGATAAGAATCAACCCCATCAACTTGACTAAGGAAACCCAACAGGACCTGGGTCCACCTGCTTCAGTCCCCTCCACACCCTCACCATGCTCCCTCACATTGCATAAGCTCTTCCTAACCTGTTCTTCCACCCCTTACCTTCGACCTGATTAACCTCTAGCCATCCTTCAAGCCTCAGCTCAGCCATCCTGGCTTCTCAGGACAGGAACAATCTTTTGTTTATGAGTGTTAAATATGTCTCCTTTAATACACAGGTCACCATTGCATTTTTCTATTTGTTGGCATGACTATATGCATATTATCTAGCTCTCTCACTGAACTTTAAACTCTAAAGAGCAAGAATATTTTCTCATTTTTCCCAGCACTCTATCTGGGTGCCTATTACATAGCTTGGCATAAGGTAAAAGTTCAATAAATATATGTCACATGAATAAACAAACAAATAAATTTCAAGTGACAGCCCCTGACAATTGGTAAATTTTCATAGAGCTCTTTGTTGAAAAGACTTCGAATGCCAAGAAGACTGGGCTGAGTTTCAAAGAGTACAACTGATCTGCAATGGCTACCACAGCTCCCTGACGAGAGAAGAGCAACATGAGTCCTGATTATTTGCCCTTGTAATAAAGAGTATGACTTTCTCGGAATGGGCTTGATGCTGAGCAATTTTTTTAGGTTGGCCAAGTACTGGAATGCATGCTCAACACCATCCAAATCCTCTTGGCATTCCCTGGAGCTCCTTGGATCACTTTAGACTTTAAATTCTCCACCTGAAATAACGTTTCATCTTTGAGTCACCAACCCTGCTTCCCAAGGAGATCAAGGCAAGAGAATCTAATCATTACAATGTTCCTGATGTCAGCAGGATGACTAACACAATGTGGCCGCATTCCCCAGAACTAACCAAAGCTGCTGCTGCTGCTGCTAAGTTGCTTCAGTCGTGTCCAACACTGTGTGACCCCATAGATGGCAACCCACCAGGCTCCGCCATCCCTGGGATTCTCCAGGCAAGAACACTGGAGTGGGTTGCCATGTCCTTCTCCAATGCATGAAAGTGAAAAGTGAAAAGTGAAAGTGAAGTCGCTTAGTCGTGTCCAACTCGTAGCAACCCTATGGACTGCAGCTTACCAGGCTCCTCCATCCATGCGATTTTTCAAGCAAAGCAGGGCTGCCCAGCTCCAAGGTGTCAACTTCACCCTGGAGGATGAACAGTATCAACACAACAACATGGTCCACAAGCCCCTTCTCCACCTTCCATCTATCCAGGGCTGGATGGGAAAGCAGATATCATTTCCTGATTGACAGACCAGAAGTCTGTCTCAGCTACAGAATCATCCCATTATTTGGCTCAGGAAAGGTGAAAGGGGAAACCAAGGGTCCAGGGAAAAAGTCTGCTAATCCATGATAAGAGAGCATTTTGTTAGGGTTTTTTTTTTTTTTCTTTCTTTACTGGTTATAATAAAGATTAATATGAAACAATGCTTGTCACAAAAGAATTCTAGAAAAATTAAGGGCTTTTATTTGTTCTTATCAGTGCTTTTAGATCTAATTAATTCAGCCTGAGAGGCTGCTGCCTTAGAGACCCTGTCATCTTTTGCTGCATTGATGGAAATATAGCATTTCCATGCCAGGATGGCAGAGCCTTTCTTGTGCTCTGCAGCACAGACCATGTCTGGAGTTTTGTGTGTTGCTGAGCTCAGCATTCATAATCTATCAAGTGTCAGTGTCACCTTCTTCCCATGCATATCATAAACATGGGGAGGCTATGTTCTGAAGAGCTCTGCAAATTTATTTCACGCTCCCTATCCACAGTGCAGGACACAAGGTGGGCATCCTACAAATAGCTTGGAGTAAGGCATGGCCACTCACTCCAGTCTTCTTCCCTGGAAAATTCCATGGACAGCAGAGTCTGGTGTGCCCCAGTCCACGGGGTCACGAAGAGTCAGACACAACTGAGCACACACACCTGTAAACAGCTTGTATCCTCTGGACAGGGGTTGCCACTTGAGGATGGTCCACAAAACTGACAAAAACTGCCAAGAGTCCCCCTGGGCAGGCCCCACTTGCTTGCAGTGACATTCACGTAGCAAAGAACCCTGGGTGTGTTGCTTTTGCCACCTTAGGTCGAACAGCTTGTGCAAAATCACACAGACAAATTCTGCAGGTGCCAGGCCTGAAATGTGGCCCCAGTGGAAGAGGACNGTAAATTTTCATAGAGCTCTTTGTTGAAAAGACTTCGAATGCCAAGAAGACTGGGCTGAGTTTCAAAGAGTACAACTGATCTGCAATGGCTACCACAGCTCCCTGACGAGAGAAGAGCAACATGAGTCCTGATTATTTGCCCTTGTAATAAAGAGTATGACTTTCTCGGAATGGGCTTGATGCTGAGCAATTTTTTTAGGTTGGCCAAGTACTGGAATGCATGCTCAACACCATCCAAATCCTCTTGGCATTCCCTGGAGCTCCTTGGATCACTTTAGACTTTAAATTCTCCACCTGAAATAACGTTTCATCTTTGAGTCACCAACCCTGCTTCCCAAGGAGATCAAGGCAAGAGAATCTAATCATTACAATGTTCCTGATGTCAGCAGGATGACTAACACAATGTGGCCGCATTCCCCAGAACTAACCAAAGCTGCTGCTGCTGCTGCTAAGTTGCTTCAGTCGTGTCCAACACTGTGTGACCCCATAGATGGCAACCCACCAGGCTCCGCCGTCCCTGGGATTCTCCAGGCAAGAACACTGGAGTGGGTTGCCATGTCCTTCTCCAATGCATGAAAGTGAAAAGTGAAAAGTGAAAGTGAAGTCGCTTAGTCGTGTCCAACTCGTAGCAACCCTATGGACTGCAGCTTACCAGGCTCCTCCATCCATGCGATTTTTCAAGCAAAGCAGGGCTGCCCAGCTCCAAGGTGTCAACTTCACCCTGGAGGATGAACAGTATCAACACAACAACATGGTCCACAAGCCCCTTCCCCACCTTCCATCTATCCAGGGCTGGATGGGAAAGCAGATATCATTTCCTGATTGACAGACCAGAAGTCTGTCTCAGCTACAGAATCATCCCATTATTTGGCTCAGGAAAGGTGAAAGGGGAAACCAAGGGTCCAGGGAAAAAGTCTNACCAGGCTCCTCCATCCATGCGATTTTTCAAGCAAAGCAGGGCTGCCCAGCTCCAAGGTGTCAACTTCACCCTGGAGGATGAACAGTATCAACACAACAACATGGTCCACAAGCCCCTTCTCCACCTTCCATCTATCCAGGGCTGGATGGGAAAGCAGATATCATTTCCTGATTGACAGACCAGAAGTCTGTCTCAGCTACAGAATCATCCCATTATTTGGCTCAGGAAAGGTGAAAGGGGAAACCAAGGGTCCAGGGAAAAAGTCTGCTAATCCATGATAAGAGAGCATTTTGTTAGGGTTTTTTTTTTTTTTCTTTCTTTACTGGTTATAATAAAGATTAATATGAAACAATGCTTGTCACAAAAGAATTCTAGAAAAATTAAGGGCTTTTATTTGTTCTTATCAGTGCTTTTAGATCTAATTAATTCAGCCTGAGAGGCTGCTGCCTTAGAGACCCTGTCATCTTTTGCTGCATTGATGGAAATATAGCATTTCCATGCCAGGATGGCAGAGCCTTTCTTGTGCTCTGCAGCACAGACCATGTCTGGAGTTTTGTGTGTTGCTGAGCTCAGCATTCATAATCTATCAAGTGTCAGTGTCACCTTCTTCCCATGCATATCATAAACATGGGGAGGCTATGTTCTGAAGAGCTCTGCAAATTTATTTCACGCTCCCTATCCACAGTGCAGGACACAAGGTGGGCATCCTACAAATAGCTTGGAGTAAGGCATGGCCACTCACTCCAGTCTTCTTCCCTGGAAAATTCCACGGACAGCAGAGTCTGGTGTGCCCCAGTCCACGGGGTCACGAAGAGTCAGACACAACTGAGCACACACACCTGTAAACAGCTTGTATCCTCTGGACAGGGGTTGCCACTTGAGGATGGTCCACAAAACTGACAAAAACTGCCAAGAGTCCCCCTGGGCAGGCCCCACTTGCTTGCAGTGACATTCACGTAGCAAAGAACCCTGGGTGTGTTGCTTTTGCCACCTTAGGTCGAACAGCTTGTGCAAAATCACACAGACAAATTCTGCAGGTGCCAGGCCTGAAATGTGGCCCCAGTGGAAGAGGACTAACATCTTCTGAGCATCTTTTGTATATCAAGGACAAAAAAGGTTCAGCTGCCTTCTGTCCACTGATGCCCAGAGACCCAGTGGGGAGATGTACACAAGTACCTGTTTGTCTGGGTCAGGAATCCCCTGGCCCTGCCTTATTCCTTTCCTCCCCTCAGTAAAGGCCCTGGTGAGGGCCACTTTGCTGCAGTGCCTCGTTCCTGCCTGTAAACAGGCATTTGACTTCGGCAGGTTGCCAGCTGCCCGTTCCTCTCCAGGAGGCTGAAATGACTCCTTGGGAAGGTGCTGGCTGTGCCTCGGGACCTGTCAG
Organism: Neotragus pygmaeus; assembly: GCA_006410875.1. Taxonomy (NCBI): domain Eukaryota; kingdom Metazoa; phylum Chordata; class Mammalia; order Artiodactyla; family Bovidae; genus Neotragus; species Neotragus pygmaeus. The sequence continues at coordinate 481,853 of SJYV01048058.1, read as the reverse complement.
GATGAAGGATGCCAGTCGGGCTCTCTTTTACTGTTTGCCTGCTGCTTTGATCCCCAGCAATTTATTTTTATGTTCACAGCGTTTTCCATACCATCTTTCCCTCTATACTTTGCATTTTCCTGATGCAGTACAGCAAGCGGTGTTTGTTACTCTTGCTTTCCAAAGATAATTCCGGACTAGAGCTTTTGCAATTGCAGGCTGCTTGGGAACTTCATCCTTTGCTGGGAAGATCTCCTTGGAAATGAGTTCCTCTGGGTAGGGTGCTCCGAAGGGTTAATTTCCTGGGGAAAGATGGCTAGGGCAGCCTGATAGCACCAGAATAAACATCTGCTGAGAGAATATTTCTAGGAAAAATTAGACATAGAGGATTACAGAGAAGGAATGATTGAGTTTATTTTGTGCCATGGAGATAAAAGGCATTGCTGCTACTGCCGCTATGTCACTTCAGTCGTGTCTGACTCCTTGCGACCCCATGGACTGCATCTGTCTCCTGCATTGGCAGGCAGGTTCTTCACCACTAGTGCCACCATTAAGGATATATAATAGTAAATTTTAAATATATNATTGCTGCTACTGCCGCTATGTCACTTCAGTCGTGTCTGACTCCTTGCGACCCCATGGACTTTATCTGTCTCCTGCATTGGCAGGCAGGTTCTTCACCACTAGTGCCACCATTAAGGATATATAATAGTAAATTTTAAATATATATATATACAAATTTTAAATATATATATAGATATATGATGGTATGTGAGTGGTATCAGTGAGACATGGATGCTATATCCACCCATCTAGCCATTTGTGTGTGCTGTCATGTCCAGCTCTTTGTGACCTCATGGACTATAGCCCACTAGGCTGCTCTGTCCATGGAGTTTTCCATGCAAGGACACTGGAGTGGGTTGCCATTTTTCTTGAAGGGGATCTTTCCAACCCAGGGATTGAGCCCATGTCCCCTGCATTGCAGGTGGATTCTTTAGCCAACTGGGAAGCTCCATAGATACTATATATAAGGTAATAAATGAATTAATAAAGGTGGTAACAAAATGTGTCCCTACTGGTTTGTCAGCACTTTGATGACTTTCCAGTGCTGTAGTCTAGGGCAGTGAACATTTCTCTTTCAGAAGTTTTGCTTTTAGAATCAGAACCTGCTCCCCAACTACCTACTCAACCCATCACAAACAAACCTCCCACTGTATGAGAGACTCTCAGGACGGGAGGTGCATACAGATTAAGCAAAAGGCAAAAAGGCTTCATTTTTCAGTGCCCTTTTGGTACTGGTTCACATGTCTGTCAGGATTTGGAAACTAGTTCCAGTTCCCTAGTTGAAATCAGAACTCTCTTGTTTAACATTTCTGAGCATTTAAAAAATCAGAAAANCGCATACAGATTAAGCAAAAGGCAAAAAATGCTTCATTTTTCAGTGCCCTTTTGGTACCGGTTCACATGTCTGTCAGGATTCGGAAACTAGTTCCAGTTCCCTAGTTGAAATCAGAACTCTCTTGTTTAGCATTTCTGAGCATTTAAAAAATCAGAAATAAGTGAACAAAATACTGCATTCATCTTCTAGGCCTCAGGTTCACATACAGTCCTCAGAAGAAAACTCCCTCACAGCAACCAGCATCAGTCTGGGCCCCACCTGTTCCTTTTGTATCATTTCTCCAGGCCTCCCCATCCCCAAATCCAGTCCTGGCTGCCTCGGGCTCACTGACTTCATTTTGTTGATTGTTGTAGTTTGATGATAGTCACTTAAGTCGTGTCCAGCTCTTTTGTGCCCCCACAGACTGTAGCCCTCCAGGTTCCTCTGTCCATGGATTCTCCAGGCAAGAATACTAGAGTGGGTTGCCATTTCCTTCTCCAGGGGATCTTCCCCATCCAGGGATCAAACCCATGTCTCCTACTTTGCAGGTAGATTCTTTACCCCTGAGCCACCAGGGAAGCCCAGTCCTCACCCTAGTGCCTCTTTATACACATGTTCATCCCAAGTCCTGATTTCTCCTTCCCATTTGATTGTCAAATCTGATCTCATTTCAGGGTCAGCATTAACACTTTTTTCCAACAACCATTTCATTATTTGACACTTTCTCCAGGGATATTATAGGATCTGAGTCCACCTTCAGTGGCATTAAGTGTACTGGTTATTTTCTGTCTATGGCATCAGTCCTTCCAGTCTGATAATTTTCTGGAACCCAAAGCACCAATGCAGCTGGAATCAGGGTGTCTGAAAAGAGGGCAGCTGTCGCTTCACATCCTGCAAAATGTTTCCACAAAATCTGCCCCCAAATGCTAAACTCTTTCACTAGGGAGAGCTGATTCATGGAATTTAAAATAGGATTTCCGTATGGTTGGATAATTCTGTGGAGGAAAACAAAAAAGGAAAAAAAAAAGTATTGCTGTCCTAAGTCCTTCCTTTTGAGGCCAAGTCAGGGCACAGAGTGTTGTGGACACTGAGATGATGAGAATGCACTGGGATCAGAAATGCACTTTATCACATAGAAACTTTCAGGAACCCTAAAAGATTCTCTGCAAAAAAGAGCAGTTCTTGGAACTTCACTGAAATATCTGCTCCCAGGAAAGAAATGTCAAGTAGAGATCTAAAACCAAAGTGTACCAGCCCTGTGAAACCCCTGATAATATTTGTCTTCTGCCACAAATTCTGCAAGATATTTGGTGATGATGTCACCATAACCTCTTTGAGACACAAGACACTGGATCCTATCCCTTCCTGCCTTCCTAGGCATTTTTCAATATTGAAACATCTTTCTCTTATAATTCAGTCTCCTTCTGATACCTGGTTTCTTCCAGGTTTTAATGTTTAAACTTTTCATATGAAAAAAAATGAACTTGGCTCAACCTCCCCTTTGCTGGCTCCTCCTCCTTTCACCGTCTTTTAATGTTAGGGTTTCCTGTAAATTGGGGCAGCCACCGTAGAAAACAGTATGGAGGTTTCTCCAAAACTAAAAATGGTCCTACCATGTGACCGCAACTCCACTCCAGGGTATATACCCGAAAAAACCCAAACCACTAATTTAATAATATACATGCACCCAATTTTCATAGCAGCATTGTTACACTAGCCAAGATATGCAAGCAACCTAAGTGTCCATCAGCAGATGAATGGATAAAGATGCGAGATATATACGTTAATATATGGCAGGTGGATTCTTTACCACTGAGCCACCTGGAAAACATATATATATATATATATATATATATATATATAACAAAGTGCTATTACTAAAATAAAAAATATATATATAATAAAATACTACTCAGCTGTTAAAAAAAAGAAAGAAATGTTGCCATTTGCAGCAACATGGATGGACTTGAAGGGTATTGTGCTAGGTGAAATAAGTCAGGCAGAGAAAGACAAATACTGTATGATATCAATTGTGTACAGTACCATTTTATACAGCAAACTAGTAAAGGTTAAAAAAAAAAAAAAAAAGAAGCAGACTCACAGATGCAGAAAACAAACTAGTGGTTACAAGTAGGGAGAAGGAAGGGGCAACATAGGGGTAGGGGAGTAAGAGGTACAAACTAAAGTATAAAGTAAGCCAAAAGGATATATTGTACACACAGGGAACATAGCCAATATTTTGTAATAACTATAAATGGAGCATAATCTTTAAAAATTGTGAATCACTATATTTTATACTTGTAATATTGCCCACCAACTATACTTCAATTAAAAATAAATATCTTAAAATTTTTAATCAGAGGATAGTTACTTTACAATGTTGTCTTGGCTTCTGCCAGGCAACCGCTCAAATCAGCCGTAAGTATACATATATCCCTTCCCTCTTGAGCCTCCCTCCTTACTGCCCCTACTGCCTATCTTGTCCTTCTAAGTCATCACAGAGCGCCGAGTTGATCTCCCTGTGTTATACAGCAGCTTCAGCTTCCCAATAGCTATCTGTTTTACCCATGGTAGTGTGTGTATATATATGTATGTATCAGTACCACTCTCTCAATTTGCCCCACCCTTTCCTTCCCCTGCTGTGTCAAGACTGTTCTCTCTGTCTGCTTCTCTATTCCTGCCCTGCAAATAGGTTCATCAGTACTATGTTTCTAGATTCCATATATATGCGTTAATATATAATATTTGTTTCTCTGACTTACTTCACTCTATATAACAGGCTCTAGGTTCATCCACCTCAGTTCAACTGACTCAATTAAGTTCCTAAAATATAATAATTTTTTAAAATGTTACTAGCCTCTGACATTACATATCTTTTTCAAATACTAATTTAATTGCAGCTGACACATTTTAATAAATAAAATGTTATTATAACTGNTCTCTGACTTACTTCACTCTATATAACAGCTCTAGGTTCATCCACCTCAGTTCAACTGACTCAATTAAGTTCCTAAAATATAATAATTTTTAAAAATGGTACTAGCCTCTGACATTACATATCTTTTTCAAATACTAATTTAATTGCAGCTCACACATTTTAATAAATAAAATGTTATTACAAATGTCATGAAAAAGAATGAATAAACAAAAGAAATTTTCAGAGTTATTATGATTATGCTTGGAATTGTTCTCCAACTCGCTGTCACCCTCAGACCATCTTGATCATCTGAAAGCAGGTTTTATCAAACTAATTCCATAATTAAGAAGCTCAAGTCAACAAGGTGAAGAGTGATGAAAAATACAAATATGTCTACATGTATATATCTGAAAGCTTCTTGTGAAATGACAAATGCACTATTAGTGTCCATGGAAGGTTTCATAGTAAGATCACGTCCCCCAAACCAAGAAATGACTGCAGTGATTTGCAATTCTGAAACCTTGCTGAAAATACCCTTCTTTCNAATATGTCTACATGTATATATCTGAAAGCTTCTTGTGAAATGACAAATGCACTATTAGTGTCCATGGAAGGTTTCATAGTAAGATCACGTCCCCCAAACCAAGAAATGACTGCAGTGATTTGCAATTCTGAAACCTTGCTGAAAATACCCTTCTTTCTTTAGTGCAGTGTCTCTAAGCCTCCTGGTCAATTTGCTAAAAACCAACTCCCAGACAGTCAATTCCACAGACCAACATTTGGGCAAATGGGCTTGCTTCTGTATTTCTCCAAATGTGTTGCCTGAGTCCCCTGCAGTGTTATCACTTGAAATGCTCATTAAAAGTACAGGCCATCCCAGACCTGTTAATGATGGGATCCAGGAACCCAAGGTAATTTTAAATACCAAGGTGATTCTCATGAAAGCTAAAATTTGAGAGCAAGACTGTGGTTCTAGAGGGTAGACAGCCATGATTTGCAAAGATATTGAGCTATCTTTCACTTGTCTCTTGACGACCGCCAAGCCATGACAAGAACCTGCCAAATGCTGTAGTGAAACCCTCTCTCCTGGAAAAACAAAGATGCCTTGCTTTCTAAATTCTTTAAGAACAGTTTGCTTCAGAAAAAACACAGTTTGGGCAGCAAGGAGTTTAGGGGAAGTCATTCTTGCTTGGGAGCTCAGTGGAGAATGTTGTTCCTTCTAAAAGCCTCTGGCCGGTGGGTTACATCCAGAACTGACCTTGGAAAGCAGGGCCTGCAGGAAATAGAGCCTTGCAAGCTTTTGGCAACCAGAAGTTAGGAAAAGGCTTCAGTCGTGGATGGTCTCATGACCCTGGACAGCAGAAGATGCCTACGTAGACAGAGAGGGTTAGGAGATGGACAGAGGTCAGGGAAGAATGCCTTTGCTCAAAATAGTACAGAATATCCAATCCCTGTCTCTTACATTTATTTCACTCTAGGTAATCATATTTTGGGGCACAATTGTCTCTGGGATGCCATCATCAATAGAAGTGACAGTATTGTCCACCAAAGAAAATGAACTATTACAATAATAATAGATACTCTTCATGGCATAGCTACAATATGGAACTCTGCCTTCACAGATTCTAGCCCATGTCCATGAAGTAGGCTATGCTTAGTCTCTCAGTTGGGTCTGACTCTGTGCTACCCCATGGACTGCAGGCCACCAGGCTCCTCTGTACATGGGGATTCTCCAGGCAAGAACACTGGAATGGGTTGCCATGTCCTCCTCCTCTTCCCAATCCAGAGATCAAACCTGGATCTCCCGCATTGCAGGTGGATTCTTTACCATCTGAGCAACTAAGAAGGCCCTGGTGAAGAACAAGATGAAGGCAGATGAAATTATTTGCACTGCACAAAAAGGAAAAGAGGCCTGAAAGTCTTGGTAATCTGGCCAAGGTCATGCAACTAGAGAATTGGTCTGAATCTGAACTCAGATCTGTGCCCTTCCATTGAGTCATGACTTTACGTGCTAAATTAAATTTATACAAGTTAATTACTAATTCCATTCTATCTTCATCCAGTCTCTTNGACTGATGCTGAAGCTGAAACTCCAATACTTTGGCCAACTAATGCAAAGAACTGACTCATTTGAAAAGACACTGATGCTGGGAATGATTGAAGGCAGGAGGAGAAGGGGATGACAGAGGATGAGATGGTTGGATGGCATCACCAACTCAAAGGACATGAGTTTGAGTAAGCTCTGGGAGCTGGTGATGGACAGGGAAGCATGGCGTGCTGCAGTCCATGGGTCGCAAAGAATCGGACAGGACTGAGCAACTAAACTCACTGAACTGAACTGGGGAATACCAATATAGATTAAATATTTGCTGATATTAGGAAATAGTTATTAATAGCATTGCCATTATAGAAAAATGTGTTTTTAAAGATACTGAGTAAAAGAAAGAAAGTGAAATCACTCAATTGTAATTGTGTCTGACTCTTTTCAACCCTATGGGATGTAGCACAACAGGCTCCTCTATCCATGGAATTTTCTAGGCAAGAATACTTGAATGGATGGCCATTTCCTTCTCCAGGGGATCTTCCCGACCCAGGGATCAAATTCGGGTCTCCCACATTGCAGGCAGACTCTTTATCATCTGAGCCACCAGGGAATCCCAATACATACTAAATGTTTAGGGGTAAAATAAAATTGTGTTTGCATCCACTTCAAATTCTTCAGCCAAAAAAAAAAACCTCTGAAAATATATTAAGAAAATATGACTAAATGTTAACAGTTGTTAAATCTGGATGATATACAGGTGTTTACATTTATTGTTTCTATTTTTCTGTAGATTTAAAATTTTTATAGTAAAGGTTTTTTATGGTGCCAAGGCAGGGAAAAGTTATATAGTATCTATGTGCTAGCCTCCTTATTTGTCCTTTTTCTCACATTATCTTACTAAATGTGACAATAACAAGTGAAACTCCATTTTACAGATGAAGATTATGAGGCTTAAAAGGATTCATTTAATTATTCCTCCAAAAACCATTAAACGTCCATGATATGCCAATGTAATTCCTATCCTCAAAAGATGTATTTATTGCTTAGCAGGGGCAAACAGCTAAATAAATCATAAACAACAACAACTACCATTATCATTTTTTATTTAAATTTATTTATTTTAATTGGAGGCTAATTACTTTACAATATTGTATTGGTTTTGCCATACATCAACATGAATCCGCCATAGGTGTACATGTGTTCCCCACCCTGACCCCTCCTCCCACCTCCCTCCCTGTACCATCCCTCTGGGTCATCCCAGTGCACCAGCCCCAAGCATCCTGTATCATTTATTAAGCACCTAGCATAACAAACAGGGACTTCCCAGATGAAGTAGTGGTAAAGAATCCTCCTGCCAATGCAGGAGATGCAAGAGTCATGGGTTCAATCCCTGGGTCAGGAAGATCTCTTGGAGGAGGAAATGGCACCCCTATTCCAGTACTCTTGCCTGGAAAATTCCATGGATGGAGGAGCCTGGTGGGCTATGGTCCATAGGGTTGCAAAGAGTCAGAGATGGCTGAAGTGACTAAGCACACAGGCAGTGTGATGAACACAGTAACAAGCACTTTGTATGTCTTCACACACTTCATCTTCACAATGAGCCTCTGAGGTTGGTAATGTTAACATTCCCACTTTGTAGATGAGAAGACTGAGGCCCAGAGAGGTTGCATACATTTCCCAAGGTCAGACAGAGTACAATAAAGTGTCCTGGGTGCTATGACAGACATATATGCAGGACCTAGTAGAGTACAAAGGAAGAAGCAATCTTTCTTTTTAAAAAGGAAGTCACTGGAAAAGGTAACACATAGAGGCTAAATAACTATCAATCCTTACCACCTACCATGCAACAGAAGAGGAGCCTGAGCCATTGTACGCCTAATAAATTTCTCAGCCTCTGCACTACTGGCATTTGGGGGTGGATGTTGTGGGAGCCTGAGCTGTACAGTGTAGGGTGATTAACAGCATCACTATCTACTAGATGTAGGAACGACCTTCTGCTGTGACATGCAGAAAGGCTTCAGACACTGCCAAATGTCCCTGGAAGACAAAATATTCTCTCATTTAGAAACAATGATCTCCTTTAAACAGCAAACTCCCAGTAGTCAGATCATAAACTACACTTTTTAAATCTTTTTTCTTTTTATTTCTTTATATTTTTTAAATCTTTAGCTAAATATAAATGGGATCCCCAGATGATGTCTTGTCACAAGTTTCCCCGAAAGGACCATGTGACGATATTCTAGCACATTTAAACAATATTGATCTTTTCTTTTTTAAAATAGAAGATGGATGTTTAGCCTTTAATTAAACTAATTTCAAACTTTGGCTATTAAAATCATCTCCCAGGTGGCACTAGTGGTAAAGAACCTACCCGCCAAGGTAGGAGACAAGAGATGTGGGTTCGATCCCCAGGTTGGGAAGCTCCCCTAGAGGAGCGCATGGCAACCCACTCTTGTATTCTAGCCTAGAGAACCCCATGGACAGAGAAACCTGGTGGGCTATGGTCCTTGGTCGCAAAGAGTCGGTGATGACTGAAGCACCTTAGCACACACTCAGAATTAGAGAAGAAAATTATCTCTACTCAAAACTTACAAATCTACTCTCTGGAGCTAGGTTTAGGTGTAGTCAAATGAGGTTCCAAAGGTATTCTTCCATTTTCTCCCCTGAATTGCTATGCTTCTGACTGTTCCTCAAATATGATAAAATGATCCTAGTTATATTCTCACAATGTAGAAGCAGCCTTTTGTATAAAATTAAGAAGCCCTGACAAATCCATTAGCATGCATTTTGGAGGACCTTGCCACTGAGTCAAACATATTTTCATCAACTAGAAAGGAAGGAGACACATAGAAATCCAGTCACCGCTTTAGACATTGAAACCATGAGGACCAACCCAGAAGATGTACATTCATATAGTCAGAAAGTAGATTTGTAATTTGTCTAGGGTCAAAGAGAGAGGGGAAAGGTAGAGGGAAATGGATAGTGACATAATGAGCATAGCTTTTTGGAGTGAAAAAATGTTCTACAATTGATTGTGGTGATATTTGTACAGCTCTATGAATATATTTAAAAAGTCATCAAACTGTACACATTAAATGATGGAATACTAAGGTATGTGAAATTTTATCTCAATAAAGGTATTATACTTAAAAACAAGAAACTATGAGGACCAAATATATTGATTCTTTCATTCTTTGCTGTTATCACTATTAACTCACAGTATGTTGCTCTTCAGACAAGTGAATGACCTTGTGAACACCTTTCAAATTGGAATTTGCAGACTACATGACTGATAACAGTTCTGCAGACAGGAAATCAACATTAAACTCAGCTGCCCAGCCTCACCCCACTAACCAGGCAAATCAAACATTGCTCAGATCCAACAGTATTAATATTCACGAGATGTTAGTTCTTCTGAAAACACGGCAGGCAGACAAAAATCTAGGAAAACTGAAAACAGGAGCCAGCTCATACTGACTCACATCAAAAATTGTATCACGGGGACTTTTCTGGGGGTCCGGTGGTTAAGAGTCTACCAGCAGATGAAGGGCACACAGGTTCAATCCCTGGTCTGGGAAGATTCCACATGCTGTCAGGCAACTAAGCTCATGAGCCACAGCTACTGAGCCCTAGCACCCTGGAAGTCTTGCTCTGTGGCAGGAGGGGTCATCTCAATGAGAAGCCCATGCACCACAACAGACAGCAGCCCCTACTCACTGCAACTAGGGGAAGCACATACAGCAACGAAGACCCAGTGCAGCCACAAATAAATACATTTTTTTTAAAAGAATTGTATCACCATTTTAAGCAATTCAGTTAAGTAGAACTAGGACTGGAGAATATTTTTTTGCAAGAAAACTGTCCCTAGAAGTAGACTTTATTTTTAATTAAGCATATCTTTGATCTTGCATTCTTATCAAGGCTAATATTATGAAAGGATGAGTTAGCGATTGTCTGAGAAAGGTGATCTCCACAGTGTTGATAAAGGACCTCGAAAAATACTTTTTGCATCCTCAGACAGATCCCTAAAATTCCCTTAAAGTGTGATTCTTTTGACTTAAGACTTTGGTTTCTGGCAAAATGAAACATAAAGCATAGAATAACTTTTGAAGTGGTTATCGGATATTTACAGTATGGTATGAATAAGTTTCAGATCATGAGAACAGGCTTTTTAATAAAAGCAGACATAGCAATAAAATACTCAAATTTCATGTAATGCCCATAATATTTTAGGATGATACATGTATATATTTGGCTTAGAACATTTTACTATCCCATTCTTTCCACCTAGAAAAAGGAAGAATTATGTAACAAATTTAAAGTATATTCTAGGTCATTTAATAAAGAAAAAAATTACTGATACTTTACTGGTGCATAACTGTCATGGACAAAAAAGTAGAAGGAAAGTTGGAAGGATAACTAAGGATGCTTCTACTTAACAAGATTCCACTCCAGGTCTCATGGTACCCTCCAGGACATTTTGTACCAGAAATAAACACTTTGCAACTCTTAAGAAGACAAGGGTCTTAGGCTCATTCTTTCATCCAAAGACACACAACAGGAACAATGCATATTTTAAAATCTTTTTTCTTCCCTAGCCCAGACTCGTTTAGGGTAGTAAGAATAGTTTTATGTATTGTAATTTGGTGTGGACTGAATTGTATCCCCTTCAAAAGTCATAGGTTGAAGCCCTGTGTGCATGCATGGGTGCTAAGTCATTTCAGTTGTGTCTGAGTCTTTGCGACCCTAGGGACCATAGCTTGCCAGATTTCTCTGTCCATGGGATTCTCCAGGGAAGAATACTGGAGTGGGTTGCATGCCTTCCTCCAGGAGATCTTCCTGACCCAAGCATTGAACTCATGTCTCTACGTCTCCTGCATTGGCAGGTGTGTTCTTTACCACTAGCAACACTTGGGAAGCCTATGTTGAAGCCTTAACACCCAGTAAGTCAGAATGCTACTCTATTTGGAGATAGGGTCTTTGAAAAAGTAGTTAAGGTTAAATCAGATCATTTTGGTGGGTCCTAATGGCTGGTGCCTTTAAAATTAAAAAAAAAAAGAGAGAGAGAGAGAGAGGGTAAGGACATAGGTATTTACAGGGGAAAACTGGAGGTTATGATTCAAGGAGAAGACAGACATTCACAGGCCAAAGAGAGATTTCAGAAGAAACCAGCCCTGTGGACTCCTTGGTCTCAGACTTAGACCTAGCAGAGCTATGAGAAAATAAATTTCTTTTGTTTAAGCCACCCAATCTATGGTCCTTTTTTATGAAAACCCAAGCAAACTAACATAAACTTCAAAATGCTTGTCACCTTGATTTGACTTTATTTTTAACAAAGGAGAATGGCCTAAGTTTATTTATATAGGGCACATAGTCATGCCCTAGTGCTGTCCATGAAGTTCTTTTGAGTCATCATTCATCAGAATTTCTCCAAAGTTAATCAGACAAAATTTATGGAAACCAAAGAGGCTAAAACCATCAAGAGAATTTATTGCAGTCAGTTAACAATGGAATTTGGCCAATATGAACTTTTTTTCAAAAAGAATTTAGATGTCACTCTAGATTCCCAAGCAAATTTTCTGGGTACCCTCATTTCTTTTGATGTTGCTTTACTTCTGGAAATATTCAGGCCACTCTTTCTAAGCCACACTTTGCATTAGGGGCCAGCAAGAATTTTTTATTAATGATGCTTTCTCACATACACTGCTGACAGGAATGTAAAATGATATAGCTACTTTGGAAAACAGTCTGGCAGTCCTTCAAACACTGAAACATAGGATTACCATGTGATTTAGCAATTCCACTCCTAGGGATTTACCCAAGAGAAATTAAAACATATGTTTTAAAAAAAATTGTACACAAATGTTCATAGCAATGTTTTTCATAATATCCAAAAGGGTAAATAATCCAAATGCCCATCAACTGAATGAATAAACGAAATGTGTTTTGTCCATACAGTGGAATATTATTCTTCAATAAAAAGTAATGGAGTACTAACCCATGCTACAACATAGATGAATTTTTGAAAACATTATGCTACATGAAAGAAGATAGGCATAAAAGGCCTTATGATATATGATTTCATTCTTATGAAATAACCAGAATGGTAAATTCATAGAGACAGAAAGTAGATTAGTGATTTCCAGGAGGTGCGGGTAGAGGAATGAAGAGTGATGGCTAATGGGTCCAGTTTCTTTATGGGGCGATGTTGTCATTTAGGTATTAAGCCATGTCCAAGTCTTTTGTGTTCCCATGGACTATAGCCTGGCAGGCTCCTTTCTCTATGGGATTTCCCAAGAAAGAATATTGGTGTGGGTTGCCATTTCCTTTTCCAGGGGATCTTCCTGACCCAGGGAGAAAACCTGCATTTCCTGCATTAGCAGGCCAATTTTTTACTGCTGAGCCACCAGAAAAGGCCTATGGGGTGATGAAATACTCTAATAAATCAATTGTAGCGATGGATGCGCAACTCTGTGAATATAATAAAAAACTATGGAATTGTACTGTTTAAATGGGTAAGGTATAAACTACATGAATTGTATCTCCAAAAAGGTATTCTAAATAAAGAATGTTTCCTCATTGCCGTTTCCTTCTGCATGTGCTCCTTTTCCCAAATCCAATACATACACCATATGGACCACAGGCTCCTCCTTTGACAAAGGCAGCAAAAAAAAGGAATTCGAAGTTAGAGATCTAGAATAGACAGTCATTAATGTCCTTTTCAAACTTCAAGAATTTAAAACATCCACTGTGTTAGTTTCCTGTTGCTGCTATAACAAATTATCACAAACTTGGTGACTTAGACCAAGACGCATTTATTATCTCACAGTTCTGAATATCAGAAGTCTGCAATGCATTTCCCTGGAATAAAATCAAGGTATCATCAGGGTTATGTTCATTCTAGAGGCTCTAAGGGAGAACATGGACACTATTTTTTTTTTCCAATTTCTAGATGCTACCTGAATTTTTGGCTCATGATTCCTTCCTCTGTCTTCAAAGTCATCAGCAGGGTATCCTCAAATCTTTCTCTGACTCTATTAAAATCCAATGTAATTGCATATTGCATGCATGTGTGCTAAGTCATTTCAGTTGTGTCTGACTCTTTGTAACACTATGGGCTATAGCCTACCAGGCTCCTCTGTCCATGGGATTCTCCAGGTGGGAATATTGGAGTGGGTTGCCATGTCCTCCTTCAGGGGATGACCCAAGGGTTGAACCTGCATCTTACTTGGCTCCCGAATTGCAGGTGGATTCTTCAGCACTGAGCCATCAGGGAAACCCAGTTTCATAGTACCCACTCCAGTATTTCAAGATAATCTCCCCATCTCAAATCTTAACATAGTTGTATATGTAAAACCCTTTTATCCTGTAAAGCAACATATTCAAAAGTTCCAGGGACAGACCATTCATGACTTTAGGGGGCCATTATTCTCCTTATCACATCTACCATATCAGTGAGTGACCACAGCATTTGAGAGGGCATTGGACCTTGGGTAGGGCCTCTGAAAGAGAGAGAAAGCAGAATACCTAGGTCTTTCACAGGACAAATGCCTACAAAGACCACCTATCCAGTTCAAGTCCACCCAGGGCCATGGCCTGCCCCTTCCACTTGTTACCTTATGGGTATCAGCAAACAATCCATACAGATCATTTTAATTGTTTTTAAAGAGAGAAAGAAAAATCTACCAGTTTGGAGTGGCTCTTGAAGAAGCCTTAAGAACTGTTAGAAAAGGCAGCAGTGATCCCAAGAACTAGTACCAGTTCCTAAAGACTAGGATCTGACTATTTCATTTTTTTTTTTTTTTTGAGAGGATACTTTGATCAAGAATATGTGGAGATATAGTATGCCTGATACATTCCAAAATATCAACTTTCATTATATCCCAGAAGGCGGAGTGGAATAATATGGGCCACAATGTAAGGCCATTTCTCACCTAATCAGCTGGCAAAATCATCTTCACTTACAGGATATTGATGAATAGAATGGTGTCATCTCTTGAGTATGTCTGTTGTGTTGGGCCAAAGGGCTGAGGTTTAACATTCGCATCAGTGGCTTAGATGAATGATTATCCTGTTTGTCAAGGATGGAAAGCCAGAAGGGAGATGATGAACAAAATAGCTGTGTGTATGATACAATAGATTAGATGATGGGCACAGTGAAGCGCTAATGAGGCTGGTGCTTGATCATTGGCAGAAATGGCATGCTCAGAACTTTGCTTTAGATTAGCTATGGTATTTAAAAGGGAAAGATACTAAAATGCAGAAAATATAAAAATACCAAAATTCAGAAATGGCACTAAGCACAGTCCATTAGAGACTAAAGATGCTGCTGCTGCTGCTGCTGCTGCTGCTACCAAGTCCTTTCAGTTGTGTCCAACTCTGTGCGACCCTATAGACAGCAGCCCACCAGGCTCTGCCATCCCTGGGATTCTCCAGGCAAAAACACTGGAGTGGGTTTCCATTTTCTTCTCCAATGAATGAAAGTGAAAAGTGAAAGTGAAGTTGCTCACGACTCCATGGATTGCAGCCTACCAAGCTCCTCTGTCCATGGGATTTTCCAGGCAAGAGTACTGGAGTGGGGTGTCATTGCCTTCTCTGAGAGACTAGAGACATGTCTGCATAACTGCGATGTGTGAAGGCATAGTCCATGCTCAGTCGCTAAGTCATGTCCAACTCTTTGCCCTTCCTTAGACTGTAGCTCACCAGGCTCCTCTCCCCATGAGATTTCCCAGGAAAGAATACTGGATTGGTTTACTGTGTTCTTTTGTAGGAGATCTTTCTGACCCAGACATAGAACCCACATCTCCTACATTAGCAGACAGGTTCTTTACCATTGAGCTACCAGGGAAGCCCATGAAGGCACAGAGAAAGGTGCAAATGACAAGCAGTAATCAGGGAAGANGTTCTTTTGTAGGAGATCTTTCTGACCCAGACATAGAACCCACATCTCCTACATTAGCAGACAGGTTCTTTACCATTGAGCTACCAGGGAAGCCCATGAAGGCACAGAGAAAGGTGCAAATGACAAGCAGTAATCAGGGAAGAGAGAAGGCATGAGTGGAAGTAAGTAAAATTCCAGGGAAGCTAAGAAAGGATAGGGTCGAGTACAGGTGACAAGCCTAAATACCAGATGATAGGAGAATGATCGTGTATAATAACATCATCACATAATAAAATATAATATAGTCATCAAAATGAGGTTCTCAAAAATATTGAAAGGCATGGAAAGTGTTCAATGTAAAACTAAATTTAAAAAAAGCAATATTCAGACTAGTATATAGTGGAATATCAACTTTGTTATTGTTTTAAAGTATGCTTAAAAGAAAAACCATAAAGAAAGACCTCAAAAACGTTAACAGCAGCTGCCTATAATTAAGAGGATTGTGAATGATTTTAATTTCTTCTTTTACTTCTTTTTTTAAATTTAAAATTTTTACTTTATTTTGCTTTACAATACTGTATTGGTTTTGGCATACATTGACATGAATCTGCCACGGNCCAGCTAATGGTCAATTCTGCTTCTGTTCTCTCATCTGAGAAATGAAGATATACTTTCAACATCTTAGGGTAAGGCAGCAATATTTGGATAATATAAACATAGGAATGACTGCTGTGCTCCATCAGTTCAGTTCAGTTCAGTTCATTTCAGTCGCTCAGTCGTGTCCGACTCTTTGCGACCCCATGAATCGCAGCATGCCATAGCTATGACCAATTAATCCAACAGTCTGTCACTGGCACCAGTAGCTTATTCCCTACTACAGCTTGATGGCTTTCTCCATTCTAAGCAGCCTAATTTTCTGTTGAAATGGCCTCTCAAGAGATCTGTGAGTCCAATGCCATTCTTTTACAAGTAAGGAAACCTGCGAGATTGACTTCCCAGAAGTGTCACAGCTGGCTGGTGGCAGTCAAGGAGAGAAACCAGACACCAGGCTGCTGCTTCTCTCTCCCTCACCCACCGCATCCATGCTTGGGAGAAAGGGTGGCAGCACGGTGAAACAGCCAGTACCCGGACTGAAGAAAGTGTACCTGGGAGAAGCAGGACCTAAGGACAAAAGAAGATGCACCAGCCATGCCAACTCTGATGTTCACAGTAAAGTCTCTTGGATAAATTCATCTAAAAACTTTCTTAAAAAAAAATTATATCTTAAGCCTGTCTCACTCCAGAATTATCAAGCCACATATATTTACCCCCAAGTGTACAAAATAACACAGGACCACAACTCCTTTCTTAGAGCCAGTGCCCTAATGACGTTCTCATCATTTTTTCTAATGACATTCTCATCAACTTAGAGTATAAGCCAAAAAGAAAAGTCCCTAAATATCCCATACTATAGGCAATTCCCCTGGGACATCCTCCCACAATTTGGGGAAGATCTTCCCACAGGAGACTAGAGGGGAAGGAGAGAAAGGACTTGCTTCTTACCATAAACATTTGTTCAGTTGTTAAGTGACATCTGACTCTTTACAACCCCATGGACTGTGGCACTCCAGGCTCTTCTGTCCCCTACTATCTCCTACAGTTTGCTCAAATTCATATCCATTGAGTTGATGGTGCTATCCAACCATCTCATCATCTGTCGCCCCTTTTTCCTTCTGCCCTCAATCTTTCCCAGCATCAGGGTCTTTTCCAATGATTTTCTCTTCACATTATAAACACTGCATTACTCTAAAAGGAGGCCTCAATTCTCCTCCTCAATCCTCTTGTACAAATACATGCAGTGAAATTGTTCCTCCGAAGATATGACTGGACTTAGTAACTCACTCTGATCCTCTGAACTTGGAATACATGGGCTTAATTGCCTTTTGTCTCAGCTTTAATCACAATTCTAAGAGAAGAAATCATCTCTATGGCTAACACCATCTTGCTACTCTCAAGAATTGGGGTGATATATTTTCAATGAATCTGAAAAAAGTACACAAATATATAACGGTTATGGAGGGTATGCACACAGACTGTTTTCAGTGTTTTCTTATAAAGATTGCCATTTCGCATTAGCTATTTTCATTTTTTAATCTGAAGTTTTTCAACTTAATGTTTTCATCTCAGACCAAAACAAAGTAGATATTTTGAAATTACTGTGCTTTTCAATTTTTTTTAATATACAAATGATGCCTCTCTTTAATGCTAGCAAAGCTTATAATGGTCTTAGCTGGATCTTTCAGAGTCCTTGAAGCCTTGCAATGCTCATAACCTCATTTCCCCTTCAGAGTTCTTAATCTCTTAGCAGAAGGGCAACTCAAAGGAAAACTTAGTATGCCTAGTTTGGAGAGAAGGAAAAAGGGAATTAAAGGGGGAGGCTTCAATTTGCTACAGAGAATTGATGGAAGTGAGTTTTTTGTTTGTTTTTAATGTTCTATTTAAATAAATGATGGCTTGTCTCTAAAGAGTGACCTGTTGATTTGTTAACTCATTGGGGTGGGTCATTTTCTCAAATTCTGGACAGTAATTTTTTTAGAAGGGTGGGGAGGAGTAGGGGTGGGGGTGGGCAAGAAGAAATGGAAGAGGCCAGTCAAGAAGAAGAGTCATTATATCCTGGCTATCTGTGTTATATCTTGGCTATATGTGGGTGGAAAATGTGAAGAAAAATGGTACACAAGTTGATACTGGAGATGGCACAACAAAATCCTATCACTCAATTTACTCCAGTCTGTCTGTCTCCTATTTCCTCAGCAGCACCACCTCAATCACCCCTACAGCCCCCTGTCCAACCAATACCCTTATGCACTTTCAAGAGGACTTGACTCTTTTGTGACAACAAAAACAGAGGCCATCAATGGAAACTCCTTCAACTCCTTGGATCCTACCTACTAATGTATCTGCTCTAAGCCTGGCTGTCCTCTATATGACAGGGAGAGAGGAGCCTCTGCCCTCTTTGGGATGAACCCTATAGGTGTGCTCTAAAACCATCCACTTCCTCCTCTTCAGACACTTTGTCACTTTGTCAAGTGTTTAGGACTGTATGTTTCAATATGCTCAAGGCTTTCCCAGAGGAGGAAATGATAACCTTCTCTAGTATTCTTGCCTAGAAAATCTCATGGACAGATGAGTCTGGTGGACTACCGTCCAGGGGTTCACAAAGAGTTGGACACGACTGAGCACACACACCTGAACCTTTCTTAGCTTCAAGAATCCCTCTTATTTATAAATCCCCTTTATCTCCATTCATCACTTGAGTTCCTCCAGTCTCACTTCTCTCCTCCCTAGCTGCTCCCTCCCCAGGCTACCTGCTTCCACTGCAATTTCACTGCAACAAAGCTCACAAGAATGACTCTCCCCTGAGCTTCAAAGTCAAATATCCAGTTACTGGTCACTTCTATTTGTGTTTCTCAAAGACTCTTTAAACTTCAAATACCCTACTGGTTTTATTACTGTCTTCTCAACTCTCCAAATCTAGGCCTCTTACTCCCATTTTCAGTGCATAATCCTCAAATCTCTCCAGTCACCTAAAATAGAAATTGAGGCTCTTTGAGTCATCTCTGCCTTTCCTTATTCCCACATGTGGTTAAATCTTCATGTCCTATCTCCCAATCTCCTAAACATCTCTCAAGTCTGCCTCTGGTTATCTTCTTTGCTACCAGCCAATAACCACTGGTTGATCTGCCTGCACGTAGATTTCCCATCCAATCTATTCTTTACAGCAGCCACCAGGATTTTTATAAAAATGCAAATATGAACCTATCACTTCCTTGCTAAAAATGGTTCAGCGATTTCTTAATGATCTTACAAAAAAGAATCCCAAATCCTTAAAATAGTGTAGTAACAGAAATCCTATTCTGAACCATACACACATACCCACACGCTTTTATCTTTTGCCTTCCCCTAAAAAATCAGCTTCTCCTTAGATGGCCAGAACGTCTATCTGCTGAGAAAAGATTAGGACTCCAAAGAAAGAAAGCCGAGGGGGAAAAAGGGAGGGAGTATCCAGATTTTGACAACCTCTTGAAATGATGTTTAATCACAAGCCAACAGTCATCAAAGGGAAGATTTTCTGAATTCTTTTATCCTCTATTTTGGCTTAATCCGGACTCAAGATTGGCTGCCCCAGACCCCAGGGTTCCCCACAGTACACAGAAGCTTCCCCTAGCAGAGACCATTTGGAGGACAAGACAGAAACATAGCAAGATTTGGGGGTGAGGCTGAGTTATCTAGGAGACGGTTAGGCTCTGACCACTTTGAGGGAGGGAGGGAGAAAAAGAGAGAATCAGTCAATGGCCCAGCTACAAGGTACACAGGGAGCAGCCTGCAGCCACAGGATCAGCAAACACGGACCGGGAAGACCAGCGACACTGCTGCAGAGACCAGAAGAGTCAGGAGATTTTCCAGGTCACTACAGGGCGCCAAGGTCCCTTCTGTCACACTGCTGCAAGTACAAAGCAAAGCCAGAACCCACCCCAATACTCTTAGAAGCCAACTTGAAGAGTTACCTGCATGGGTTGCTGAGTCTTAGCAGGTCTACTCAAAAGGGACTATTTATATTTTTGTGTCACACTAAGCTTTGGAGCTGAAATTTTTGCTCCTCGGCAGATGGAGTTTCTGAGGAAGACAAAATTAGATGCTGATCTCCCCACAAAAACAAAGGGTGAGGAGGAGACAGAAGTGGGGGAAAAGAAATGGAAGGTGATAGGGCATGTAGGGAGGAGAAGGGGCAGAGGAGGGGAAAAGAGAAAGGGAGGGGTGGGGGGGGAAGAGTAGAAAGAAACCATCCCTGCGTCCCACCTGGGCTGCCCTGCAAGTCAGCTGGCACCTCCGCTATAGTGTCCTGGGTACCTTCACTTTCCATCTGCTGTCAGCCTCGCAGCCATTTCTCCTTCACCGAATCTTGAGACATATTGGTCTTCTTGCCCTTTCTCAGACCTGGCCTGGTTCCTCTCATCCCAAGGCGCTTTCTTACACAGTCTATTCCCTCTGTCTGAAATGCTCTTCCCTCTCTCCACTATCACCTTGTAGACCCAGCTAGCTTGACTCTGACCCTTGCATCACTTTCCCAGGGAAGTCATTCCTGGACTTCCCTGGCCCTACCTCCCACCCCGTCTGGCCCAGAGTCCTCTATGTTACAGTCTTATATCTTACTTCCCCAATGGCAATCATACCTCTGCCAACCATAAGCTATTTTGAAAGATGTGAACAACCCCAATCGGGGTTTTCCTGGTGGCTCAGTGGTAAAAAATGAACCTGCTAATGCAGGAGACCCGGATTTGATCCCTGGTTTGGGAAGATCCCCTGAAGGAAGAAATGGTCCCACTCATGTATTCTTGCCTAAGAAATCCCATGGATAGAGAAGCCTGCCTGGCTACAGTCCATGGGGTCACAAAAGGGTCGGACACAGCTGAGCAACTAAACAACAGAACACCACAATTGCACTGCCCACTACCATGTTCTGCATGGTAAATACTTGATATACGTAAAGTAAATAAAAGTGAATAGACCAATCATCATTGAGGGTTTGCTGTTGTTTCTTCACCAGCTATTGCTGTTGCTCAAGGTGGTATGTGTGCGTGTTGTGTGCACATGTGTAAATGGAATGCATATGTATGGATTGCATGGGAATACAGAATTAAGGCAACCTATATCCAACATAGAGAATCAGCAGCAACATAGGTGATACACATAAGATGTGCAGAGAAAGACCCTTTCATAGCCCACTACCCAAGCCCCAGTGCCTATATCTGTATCTGAAAGGCTAATAGTTTATTTTACTCTCTGGGTCTTGAAAGAGTTTGATTTTGAAAACCCTTATTAAAATGAAAATGCTTTGGGACAGGGAATGGTTTAAGCTTCTGTCACTTTGTGTTTTAGAGAGGATTATGATGGATAATTAAGAAGGAGCTGAAACATCAGACACTAGGTTATGAGTGGAGAAAGGTAGGAAAAGAGGACAGGAAAACCTTGCAGGGAGAGAAGCTGTCAAAGGTGAGTATTGTCACCTTTAAACATCGTTTTCACAATTTCGCTTGGGAGGTCCAAGGTATAGCTGCTCTTCCGCAAAGGAACACACTGCAGATCTCTGAGATAAATGGATGAGCTCAGGTTAGCTTAGATTAGAAGGGAAAAAGTGCTAGACCCCTCTAGGCTTTTCTAATCAAGGGCAGCAAGCCGCATCTTGGGGGCTCTGTGGCATCAGACTATTGTAGCCTGGCCATTTCCTGGTTGCTAGAAACAAGGAGCAGCAGCAAATTAAGCCACCCACAAATTACTGGAGGCGTGGGGTCTGCATAACTGCTCCAGAGAGCTCAGGACTCAGGTAGACCCCACAAAGGAGCTGTGTCAAGTTTTGGAAGAAACCAGTAAGTGGGTATAGAGGAAGATGTGAAAGATGGGGAGTGGGAAACGAAGAGAGAGAAAGAGGAGGGCAGGTTAAGCATCTGGAAAATTACTGCAGTCTCAGGCTTTTGCTGCTTCAATGCCAGGATGAGTCATCAGCTGGTTGCCTAGGTGATGGCTATTTTCCTCCTCCTGCTGATCAATTTCATCTGCACAAATGTCCCATGAAACTGTGAGCTGCGAAGATAATATACCCGAGTCACAGAAAGTCCTGCCAAATGAGGTCTGCATTTCAACTGTTCTGAAACAGACTTTATGTGTCCTTAACATTACCTCTATACCCCAACCCAGCCTCATCTCCACATGCACTCATAGACACACACACACACAAACAAATGCTCGCACACACACAAATGGACACAGAGACACACACAGAAATGTACACACACCAACGCACACAAGTACTCACACATACACACATATGCATACACACAGGGTGAAGAGATTGTCACCTGCCTTATTTTAGTTGCTCAGCTGGTAAGGAATCTGCCTGCAATGCAGGAGACCTGGGTTTGATTCCTGGGTCCGGAAGATTTGCTGGAGAAGGGATAGGCTACCCACTCTAGTATCTTGGGCTTTCCTTGTAGCTCACCTGGTAAAGAATCTGCCTGCAATGCGGGAGACCTGGGTTTGATTCCTGGGTTGGGAAGATCACCTGGAAAAGGGAAAGGCTACTCACTCATCCTGGCCTGGAGAATTCCATGGATTGTATAGTCCATGGGGTCCCTAAGAATTGGATACCACTGAGTGACTTTCACTTCACTTTTATCTTAGCCTAGAACTTGTAACAGCAACCTTAAAGACAGAGGGGTATGCGGTCATTCTCATTCCATTCCTCCAAACAATGACCTGAACAAGGAAATACAACCACAGAGAGCAGTCAGGGGGGCAACGTCCTCAGAGCCACGCCCTGCAGTCTGCATTCCTGAGTGCAGGGCAAGGGAGAGTGGCCACTCTCTCCACCCTGCTGCTGCTGCTAAGTCGCTTCAATTCTGTGCAACCGCAGAGACGGCAGCCTACTAGGCTCCCCTATCCCTGGGATTCTCCAGGCAAGAACACGAGTGGGTTTCCATTTCCTTCTCCAATGCATGAAAATGAAAAGTGAAAGTGAAGTTGCTCAGTCATGCCCGACTCTTAGCGACCCCATGGACTGCAGCCTACCAGGCTCCTCTGTCCATGGGATTTTCCAGGTAAGAGCACTGGAGTGGGTTGCCATTGCCTTCTCCGCTCTCCACCCTAAGTCCTCCCAAAGATGTTACTGCTCCCTTTCCCTACTTTATTTTCCCTGTTAGCGCATACTACATATGAAACATGTAATGTTTTGCCTTCCCCATCAGAGCACACGCTGTTTTAGGGCAGGAATTTTATTTTTCCTACTCACCACAGGATTCTTATCTCCTAGCCTACCTCATCATCCTGCACATAATAAGTTCTCAAAGTTTGTTGAATGAATGGATAGTAATGTTTGTAGACAACATCACAGATAAGGCCACTCTAAAAAATATTCAATCTATGTTACCAAACCCCCTTCTGAAAGGACTAAAACCCATGAGATTTCCACATTATAGGCAAGAAAATATGCACAGTATGACAATTAGGAAATTGTCACAGTATCTGTATATTCTCCATTCTCCCTCCATCATGTAGGGCATAAAGAACTTGAGAAAAATCTTGTAGAAAAAAAGGATCCAAATCTCATATACAGGTAGTCATCCCACAGCACAAAGCTGATAGAACTGCCAAGTCTATTCCCATATTACCAACAATCACTAACTGGTAGCTCAGCTGGTAGAGAATCCACCTGCAATGCAGTAGAGCCTAGTTCGATTCCTGGGTTGGGAAGATCCCCTGGAGAAGGGATAGGTTACCCATTCCAGTATTTTGGGGCTTCCCTTGTGGTTCAGATGGTAAAGCACCCACCTGTATGCAGGAGACTTTGGTTCGATCCCTGGGTCGGGAAGATCCCATGGAGAAGGGCATGACAACCCATTCCATATGGTTGCCTGGAGAATCCCCATGAACAGAGGAGTCTGGTGGGCTACTCTGGGGTAGTCCATGGGGTCGCAAAGAGAAACATGACTGAACAACTAAACACAGCACAGAGATAAGCACTAACTGGCTTACAAGGTAGCAAGCACATTCCATTCCTTTCTCTCTCATCCTCACAATAACCCAGGTGGAAAATAGTTTCTGAATCCCATTTTACAATTGGTGAAATAGACAAAGAGAGGTTAAATAGCATGCCCACATTACACATGCAGTATATGATAGCCCCGGGATTCAAGCCCAGACTTGCACTCTCAGTAAGCATCCAATACTGCCTGTCTCCTTGCCACACCCCTCTACTTGTCAATCTTGCCCTTTTGGTGACATTTTCAGTCCTACTTTTCTCTTTCAAGCAGCCCAGGCTGTCAATTCTAGCGTGAAATGTTTTGCGTTTATACTGTGCTTTCTCCTTTTCCAAGAATCTTTAGAGAAATTATATCATTCAAGCCTCAAAACAATCCTGTAAAGCAGATCGCATCATTCCCACATTTCATATGTAGAAAATGAGAAACAAAAAGGTTAAATGACTTGCAGAATTCATTTAACTAATCAGACCCGGGACTTGTGCATTGGCACTTACATGCTATTCCTCTCCAGCCCAGATGCACTCTGGAAAAGAGCAACTCAGAGGCCATTGTAATTGGCCCCCGTCCCTGACCACACTCTAATTTGGCTCTATGCCCCCACCAGTCCTCAGAGCTGTCCCAGAAGTCTCAAACATGATCCACCTTGTCAGCTAATTCTAGACAAAGCCTGGCCTGGGGAACCTCAGGGATTTCATCCTGGAAAAGCAATCTAAGATTTCAGAGGAAATTTGAGTAATTTGAGAAAGGGTCCAAATGTCATAGCTTAAATTAGAAAGTGATGTAGATATTTGTAACTAATTTTATCCTCACTCTTTCCTTGCTCTGAACCCCTCACCTCAGACCATTCCCCACCCACCACATGTCTGTTTTAAAAAGAAATACCTTGCCTCACCCACTATGAAATAAAAATGTCTTAAATTGCAGGTAGGTTTGTAGACATGATTCTGAAAAATAAGTTCACAAAAGATCCTTCCAGTTCTTCCTGAAAATAGTGTCAACTTAGGTGGGAATGAGTAATTGGAAGAAAGAGAAATTTTAATCCAAACTCTTGTAAGATGTCAAGGCAGGCCAGCAACCAACAAGCATACAAAATAAAATACATTAAAATTCCCCCAAAATCATGAGTCTTGCCTTAAGTGGTTTCAATGAAATAGTCCACTTGCCTGCCCTGGCCATTCTTCTTTTTCAGTGTGGCTTCATTTCTCTATGACTTGTTAGATAGTTTTCCTGTCTGTATGAAAGCCATGATTTTTCTTCTGTCTTTGAGGCCACATGCTTTGTACATGTGTCTTCATGTTTACATCAGTGGCAGCTGGATTGCATGAGGACCTATTCAATACAATGTGCCAGGCACTGTGTCAGGCACTTTTCATATATAAACTCCTTTAAACCTCCAGTGAGCCTATGATTGGAGTATGACTGCCAGGACTATTTTCCTTTTACAGGGTGACAAAGCTAAGGCTCAAAGAAGTTAAGGAATTTGCCTAAAAACACATAACAAAAACTAATCAAAGAGCAGACCTAGTATAGTAACTGGATATCAGCATTAAACATAACAGAATAAAACAAAAACACATTCACTCATTACTTTTATTTCAGTAAGAGACTACTTTATTCAATGAATCTGATTGAACATTAACACTGTGATCAGGGAGATAAGACTATGTTGAATCCTTATGACCTCTCTCCCCAGTGATGAGATCAATAATAACAATGAAGTATGCATCTTCATTTTGTTTTGGCCAAATTAATTCTCACTGTTTAACCTTTTGAAAGTACTGCTATGTGTCAAAATTATTTACAAATCAAGTCAGAAAACTTTTAGATTTTTTTATATCCATCCAACCCTTCAACTATGAGAACAAGGTAATAACTTGTTATTTTTCAATAAATAAGTCATTATATTAATTCTAATGATGATACATAAAGCCATACTAGAGTTTTCAAACAATTTGCTCGAAAAGATATTTCTGTTCTTGTTCAGTCACTAGTCATGTCGGACTGTTTGCGATCCCATGGACTGCAGCATGTCAGGCTTCCCTGTCCTTCACCATCTCCCAGAGTTTGCTCAAGCCTATATCCACTACAGCATTATTTATAACCACCAAGGAATATATAAAAGCAATTCAAGTTCCCTTAAAGAGAAAAATGGATTATTGAATGATGAATAAATGGATTATCACATATATATGTATATGCTTATACACACACACAATGGAATATTACTCAGCCATAAAGAGTGAAATCTTGCTATTCACAACAACATGGATAAACTTATTTAGGTATGCTAAGTGAAATCAGTCAAACAGAAAAAGACAAATACCACATAATTTCACTTGTGTGTAAAATTTTAAAAAAAAAATAAATAAATAAACACAATACACACACACACAAGTCATAAATGCAGAGAACAAACAGTGGTTGCAGTCAAAGAGTTAAAGATTCCAGAGGCTAAAATATGCCCTTTGTTCTGCAATGCACTGGTGACCCAGTTTCAGTGCAGTGAGAAAAGATGTCTTCAGCAAGTTCAAGAGTTGGGGTAAAGATTGCAAATAAATTCACTGTATAATATATAATCATGTGATATAAAGTTCAGAAAATAAAGAAAACTGAAAACTTACCTGTGATTTATTTATCTTGACAAAACCAATGTATTTGGTCAATTTTCTCCTAGTCTTTCAGTTCAGTTCAGTTCAATTCAGTCGCTCCGTCGTGTCCGGCTCTTTGCGACCCCATGAATCGCAGCACACCAGGCCTCCCTGTTCATTACCATCTCCTGGAGTTCACTCAGACTCACGTCCATCGAGTTCGTGATGCCATCCAGCCATCTCATCCTCTGTAGTCCCCTTCTCCCCCTCCCCCCAATCCCTCCCAGCATCAGAATCTTTTCCAATGAGTCAGCTCTTCGCATGAGGTGGCCAAAGGACTGGACTTTCACCTTTATCATCATTCCTTCCAAAGAAATCCCAGGGTTGATCTCCTTCAGAATGGACCGGTTGGATCTCCTTGCAGTCCAAGGGACTCTCAGGAGTCTTCTCCAACACCACAGTTCAAAAGCATCAATTCTTCGGTGCTCAGCCTTCTTCATAGTCCAACTCTCACATCCATACATGACCACAGGAAAAACCATAGCCTTGACTAGACGGACCTTAGTCAGAAAAATAATGTCTCTTAGTCTTTAACAATGAGAATATGCCTCAGTTCCAAGTATTAGCTCTTAATAAACCTGAAGGTAGGAACTTTCAAAAAGCCCTACCTGTCCACAAAATTTATTTATAGTTTTCCTTAAGCATTTATTTTAATTCAAAGCATCTTTTCAAGAACATGGCACTAAACAACAGGCCTCAAACCTAAAACTGGGATCCTGTGTTATCTGTAATATTTCCAAATTTAAACTTGTTTTCAAGCTTAGAAGTCTAATCCCAGAAGAACCAGAAATCTAGTGTCAATCTTGGGAGTGTTTCTCTGCCCCTGTAGCTCCTTCCAAAATCTGCAAGTTGTTGTGGATTCAGGTCACTGGAAAGTGGAATAGAGGTAGGCAATTATCCCGCATCAGATAATTTACTGATTAGAAGCAATTTCTTTCTACTCATGCCTCACACCAAACATTCTCCAGCTTCCCAAGTTCTCAAAGCATCCCTAACTAGCTGGGTTTGCTGGCGAGTTAGGGATTAAAAAGGTTCTAGTTCCTGGAAAATCCCATGGACAGAGGAGCCTGGTAGGCTGCAGTCCATGGTGTCTCGAAGTCAGACATGACTTAGCGACTTCACTTTCACTTTTCACTTTCATGTGTTGGAGAAGGAAATGGCAACCCACTTCAGTGTTCTTTCCTGGAGAACCCCAGGGACGGCAGAGCCTGGTGGGGTCGCACAGAGTCGGACACTACTGGAGGGACTTAGCAGCTGCAGCAGCAGCAGTTTAATTAAACTCAATCTCACCTTCAAAGAGGGCTTGCTCAGGAGCTCAGCTGATAAAGAACCCACCTGCCAATTTAGGAGAGACAAGAGATTCAGGTTCGATCCCTGGGTCTGAAAGAGCCCCTGGAGAAGGAAATGGCAACCTGCTCCAGTGTTCTTGCCTGGAAAATTTCATGGACAGAGGAGCCTGGTGGGCTACAGTCCAAGGGATCACAAAGAGTTAAACATGACTGAGGGCGCACACACACGTTTGCACACACACACACACACACACACACACACACATCTTCCAGGACAGCCTGACTGACACCGCAAAGAAAGCAGGGTGGTCCCAGGCATACCAACACTTCTTTAATACTCCTGGGAACCAAACATCTTCCAAAATGTGCCCTGTATTAAAAGGGGAAGGGGGACAAGTGGATGAGCATATTTTAAATATCTGCATCCAGGCTTTCATATGAATATTTTACAAGGAAAAGGATAATGCTAAAAGTGATGACATGGATAAGTGAAAATTTAAGATTCAAAATATCTATGAATTTGAACTGTATAGGTCATTCAGGTATTAATACTTCTGGGAGAATAGCCACATGATTATTTGCATTTTACTGGGCTTTCCCTGGAGCCATAAGTCTTCACCCAAAGCTTGAAAAGGTGATTGCAGATAGTCTGGGGTGTTTCAATTTTGTGGTATCCTTCTGATGGCAGTTTGTATGTACCAATCTATGGCTCCAATTTTTGGCATTCCAGTTAGGGGTTATTTCTTTTTCAAAGAGCTTTTACAGATGTATACATATATACATACAGATAGACAAATAGATTCATGTCTGAGGGGCCCCCTTGATGTGTTAGGCACTGGTGCTCTTTGTCAGTTGATACGTTAGATACATTATTTTAAATAGATCAAAGAAGACCCACCCCAGGAGACCTCAGCGCTCTTCAAATCTTTTCCATGGAGCTAAAGAACCACTCATCTAATCCAACGGCCCAATTTACAGATAAGCAAATTGAGACCCAAAGAAGGAACATAACGTCCAAGGTCACAGAGCTAATGGCAAAACCAAGAACTCCGAACTTGCAGGGCTTTCTCCTCCTACTGGGGAGCTGCCTGGGTTACCTTACTTACGTCTCACACAGTCCCTGGATGACGCACCTCAAGCCATTCTAGCCCCGCGTCCAGTACACATGTGTCACCGTGACCCTGATAATCAGTCCAGATTCTTTTTTTATCAGTATCCTCTCTGTCCACATCCTGATTGGAAACATGGAATTCAGGATTACAATTTTAAATGGTCTAAATGAGCTGGGTAAGCAATCGCTAATAAACAGAGAAGCTTAATTACGTTTGATCCTTATCTGGTCCCTCCTGAATTCATAAGCAGAGACTTGCAATTCCTTTATCACTAGACACAGGGAGAATAGCTAGAGGCATCTGCAGGGCTCTGAGGAGAGCAAACTCGAGGTCCAGTGGGAACTCTAGGCGACGTTCTTTCAGTGAGCATCTGTGCTTGCTAAGTCACTCCAGTCGTGACAGACTCTTTGCGACCCTGTGGACTGTAGTCTGCCGGTCTCCCTTGTCTATAGGACTCTCCAGGCAAGAATACTGAAGTGGGTTGCCGTGCCCTCCTCCTGGGGATCTTCCCAATCCAGCAAGCATCTACTGGATGCCTACTGTGTACCATGTGGGCCTTGCATGGGGAACGCAAGGATAGTTAGTCCCCAGTCTTGGTCACGAGGGGTCTGTTTTGCCCATTCTGACCATGGCTGGATAAACTTGGATAAAGCTGAATCTCTTGGGCCATTCTGTCAGGAGTCATTTATTCTAACCCAACCCATTTCAGGAGTCTCATGATCATCCTTAAGCCTCCTAACAAATATAAGGGCTGAGAGAACTAGCGACAAAGGGCAAATGCATGAATTCAATGACTATGAGGTAAACAGTGCCCATCCTGGCCAAAAGTTAGCTTCTTCTCTACCATTTCATCTCTCTTTTACTCGCCCTTCCTACCAAATCCCATACCCAACATCCACCTCCACTTCCTCTTACCCTGGTTGTAGTTCACTCTGTCATAGCACCCTCAAAAATGTACGCTGTGTGTTTTAATCAGGTTTCTTAACTTCTCTGAGGTTCCATGTACTCACATGTAATAACATTCACTCCCAGGTGACTCAGATGGTAAAGAATCTGCCTGAAATGCAGGAGACCTGGGTTCGATCCCTGAGTTGGGAAGATTCCCCTGGAGAAGGGCATGGCAACTCACCCCATATTCTTGCCTGGAGAATCCCATGGACACAGGAGCCTGGGAGTTTACACTCCATGAATAATCACAGAGTTGGACACGACTGAGCGACTAACTCTTTCATTTTCACTTTCACATAATAGGACTATCAGAAAAATTTCATGAGGCTATGGGTAAAAATACTTCTTACAGTACCTGGCACTAAGCCGTCATCCACAAATATCAGTTGTTAGCATTGTTTTTGTTATTTTCTGTTATGACTATTATCCTTTCCTTTAATGACAGTACTTTTCCCTGGATTATTTGTGTTCAGTCAGAGACAAAGAGCCTTTAAAACCAAGCAGTTCAGTTCCTAATGGTGCGACTGCAGACCAAGAGAAGAAGAATAGTAGATGGGGGCTTCACTGTACCCTCAGTCTCCCCTGGTAAGCAGCACCCTCTCGGACTCCCTGAAGCTGCTCTTCATGTCTGGTCCTCCTCTGGTCTGCTGCTCCATGCAGAGGGGCCCCAGGCTCTGCTGCTCAGAATCACAAAGCTGAGCATCACGTACTGCAGAGCAGAGGCAAGACGTACCTGGGCTCCTGCAGGGATCAGAGCAAGAAGGCAGAAAATCAAGTTGCATCTCCCTTCAAACAGAGAAGGGCCTCTCTTGCTGGCAACTAACTCCTAGTTTTGCCAGTTCCCCTGAGAGTCCAGGATAGCCCAAGGTCAAATGCCCCAGAGCCTCATCTGTGGTTTTATAATGAGACCAGCAGAGCAAACTCTGCTGCAGCAAGAGTCAGCACAGACTGCCTGTCTGTTCTAAGACAAGTCAACAGCACTCAGAATTCAAGCCTACCTCCTAAATATCGCTCACTTTCACCCTCCTACTCTCTGTCCCTATTACTGCTGTCTTAGCCAGGACGCTTGTCATCCCTCCCCAGATAAATAATAAATAAAGTGAAAAACAGTGAAAGAGTTAGTCACTCAGTCGTATCCAACTCTTTGCAACCCCATGGACTATAGCCCACTGGCTCCTCTGTCCATGGAATTCTCCAGGCAAGAATGTTGGAGTGGGTGGCCATTCCCTTCTCCAGGGTATCTTCCTGACCCAGGTATGGAACCCAGGTCTCCTGCATTGCAGGCAGATTCTTTACTGTATAAGCCACCAGGGAATACTTTTATTATGTGCCAGATAATATATATACACTTCAGTGTTTGCATGTAATTTCTCATCAAAACATCAAAATAACCCTGGACAGATAGAAATTATGGTTCCCATTTTATAAATAAGAGAAATTGAAGATGCCCAGAGAAATTATGCCCAGGCCAACACTTTGGCCCACCTATGGCCAGACTGTGGCCTCCCTGCTGCCCTCTCCCCATGCCAATCGCCACCCATTGCTCACCGTTTTCTCTGCCATGAGTCCCACTCTCCTCCAGCCCATCTGCCATGCACTTCTATGAATTCCTTTCCAAATCATAAATCTGATCATATCACTCACATACTGAAAATCCTTTAAAGACTCCCCACTAGGTCCAGATAAAGTCAAGACCCCCTAAACAGGCAGTCTAGTCTCTTCCCAACCTGACTTCTTCCTTCCACATACCAGAGGCCATTCATCAAGGGCTCTCTGCTTTCACTCCTCTATCCTCCACACACAAACTCTCCTTCAATGTGCAATGTGGTTTCCCCCTTCTTCTGCCTGGAAAATTCCTATCTGAAAACCCGGCTCAAATGTCATTTCCCCTGGAAATCCTCCACACTCCCTCAGATCCTTTACTCTGTCTCTGGATAGAGTCTTCCAGCCCATCCCTGTCTTTTCCCTAGTCAGTTACCACATCAAATTGTGTTATTGCTTGTCAGGGAAAAGTTACTTTGAGTAAGTTAGGTGCCTTCCCAGGGTAGCATCTGGGGCTTGTTTCCCAGTACCTTCCACAGGGCTAATGCAGGTTGGTTTTTTTTTTTAACATTTATTGTACAAGTGGTTGGAGGAATCATTTATTTATTCATTTATTAACAGGTACTGTAGTAGTTGACTTCCCAGTTGGCTCAGTGGTAAAGAATCTGTCTCCCAAGGTAGTAGACACAGGAGACACAGATTCAGTCCCTGGGAGGGGAAGATTCGCTAGAGAAGGAAATTCCCTGGAGAAGGAAAACCCACTCCAGTGTTCTTGCCTTGGGCTATTTCCCCTGGACGGACAAGCTTAGCAGGCTTCCACGCTTTCGCAAAGAGTCAGACATGACTTAGTGACTAAACAGCAACGACAACCAAGGTAGTTAATCATTGACAATTCACTGGTCACTATTTTAGGGGGCCGAGGAGGCAAAGATGAATAAAAGAACTCCCAGTGGAGTCCCAGCTTTGATCCAATGCTTACATAACCAAGGGCTTTTATTACTTTTTTCTTGACTCCCTTCCCAGTAAACAAATTAAAGTGCAGAGCCTGCAGAATACCACCTAATTCCATCCTATTTAATCTGGACACAACTGCCATCCATTTAACTGCCACACTGCTTACAAAAAACTCAATTGTCAGGTCTAAATTATAGCTTGTGCAAATAACCAAATTTAGATGACTTGCAACTCCACTGGGATCCTAAATCCATCATGATGTTAGTTAAGTTCTATGAATTCAATTAACCTTTCTGATCAGTCATGGATTAATTAACCAAGCTGTGCTGACAAGAAAGTATTGAAGCTTTAGGTGGTTATTTTTCTAAAGACAAGAGCTCATAACATTGGGCTGTATCATTTCATTAGACCCGAACTGAAATCTTTGTCTTGTCATTTGATAATAATACTCAGTTCTCTAATTCTTTCTATATGAGAAGACCTCATTTCACCAATATGATGATGACACTGGAAGCATCTTCTGGGCAAGATTCTACCTCTTTGACCCCTACAAAACCAACTAACAGTGCTTCTTCTATACCCACAGGTGACACCAGAATTAAAGACAGCAAGAGGTGGAAAAGAACCTAGAGATCATCTTATCTGAAACTCTCATTATACAGAAGAAGAAAAAGAAACCCAGAGAAGGGCAATGATATGCCCAAGGCCCTGAGGCTGAGCAGAGACTGGCACCCAGGTTTACTAAACTCAGCACATGATAACAGCAACACAATAGCTACCATTTTTTTTTTATTGATATATGTACACACACACACACACACACACATACACACACACACACACGGATCTGTAAGCAACATAGAGCCAAATGCTGAGAAGCTGACCAGTATTTTGTGGCTCAGTTCAATTCAGTTCAGTTGCTCAGTCATGTCTGACTCTTTGTGACCCCATGAATCGCAGCACCCCAGGCTTCCCTGTCCATTACCATCTCCCGGAGTTCACTCAGACTCACGTCCATCAAGTCAGTGATGCCATCCAGCCATCTCATCCTCTGTCGTCCCCTTTTCCTCCTGCCCCCAATCCCTCCCAGCATCAGAGTCTTTTCCAATGAGTCAACTCTTTGCATGAGGTGGCCAAAGTACTGGAGTTTCAGCTTTAGTATCATTCCTTCCAAAGAACACCCAGGGCTGATCTCCTTTAGAATGGACTGGTTGGATCTCCTTGCAGTCCAAGGGACTCTGAAGAGTCTTCTCCAACACCACAGTTCAAAAGCATCAATTCTTCGATGCTCAGCTTTCTTCACAGTCCAACTCTCACATTCATAGATGACCACTGGAGAAACCATAGCCTTGACTAGACGGACATTTGTTGGCAAAGTAATGTCTCTGCTTTTCAATATGCTATCTAGATTGGTCATAACTTTTCTTCCAAGGAGTAAGCGTCTTTTAATTTCATGGCTGCAATCACCATCTGCAGTGATTTTGTGGCTAGAGAGACATAAATTCAAGTTCAGTGCTACCCAAGCAGCCCAAGTCTATGGGAGAAGATGAGGTGCAGAGAAATGAAGTGCAGAGAAGTGATTCTGAATTCTGGGCATCTCTTGCTTTCCAGGCAGCTGCTGGTTTGTAAGCAGTTTGCAGAAACTCGTTGTGCCAGAGGTTGATACACAAGTCAAAGATTTAACCAGTCTCACAGTGCTATGAAGGGGCTTCCCAGGTGGCACAGTGGCAAAAATCCACCTGCCAAAGCAGGAGATATGGGTTTGATCCTCAAGCTAGGAAGATCCCCTGGAGAAGGAAATGGCAACCTACTCCAGTATTCTTGCCTGGGAAATCCCACGGACAGAGGAGCCTGGAGGGCTACAGTCCATGAGGTTGCAAGAGCCAGACACAACCTAGCAACTAAATAACAGCAAATAATAACAAGGAGGAAAAAGAGAAAACCAAGCAACTCAAAACAGACAGGAAGGTCACTGTGAGTGGGCAGAGAGCTCACTCCTGGCAAGAGCATAGATATGACCATCCTCAGTGACCTCACGCCTGATTTCCTGCAGTTAAAGCTACTTGCAACTTCTGTTCCCTCTAGTGCTTATTTATTTTGAATTTCCTAATGTTTCTATGAGATTTAACCCTTTCAAAATCTCTTCCAGGAAACTTGCTAAGACAGGGTAGAAGGAAGAGGTAGGAGCCAGGGCTGCTGAATGACTACATGAAGGTTACACTTCTGGGCCAGGCCATCCACCTCTGAGCCTGCACATTGCTGCTACAGGCTGGAGGAGGAAGCACCTGGTTTCAACGTTTTGGCCAGCAGAGGTACATTAAAAATAAAACTGTATGAAGATTTAATATGCAGTATTGTCAGCTCTGGACTAGGAACATTTAAGAAGTATTCTAAATAGGAGAAATATATTAATATGATTTATATGAGTAGTTATTAAGATCATGTGCCAGAGACTGCTAGGCACCTTACCTGTACTATGTTCTTTATCTCTTGAAGTGCCACAGGGTAGACATCGCTATCACTGTGCAAAGATACTGAAGCTCAGTGGCGCCAACTAGCTGGGCCTGTATCACACAGCAAGGAAGTGGCAGAGTCACTGGGTCATGCTGAGTGGTGTTAGACTCTTTGTGATCCCTTGAACCATAGCCCACCAGACCCCTCTGTCCATGGGATTTCATAGGCAAGAAAACTGGAATGGGTTACCATGTCTTTCTCCAGAGTCACTAGGTCAATGTTAGGCAAATGCCCCTGTTTAGCCACCAGGAAATTCTGTCTCATCTTCATGTATTAGTTCTTGTGACTGGCATATTTAAACTTCTCAGCCCCTCAGAAAATGGGAAGAAAAAGAATACATTTGTTGACAGTGGGGAGATGAGGATTTTTTGGCTTTGAGTGTGCCCTTTGCCCCTTGTCTACCACACTGGGACATAAGGTTGCCCACCTCTGCAATATTTCCTGAACCCTCCAATCCTATGCAGAACTCATGGGTAATGGACATATAATTCAAGAGACTTTTTATGCGAAGCAGGTGGAAGTAAAGAGCACTGTTAGAGGGCGGATCAGCAGTTTTCTTTCTCTGGAACATAAAGGTTTGATGTGAAAAGAAAGAATTCATGGTCCCCCACATTATTCCCAATATCATCCCCTCCTTTGAGCTGTTTTTACCCACAATTTGCATGAGCACTGGCTTGCATCTCCCAATGATTAAGTTGCATTTGGAAGGACAGTGAGATTCATTTTTAGCTCCTCGTCATCAAGAACAGAGCCCTGAAATCAGCATGCGTGCTCAAAGCTTCAGGAGCGGTGAAGTTGCCAAGGCAACGGCAGCCGCTTCTGACGTCACCGAGGGAGGACACCTCCGCAGGAAAGTGGGCTCTCGCCTTCTGGATCAGCACTTCGCTGGCTTTTGTCAGAATTTATTAATTATCTGAGTGTCTCTAGGACTCTCAGAACTGTCCTCCCACCGCTCCCCACGATAGCAAATATAAGGAGAAAAGTTCGTTTTATTAAAGTTCTTTCTTTCCCTAGTCACTCTCTGGTCAAAAGCTTACAAAAAACAAAACAAAACAAAACAAAACAAAACAAAACAGGAGCGGGAATCACAGAGGGCACTCCTGAATAGTTCGCTGGCAAATTTATCTGTGACTTTGCTTTGAAATTGGGGAAAGATAAAATGTATAGGAGAAAGAGGCTATGGAGCTTATGCACTTAGCAGGCAGAAGAGGAATGTGGTAAATCCAATCTAAAGAAAGGTTAAAGCTCTCTTCTCCCAACCTGTTCTCACCTGGAACCTCAATTAATAATAAAATCACCTTTGAGCAGAACCCACTGCTCAATAAAGTATAAGGACTTCTCCCTGCAGAGTGAAAGGATAACAGCTGCGCAGGGGAGAGGATACTCAGAGCTGGGTCCCCGGCATGCACGGCTTACTGCCCACCCAAGTTCACCGCCCCTCTTCTGTGGGGAAAAGCTGTTTTGAGAAGTAGCCAGCCAGTCAAGGGTCTATTTCCCAGGGAATCATGGATCTAGGCCGCGTGTGACCAGTTCCTACCAACAGAAGGGGAGAAGTGATGCAGGTCATTCGCAGGTCAAATGAGGCCATCTCCACATTCTCTGACCCCTTCTCCTGCCTCGAGGTTAAGATTAAACAGGGAGCAAGGACTAGAAGGAGTCTGGCTCCCTAATTCACACACTGAACACAGTCTCTGAACTGTTTTGTTAATTAGAAATAAAAACTCTCTTGGGTTAGACGGCTGGGCTTTCTCTGAGTTTCTCTGTGAGAGCAGCTTGAATTAACACCTTAACACAGCAGTGTTATCACCAACAAGGTTAAGCCAATGAGATGATCCAATGAGTCCTTCAGGCCAGGACTCTCGGTTCTGAGAGGACACCACAGCTGTGTCCAGAATGCAAAGCCATCGACCAGAGCTAAACACACAATGTTCCCTAACTGAAACGAAACACGCTACAGCAAAATCCCTCAGCAGTGTTGTTTTTGTCCAGACACAGAAGAGATTACAGGGCAAGAAACAAGCGCTGGGAACAGGCAGATGCTGGAAAGCTGGAAGGAAGATGAGTTTGTGGGGGCCGAGGCCTTGTGTCTCCTTGAGGACACCACACGCCACTGTACAGATGCCCCAGAGGAGCCATTGCTCATTGTACAGATGCCCTACAGGAGCCTCATTAGGTGTAAAACCCACTATCAGGACTGCTGTGGGCAGGCGATGCACAAAGGGCCACAGCCAAGACTATGAGTGGGGGCTGAAATGTAACATGCCCTTTCCTTTAAAAAAAAGCTATGTATTTATGTATTTATTTGTTTGGCTGTGCCCAGTTTTCATGCGGCATGTGGGATGGAACCTGGGCCCCCTGCACTGGGAGCATGGACTCTAAGCCACTGGACCACCAGGGAAGTGCAACTGGCCCTTTTCTGACAACACTAAGCGTTGTGGCTCGGAGCCCAGTTCACCTGCAGGAAAAGCACTTAGTGCCTTTGTAAATATGTGCAAAGGTGCCATCCAAGACTAATTCAAACATCGGTATAGCCATGAACACATCTAGCAGAAAGGCAGCGGGCTAGTGGTGGCCCTGACCCCTGAGATCTTCATAACACCAAGCTGCAATGTTTTTACCTTCTAACCGTTCTCAACAGGAAGTCACATTCAAAGAAATCTGATACCAAAATAAAACTTGAAGGCTTGCTCCCATCACTAAGGAAAAATTTTGCTGTGTCCCTCTTCCCTTTCAAGTCATCTTATCCTCCCCAACTCAGAATCTGATGCATGCTTAGCCAGATCCACCCCCTCCCTGCCTCAAAGAGAAAAGACATGAATGCTCTTTGTTGCAGGGGGTTGGAGCAAGCCATGTTAGATTTCACCCCCAGAGGCCCTGATGTGATGCTGAAAAAAATGGAATGAAGACAAGGCAGATGGCAGAAGAGGAGACCTAGGCCCAGAGCAGCCAAAGAGAAAGAGGCTTTGTGAACCGGCCACTGGGAGGACAAGGATAAGTGAAATTCCAAACACAATGCTTTGGAGATGCAACAGTGCGTAAAGTCATTTTTACAGTGGCATTCTCCCAAGGAAGACAAGTAACGCTCCAACAGGAGGAAAAAAGAACTTCTATCCAGGAGATGATGAAGGACAGGGAAGCCTGGCATGCGGCCATCCATGGGGTGGCAGAGTCGGACTATAACTTAGCAACTAAACAACAACAACTCTGTGGTTCTGTTCAGTCACTCAGTCGTGTCCAACTTTTTGCGACCCCTTGGACTGCAGCACGCCAGGCCTCCCTGTCCATCATCAACTCCCAGAGTTCACTCAAACTCATGTCCATTGAGTCGGTGATGCCATCTAGCCATCTCATCCTCTGTTGTCACCTTCTCCCACCTTCAATCTTTCCCAGCATCAGGGTCTTTTCAAATGAGTCAGGGAACAACTGTGAAAGGGACTATCAATATTTCTGGTAAACTTCATCACTGAACAGGTATCCTCATTCATAAATGACAGGAATTTTCCTGATGTAGGAAATGACACAAACTTTTCTAGAAGGAATTGGGTCTCTTTATTAAATATTTAAATATTAAACCCTTTGATCTTGCACGTCCACTTGTGGAAACTTACTCAATAGAAATACTCCCACTCTCAGAAACTTATCAAGAAATTTGTACAGAGTTATTCACTTTTGACAACACATGCATTTTTAACTGCTTTTCCTGTGGAAATTTGTCACTCACATCCTGATGAGAAACACTGTGCCCCTGTGAGCTGGCTGGTTAGGCTTTAAGATGCCACCTGACCTTGTAAAGGAGCCAAGACCAGTCTCCACTACTAGATTTAAGTCCCTTGAAGTCAGAGACCGTGGCCACTTTCAGACCTGTCACAAAGCCCAGTGTAGGGTGGTATGCTCAAGTGCTATTTGTTAAATGAATTCATGATGTAACTGGGCCTGAGTCAAATTTAGGCTCGAGCGCTCATAGCACAGTACTCTAGGGGCAGCGTCAACGGAGACCAGACTCATTCTGAAATGAACTG
This sequence comes from Neotragus pygmaeus, assembly GCA_006410875.1. Taxonomy (NCBI): domain Eukaryota; kingdom Metazoa; phylum Chordata; class Mammalia; order Artiodactyla; family Bovidae; genus Neotragus; species Neotragus pygmaeus. The sequence goes on along the minus strand of SJYV01048058.1, from coordinate 443,055 downwards.
CTCCTCTCAGCTGTGTCCTTATTCCCCACTCCGTGCAGTTCCTGGTTTAGGTGGGAAATGAAGGGTTTCTGGAGAAGGAAGAAGGATAGTAAGGCTGGCAATTGAAGTTCTGAAGATGAAATAAAGCCAGGTTTTTAGCTGTTGTCCATACCCTGAATCTCCTCAAATTACATGCAGCCCTTTTCTGGGGAAAGTGTATGGCTTTCATGAGCTTGTTAAAGAATTTAGGTTCAGGACAATCTAAAAGACTAATATTGACTGAAGGTTTTCCTGGTAGCTCAATGGTAAAGAATCTGCCTGCCAATGCAGGAGGCATGGGTTTGATCCCTGGTGCAGGAAGATCCCAAATGCCCACGTGCCACAACTACCAAGCCAGCCCTGTAGAGTACAGGACTTGCGACTACTGAGCCCACGTGCCACAGCTGCTGAAGCCGCTGTACTTAGAGCCTGTGCTTCGAAACAAGAGAATCCACCTCAACGGGAAGCCCACACACCACAACAAGGAGAAAATCCATGCAGCAATGAAGACCCAGCACAGCCAGTATCCCAATGCAGAGGGCCCACACGCGATCCCTGGTCAGGGAACTAGAGCCTGCACACTGGAACTAAAGATCTTGTATGCTGCAAGATCGAAGACCCTGTGCTACAACTAACACATGGTGAAGATAAATAAATAAATATTTTAAAATCTAATTATTAAAAAATGTTTTTAATTCACCAATTCAAAGTATTTTGACTCAGAAAAGACTATGTACAGACAACCCATGTCAAAGAGTAATACCAAAGGTGACTAGAAACCAGGGGATGAAGGCCAATGTCATGCACATACCTACACATGAGTCTTAAACTGTCACATGTATGTTAAGTTTCCTTTTGCAACCCCTTAATGCAATATTTTCAGAGAAAGCAATGGCAACCCACTCCAGTACTCTTGCCTGAAAAATGCCATGGATGGAGGAGCGTGGTAGGCTGCAGTCCATGGGGTTGTGAAGAGTCGGACACAACTGAGTGACTTCACTTTCATTTTTCACTTCCATGCATTGGAGAAGGAAATGGCAACCCACTCCAGTGTTCTTGCCTGGAGAATCCCAGGGACGGTGGAGCCTGGTGGGCTGCTGTCTATGAGGTCACACAGACTCGGACACGACTGAAGCGACTTAGCAGCAGCAATATAATATTTTAAAGCATTACAGTTTCAAAGGATGATTACTACCATAGCCTTCCAGCTCATAAGCTCACCTTAATGTTACATATCCTAAGTAGGACTTCTAATTAATTAAGTGTGAAAAGGCATTTTGTTACTTTTAAGAAACTAAAATGGAAAAAAATCTCAGAACGGAACAAACTGAACGTTTTAAATATCACCTATAAGACAAAATATAACGTGGAATATTTCACAACATCATTCACCTTATCATAAAGCTATTAATCAAACCCTTTCAGGTGGGCAGTCAAAAGCAGTTAACTTGGTATGACAGCATTTCATTCAGCTTGGCTCAGCATCATTCTGGAAGCAAGTGAGCGACACCGTTAATCCATTTCCTAAATCCTTAGCAACACCATTAATCCATTTCCTAATCCTTAGATGGTTTGGTTTCTCCTCATCTAACGAAACCATTTTTTTTTTTTTTTTTTTTTTTTAGCAAATGGCCATCAATTTAACATTTAGTTATTTGCTTTCTAAAAAGCTCTGCTGCTTGCCAATCTGATTATCTTACAAGATCTCTTTGGGCGTTGCTGATATTTTGTAATGCACCAAAGTTAGATTGGACAGAAATAAATTTTCAGAAATTTGCCACAATATGTATATGAGTACAGCAAGAAATTCACCACTGTGCTCCCAATCATTTTCATCTTTACTCCTTGATGTCATATGACTTGTCCTGAGGCAGAACTTCCTACCTCCCTCCAGTCCTTATCCTTCCACCATCCAATTAGCTCCTACTGTTGACCTACAGGTTAACAAATAGCTGTATCTGAGGCCACTTGACCCTCTGCATAGGGAGATGATGGGCTCACCAACACCACTTATCAGCACTTACCGGCCTACTTCATCATGTTAAGCAAATAATAAGATGCAGCATTTGGTTTCCAGATGCACACCAATCAAGCAAAGAAAAACCTGTACTTATACAACAAACATCTGAGCAAAAAGGCTTCCAGGTGGCTCAATGGTAAAGAACACCCCTGCCAATGCAGGAGATGTAAGGAATGTGGGTTGGATCCCTGGATTAGGAAGATCCCCTGGAGAAGGCAGTGGCAACCCAGTATCTCTTGCCTGAAAAACTCCATAGACAAAGGAGCCTGGTGGGCTACAGTCCATGGGGTGGCAAAGAGTCGGACAAAACTGAACAAGTGAGCGTATACAGGATAGCAGAAAATATCTAACCCTGTGGTGGGTGGGGAAGACTTGGTGAGAAATTGCAATTCAGTTTTACATTAGTTGGGTGAGTGATACAAAAGAGTCCTTAAAGAATAAACATACACATATGACATTTGCACTACATAATACATTAAGACTGCTTTAAAGATCAAGAACCCCTGCATCGGGCTTGTTAAATGGAGGATGCCTAGGTTAGTAGCACAAGTAATGAACTGTGCATCAACAGATTGGGTCTCTGTGTTATTCACATAATGAGTTCCTGTCTCCTTGTGTCTTCCACCTATAAAGGTACTGATCACTAAAGTCCTGATATTGGCTACCTTTCTACTAGTTCAGCCTTCCCTCCCTCAGTAACCTTGGGCAAAGTGAGAATCTGAGGGGGCCTCCGTAGGTGCCCCAACAGCTGGATCCCTGGGACACCTCACCACAGAGTCCCCAGTGCTAGTGAGTCAACTGAGAAACACCCAGTCCAGAGCCAGACCCCAAACCTAGCTGGGAAAGCTCAGAAGGAGGAGAGTGCGTGCGAAGCCAAAATACCAGGACCCTGAGATTTGACATAGGTGACTAGACTGGTGTTTATCGGATGTGCTGTCCAACTTCAGGGGGCACTATTCATTCATAATCATTGTAGATTTCTACAGGTATTTTGACACTTTCTGGTAGATATCAGAAAAATGTTTAGGTGAAGGATGCTTTTTCTAATTCACACCAAATTTTAGCATGGACTAGCTGGCAGGCCTGAGATAGAAGGGTGAGGTGAACAAGTCAGTTCCCAAAGGTCAGGGTCAAGGATGGACCCTATGGCTTTAGATGCCCAGCCCGGGAGCAGACACTTGTGAAGTTACTACCACCACTTTAAAGTTGAGGCCCAAATCTCTACCCTTAAAACTGACCTCCTGCCACCTGCTTTATAAGTTCACCCAGAATTCTCTGGGGCCCTTAAGCCTAGCCAAACAGGTCTACCTTGTCACTTTCCTCTTCTGTTGAATTATTCTCCCAATGTCTGAATCTGAAACCCTAAAATCACTCTGAAGTCCTTCACTGCCCCACCCCCTCCCACTTCATTACTCACTCAGGGACCATGGCCTCTAATTTGGACTCCCTCAAGGTTGCTGGTATCAATTTCCTTGCTCCCAGACCTCCTACCATGACCCAGTTCAAATATTCAACTTCTCTCCCCCAAACCACACAACATCCTCCTTACTGGTCACCAGTCTTTCTGCTTCAGTATATCCTATAGAGTTTGGAAAATTGCGCTAAAACACCATTCTAAACACATCACCTCATGGCCACAAACTTCACTAAACCATCCTGCTTACTGAGTCAAGCCCAATCTGCCCTCAAACAGTGTAATATCCCTCCATGCAGACAACATTCACTATGATCAAAATCCTTATTGTTCATAGTTAACTAGCCAGTCATTTGTATGTGTGCTCAGTTGTGGCTGACTCTGTGCAACCCTATAGACTGTAGCCCACCAGGCTCCACTGTCCATGAGATTATCCAGGCAAGAATACTGGAGTGGGTTGCTATTTCCTACTCCAGGGGATTTTCCTGACCCAAGGATTGAACCCACATTTCCTGTGTCTCCTGCATTACAGGCAGATTCTTTACCCATCAAGGAAGCCTCAACCTGTCATTTTAGGGAAAACAGTATTTCTAAACAAATAACAGTATTTGTCATTTGTTAAGTGGGGATATTAATAGTATCTACTTTATAGAGCTATTGTGATGATTAAGTAAAATAGTATGTATAAAATACCTAATGCTTTGTGGCTCAGATGGTAAAGAATCTGCCTACAATGCAGGAGACCAGGGTTCGATCCCTGGGTCAGGAAGATCCCCTGGAAAAGGAAATGGCAACCCACTCCAGTATTCTTGCTTGGGAAATTCCATGGACAGAGGAGCCTGGCAGGCTACAAAAGAGTTGGACTTAGGGCTGCAAAAGAGTCAGACATGATTTCACTACTAAACAACAATCGGGGAAGCCCCAGCCAGTCATTTAGAGAAAACAATATCTTCAAGCCTCAGTTTCATTATCTGTTAAATGGGGATATTAATGGTATCTACTTCATAGAGCTATAGTGATGATTAAGTAAAGTAATATATGTATAAAGTGCTTACCACACTGTCTCTCAGTAAGTACTAATGGTGCTGATAAAGATGATCTCCCCCAAACATCCCTCAAATTACTTCATTCCTAACACCAGCTTGAGATTATTCTTTCTCATAGTTACTTCCTACAAAATTCACTCAGCTGTTAAACCCTGTACTTGATCTAGCCATCTGGCTTGCAATTCCCCTTAAACTTTCCCAAAATTTCCTTCTCTATCCATCAAGGAATGGAATCTTCTAGGACGAATTGCTGGAAGTACCGAAGGGTCCAGTCCACTTACCATAACACTCATCTGAACTTTTCTTCCTTATGAAAATCATCCAAAGTTTCATTAAAGAAGCAGGGAAGACATTTCATCTCCTGTCTAGAAAATGTAGGTCTTACTTTCCAATAATACTGAGCTACATATTTTTAATGATGTAATATGCATATGTGTTTATTTTTGAGAATGAAAGAGAGGCTTAAATTAGTCAAAAAACAAACTGTCTTCCCAGAGTGCCAAGAATCAGAGTGATAGAGTGAAGAGTATGAAATCTGAATTTAGACAGATATTGGATAAAAGACCAGCTCTGTCACTTCCTAGCTTAATGCCCAAGAAATGTCTCCACGTGCGCACAAAACTAGCATCAGCCAGTTTTCTTTTCTCCTACTCTGATGCTGAGATGTCTGGAGCTCTCAAAAATTCTGCCAAGTAATTAAGCTTCCAGAGTCCCCATAAAAAGGCCTTCAGCTATAGCCAAAGCTGTCGCCTCCTGTCCTGGGTAGCTAAATCATAGATGTTGTCAATGCCTGCCACCAGCTGCCAGCCAGAGGCCTCAGAGCCCTGACCTGAGTAGCAGAAATGATGCTCCCTCCTCCACACACCCCACCCCCACCTCACTTCTGAGCTGAGTGCACTCTCTCTGCTCACTGCACAGAGCATGACATTTAACAGGCACTCAAAGAGCATCATTTAACTCGTGGTACTTGAGCTAGAGTACTGCAAAATGAATGTTATTCTCAATGTTGACCCTGATCTTTGGCTCCACAGCATTGGTCTTCAGCAATGCTTGTGAGCCTTGATTCTTTCTCCTCTGAGGAAGACATATAGATCTTCAAGCCAGAGTTTTCTACCAGCATCCTGCAAATGGGTCACTGATGTACCAGGAGATACCATTTGCTCCAAGTCTCCAGGGTTGCTGGGCTGCGATTGGAGGCAAGAGTCGCAGAACCAGACCCCTCACATGATCAGCAACCCCCAAGGTTAACCTCAGTGTCTCCTACAATTACTATTATATTATTGTTTCTGCTCAGTATAATTATAACCATTACTATCTAGCAAAAAATGAAGAAGGTTTAGAAGCCCTTCTTCATGCTAAAAGAGCCCTTATCCTGTTATATCTGTACTCTAAGACAAGCCCTATTGTGGTTAAGATAACGTCCTCCACCAAAAAATTGTGAGTGAGGTTCCATTTCATATATATGTAGAAATGTGTCATCATTTCTACATATGCAATGATATCTATTAAGGAGCTGAATTAACAATTAATAGTCTTCCAAAACAGAAAGCACCAGGCCCAGATGGGTTCATTAGTAAATTCTACCAAATATTTAAGGAAGAAATGTTACCAATTCTCTATAATCTCCTTCAGAGGATAAAAGTGCATGTATTTCTTTCTAACTCCTTTGATGAAGTCAGTTTTACCCTAATACAAAAACCAGACAAAATACTACAAGAAAAGAAAAGTATAGGCCAGTATGTCTTGTGAAAATAAATGCAAATATCTTCATAAAATATTAGCAAATCAAATCCAAAATCTATAAAATTGAATTATACACTACAGACAAGTGGGATATACCCAGGTATGCAAGGCTGGTTCGACATCTGAAAATCAATTAATGCAATCCATCACATCAGGCTAAAAAAAAAAATCATATGATCATATCAACAGATGCAGAAAAAACAGTTGACAAAATCCAACACCAATTCATGATTAAGAAAACAAACAAACACTCAGAGTGAACCCTAATGAAAACTATGGACTTGGGGTAATTATGATGTGTCATTATAAGTTCATCACTTATAAGAAACGTATCACCCTGATGGGGGATGTTGATAATGAGGGAGACTATACGTACGTGGAAGGTGCATGGGAAATATCCATGCCTTCCTCTTAATTTTGCTGCAAGCCTGAAACTGCTCTAGAAACCATCTTTAGGGCTTCTTTAGTGGCAAAGAATCTGTCAGCCAAGGCAGGAGACAGTTTCCATCCCTGATCCAGGAAGATCCCACATCCTTTGGAGCAACTCAGCCCATGCGCCACAACTACTGAGCCTGTGCTCTAGAATTCAGGAGCTGCAACTACTGAGCCCACATGCAGCAACTACTGAAGCCCATGCACCCAGAGCCTGTGCTCCACATACAGGAGAAGCCTCAGCAATAAGTCTGCACATCAGAACTAGAGAAAGCCCACATGTACCAATGAAGACCCGGTACAGCCATAAATAAATGAAATAAACTTTTAAATTAATTGCCTTTAAAAAATCATACTGTAAATTCAAATGTTCTCGATTAATATTTTTAAGCAAATGAGCACATTTATCAGCAGCCATGGAAAGGGAATCTGAGGGGCAAAGTATGTAAAAGTGCTATTCTTCTGGTGGGAGAAGGGGATGACAGAGGATGAGATGGGAGATGGTTCGATGGCATCACTGACTCAATGGAAATGAGTTTGAGTAAACTTGGGGAGTTGGTGATGGACAGGGAGGCCTGGCGTGCTGTAGTCCATGGAGTCGCAAAGAGTCGGACATGACTGAGCGACTGAACTGATTCTTCTCATCAAATATTACTGACAGTTTATAAAAAGGAGGAGGGCAGTCACAAATATTTTTATGTGAGAAAAAACAGTGGCATTTCAAGGTACCTCACTTACATGGAAGCACTTGAAATTCATTCACTCTCTTAATCATTCTCTTCCCAACAACTTGGTAAATGCAACTAGGTAATGATTTCCCAAGAAACCCATATTTCTTCTCTAATTACACCTATCCTTAGTTCACTCCTCTCATTTCTCACTGATTTGTAAAAAGTAAGAATCAGATTTACCTATCACAACCATCTTGTAAAACAAAGAAGATGCCACTCTCTCTTTCAAGAGAGAAGGGAGTTTTTTCCTTCTGTATACATGCATTTGCTACGTAGGATTGACCAATATGAGAAAAAGTAGGTTCATGTGCACTAGAAAAGAAATAAAAGAATATTTCTCTTATGGTCCAATGTGGGGATTTTTTAATGTGTACAAGTAGATTCAATATCTCCATGTTATATAGCTTTCAATTTATTTATGGCATTTATATGAAACCAAGAGGAATTTTACTCTCTAGGAACAGATCATTGATTCATATTCAGGACTAATTGCTTTATGCTGTTTATCTCTCACTGGTTAAAGAAAAAGAAAAAAAAAACTTTCAAAAATGAAGCAAGCCTCTATCAGTTACTTCCCAAAATGTTCTATTTTCCTATTGTGAGTGAAAGCATATCCAAGGGGTATATTTCACTAAGTGTAGTTCATGATGTTTGGACAATGGTCTGTGTGGCTAAATGTCAGAGACATTTCTGTCAAAGTCTATTTCTTCAGGGCCCATTATCTCCCTGGCATCTTCCCAGCTGATGGAGGAAAGAAAGGGCACAGCAACCAATGAAGCCACAGAGCCCGCGCTTCCTTCTCCCAACCATCAGCCTCCGTCCTAGGCAGAGCCAGCCCTCACTTGGTCCACGGTGCTCCACGCTCCTCTAGGCTGACTCCTGCTCTCACCTTTACTTAGCCTCAAGAGAGAGTTCTTGCTCCAACCCCCTATTACACTCAACAACTTAAAGAGGCTAAAAAAAGGGAAAGAGCAGTGGGAGCTCAAAGAAATAATGGAAATTTAGAAGCATCATAGAGGCACTCGGTTTAAAAACTAAAAATAGAGTTGCTGTATGAACCAGCAGCCCCACTCCTGGGCATGTATCTAGAGAAAACGATAATTCAAAAAGATATCTGCACCCCTGTGTTTACAGCAGCGCTATTCACAGGAGCCAAGATATTGAAACAACCTATATGTCCATTAACAGAGGAATGTGATAAGATGTGTGGTGTATATATGCATACACAGACATATATGTGTACAATGGAATACTACTCAGCCCTAAAAAAGAATGAAATGATGCCATTTGCAGCAGTAAGGTTGGACCTAGAGATTATCATATAAGTGAAGGAAGTTAGAGAAATACAAATATCATATGTATCATATATATGTGGAACCTAAAATATGATAAAAAATGACCTTATCTATGAAACAGAAACTGACTCATAGACATAGAAGACAAACTTATGATTACCAAAGGAGAAAGGTGGGAAGGGTAGATTAGAAGTTGGGGATTAAGATATACACACTACTAAATATAAAATAGATAAACAAGGTTCTACTGTATAGCACAGCTGACTATATTCAATATCTTATAATAAGCCATAATGGAAAATAATATAAAACAAATATACATATAAGTATACATATATATATAGTATAAAACTGAATCACTTAGTATAAATATATATGTATATATATACTCATATATATATAAAACTGAATCACTTTGCTATAATCAGAAACCAACACACTATAGTAAATCAACTATACTTCAATTAAAAAAAAGATCACAAGTCTCTCTTGCATAAAAGTGGTATTTCAGCATTGACCATTCATTCCTTTGACTTTTTTCCTAGACCATCTATGAAAATGAAAATATCGCTGAGAAGGAAAAGTTGAGGGCATGCTGGAGAATCAAAGTCTCAAAGAGATAGAAAATTATACTAGCCACAATATTTTCAGGGTATTTGAGTTGATTAAGCACCTTCAGAGATATAGTTTCGCTTGGTGCTCACTAACAAACCCAGAAAAGGAGGAAATATTTTTGGTATTATCATATCTACTTTACAGATAAGATACTAGATGATGAGAAATATTTATTCCCATCCCAATCCCCATCCTATTCAAAGTAAAAAACTGAACACAGACCCAAACTCAGATTTCTGCCACACAAGTATGGAGCTGGCCTGGTCAGAGTCATTCTTACTCGTCCCTCTCCCTTGCCTTCCCAACTTCCCATTTCTGGTCAGACTCCAAATCTTTTGCTCAAGGATCCCAAGCATGCCTGTGTCCCAAACCCTCACCTTCCTGAAGGAGCTTACTCTGCTGGCCACAAGGTAAGTCAATGAATCCCAGAGGAGGTGTTGGGATAAGGAAGGGACTTTATTCGGGAGCCAGTTGACTGAGAAGAAGGCAAACTAGCGCCTCAAAATAACCATCTTGTCAGGGCCTGGTTGCCAGGTTCTTTTAGGGAAGAGAAGCTAGGGGAGGTTTGAAACAAAGTGAAGACTATTCAGTCCTTGCAAATGTGGCATAAAATGCCAACCCTCAGGCAGGAGAATGTGTGTGTCTTACCTTCCTTCACAGATGGGTGGCTCAGGTTATTTCCCTGAGGCAGGCTATTAAGTATGCTTACAAAAGTGGCAAGATGAAGGTTCAAGTCACAGAAGCAGATCCAGCATAAATTCAAAATTAACTCTTCCCCTCTCTGCCCCAGCAACTCCACTATACAGGACTGAAAACAATATTTACTGAGCACCTACTGTGTGCTAGGCCCTGGGCCTTAGGATACAGCAATATGGGATAAGATCCAAAGATCCTTCTTTGGATCAGGACTCCCATATTTGGTTATCCACCAGAATCCCATAGATCTTATTTCAATGGTGAAAGCCATAATAGTGATGCCTAAAAGTTATGGAGAATTGAGAATGTCTGAGGTACTATTCTAGGCATTTTACTTATGCTAACTCATCCAATTCTCATAATATCCCGATATTTTTCATATTTAACAAATGAGAAAACTGAGTCCAAGAGAGATTGCCCAACAAGGCTGCACATCTATTAAGTGGCCAAGCAGAGATACACACAGGCGGCCTGGCCCTGCAGTCCCCACTCTGAACTATTACACTATGCTAAGAAGCAGCAGCAGAAGTAGAAGGGAAACAAGATTCTATTCAATAGGTAGGTATTAATTTAACACTGTGGCCTCCCTGGTGTCTCAGTTGGTAAAGAATCTGCCTGAAACGCAGGAGTTGTTGATGGTCAGTCCTAAGTCGAGTCTGATTTTTTGTGACCCCATGAACTGCAGCACACCAGGCTTTCCTGTCTTTCACTATCTCCCTGAGTTTGCTCAGACTCTTGTCTGTTGAGTCAGTGATGCCATCCAACCATCTCATCCTCTGTCGCCTCCTTCTCTTCTTGCCCTCAATCTTTCCCAGCATCAGGTCTTTTCCAATGAGCCAGTTCTTCATATCAGGTGGCCGGAGTATTGGAACTTCAGCTTCAGCTTCAGTCCTTCCAATGAATATTCAGGGTGGATTTCCTTTAGGATTGAATGTTTTGATCTCCCTGCTGTCCAAGGGACTCTAAAGAGCCTTCTCCAGTACCAGAGTTTGAAAGCATCAATTCTTTGACACTTAGCCTTCTTATTCGTCCTTCGTTATGGTCTATACATGACAACTGGCAGGAGACCACCTGCCAGTGCAGGAGATGTGAGTTTGAGTCAAGATGATCCCCTGGAGAAGGAAATGGCAACCCATTGCAATAGTTTTGCCTGGGAAATCCTATGGACAGAAGAGCCTGGTGGGCTACAGTCTATGGGGTTGCATGAGAGTTGGACATGACTCAGCAACTAAATCACCACCATGTGCTTAGAATAAGGAGTTAGAGATGAATGTAAACACCTCCAGGCAGGAGCTTCCTTCCTCTACCTGCCTTGAAAGACAAGGCTAGCTCATGTAAACACACCTCCAACAGAGATGATAGCCCAGCAGGTAGGGCCTCATGCCTCCAAGTCCATTCACCCTCTCTGTTTACACTCCCTTCACCTTGCCCCTCCTCTCTGACCCTCATCTGTACTGCACTCTGGATGCCAATAGTCAGCTAAGGCCTTCTTGGTCTCATGACACTTTGACTTTGTGTCTCCAGTCCAACCTAGCACTCCCTCTGTGATGATTTCAACACTGTCTGACTTGGATAATAGGTCAGCCCCTTCCCAAACTAACCTCTATTACCCCTCATCTGGGAACGGGTTAAGACAACAGTTTAGACTTCATAGCAATCTGCAAGATACGCATGCTTGATCCACTTTTGTCTCTGATTCATCTTTATTCATTGATTCCTTCAACCAGTAATGTGCATGACTATGTGCCAGGCCACATACAAAATGGTTTAATTTATATGCATTATTCCTTTAAATCTTCCCAAGACTACCATTAAGTTTTTATTATCTCCATTTTAGAAGGGAATAGCAATGCACTCCAGTATTCTTGCCTAGAGAATCCCATGGATAGAAGAGGCTGTCAGGCTACAGTCCATGGGGTCGCAAAGAGTCAGACATGACTGAGTGACTGAACACACAAGCATGCACGCACTGCCACTTCATATATTAGGACGCTGAACTCTTGGTGCTTTAATCAAATTCTTTGGGAACCAGTTGCTAGTCGGTGAGCTCCTAGAAGCTGGGTTTACCTTTCACTTTCCTGCCCCAGGCCTCCAGCAGACAGCCAGCAAACAGTTGTTGAATTGCACTGGATTAACAAGCCAGTTGGGCATTCCTTGCAGCCTGCCTTCTAGTAACACTCACTGTAGCTCTTGCTGTTCTGAGAGCCCTCTCCCATTCATATTCACACAACAGACACTGACATGAATGGCACCTGCTTTACCAGCGGCCACCGCACACTACCAGGGCTTTGCAAGCTGGGGATGGTTAGAAAGCTCACTATGCCCACATCTCCCATAGAATGGAACCAAAAGCAATTATCCAGGGTTAAGGGGTGAGCGCACAAGCAGTGAGAGCCCCTGCCAGCCAGATCTGGGTGAGGTCTTTCGGCCTTGGTACCTGGAAAAATCACGCCCACAATATCTGCTCCTTCTCGTTGCCCTGGAGGCCTTGACGGCTGTCAGCTCTCTGTCCTGACAGAGCCTGATGATAATGAGCCAGTAATACCTCTCTGGAGGCCTTGCTAAGTCATCAGACCCCAGGATGATACCATCTGCCATGGGGAAGAACGCCCAGAGATGCTGATCCCAAGACAACAGCCTTACAAAGGGATTTTAGCCTGGGACTTATGCCAGACACAGAGGCACTTAAAGTCAGGCCTGACCGGGCACTGCAGGGTTTAAAATTCAGAGCCAATAGGCCAAGTTCCCCCAAGGAGAAAAGCAAATGATTTTCCCAAGACAGTGGGACCTGCTGTTTCCCCTGAGGAACACATTAATGAAATGATCATAAAAATAAAGTATCATTAAAAGAACACATTTAGAACAATTGTTCTCTGCAGCAGGTTGTAATCCCTATAACTCTCAGGGAACAGCTTTGAGCTCTGCAGAGCCGCCCCCACGCAAGACGCAATCTGTCTGCTGCAGAGGAGAGTGAGTCAGCCTGCAGCAGCCGGGAGGGAGGCCAGGACAGCCTCCACCCCCCTCACCGTAACTCGGCAACTCTTCGGAGTTTTCTTGCAAAGTGAGTTTTTAACCCTAAGTAACAGGTCAGTTCTCTCTATTTCAAAAGAGAGAGTATTTCACAAGTTTCCAAATGATGAGGACAGTGGGCTGCCTCAGAAACAATTGTACCCTTCCCCTAGCAGGAATGATGTCCATTCAAGTCCTCCATGGTCTGGGTTTCCAAATGCAAGACTCTAGATACATCCTTGACCCCTCATATCTGTCTATCCCTGGTGTCTTTAATATCCCCAGCTATAAACTGGACTGAGCCAAACTTATACACCCTGCAGGCATCCATCCATCCATTCGTTGATGCTTATTGAGTAGGATGTCATGCTAAGTATTGTGCCAGGTGTTAGGGAATTGGAGCTGTGCAGGTTGACAAATGGCAGCTTCTTGGGTCAGGCCCATTCGGCCATTTTTCTCTATCGCCCCTTCCCTGGTGGCTCAGACAGTATTGTTCCTGCAATGAAGGAGACCTGGGTTTGATCCTTGGGTCAGGAAGATCCTCTGGAGAAGGGAATGGCAGCCCACTCCAGTAATCTTATCTGGGAAATCCCACGGACAGAGGAGCCTGGCTGGCTTCAGTCCATGGGGTCGCAAAGACTCAGACATGACTGGGCAATTAAAACTTCCACTTTCACTTCCCCTTCACGTGGTGGGAAAGAGGGATGCCTTCCAGGTGAATAGACAAAGCTGGACACTGGCAGGTCAACCAAGATTGGAGGAGCTCCTGCCTGCTTCCAGCTCACTGTCTGCTTGAGTTACTCTCCCTAGAGGCTCTGACCCAGAAGCAGAGCAGCCCATGGGGGGCCAGGCCAGGAGCAAGGATGAAGATGCATCACACAGCCCTTTGTGGACTGCATGCATAGCTGAGCTGGGCAGAGAAGGTCCAGTTTCCGCCTGGCTCTCACAGCGGGCAGAGGGGCCAACTTCACCTATAACAGCTGACCTCCCACGCTTTCCCTCTCTGTGGCTGTGTGATCTTCTGGGTCCTGACCATATCGGAACTGTGCTCTGAGTCCCTTCCCCTGGGAATCACCGGAGGAGTCCTTCGCACCTCCTGGGTTCATGGACTATTGACAGAGCCTACCTTTCTCTATGTCAATCCCTTCCCTAGCTTTCCACCAAGCCCTCAGGAGGCAGTCAGCTCAGTGATCTAACTCTGTCATTGTCCCTCCTCTATTTCCTTAGTCATATCTGTTGCTCTCTCCTTAACCCCCCAAAGATCTGTCTGTTTCTTACCTAAAATGGTAATAGTCAGGAAACTGTCAAGAGATGCTCCATGCCCACACTGAGGAAGGAGCAACTATGACCTCCGGGTTCAGCGACAGCACTTCTGGGTGGTTGCAGACATACCCACCTTTCTCTAAGCAGCTCCTCAGGCCCCTTTCCTCACTGGCAGGTCTTCCCTCACTGCAGACATGGGCCTACTCAAAAATCTGTCTGGTTGTGACATTTCTCTGCTTAAAAACCTGTAAACGAGGCCACAGAGCACAATGACTAAGACCATGGTCCCTGAAGCCAGACTGCCTGGTTTAAAATCCTGACTCTCTCCTTACTACCCAGGGGGACCTGATAAAGTGACTTCACTTCTCTTGGCCTTGGTTTCCTCATCTGTAAAATGGGTTTTGTAGTAGTATCTGTCTCACTAAGAATTGCTTGAGGATTTTCCTGGTGGTCCAGTGGTTAAGAATCCACCTGCCAATTCAGGGAACACTGGTTTGATCCCTGGTGTAGAACAATCCCACATGGTGTGGAGCAGCTAAGCCCATGCACCACAACCACTGAAGCCCCTGGGCCCTAGAACCTGGGCTCTGCAGCAAGAGACACCACTGCAGTGAGAAGCCTGACCACCAAAGTAGAGTAGCCCCCACTCACTGCAACTAGAGAAAACCCTTGGGCAGCAAAGAAGACCCGGTGCAGCCAAAAATAAATAAATAAATAGATGAATAAACAAAAACTTAAAGAACTGCTTGAAGGAATGACTGAGGTTAACATTGAGCTTAGAACAACATCTGGCACAAAGTCTTCTCTGCGTTTGTATTAAATAAGAGGAATGGCTCCCCACCACCTATCATTTAAAACCCAAGTTCCATAAGTGTCTCAAAGAATCTTCACTATCTGCTCCACCGACCTTTCCCATCTCACAGCCCCACACGAGCAGGCAGAGCTTCAGACACTGAGCCTTGTGCCTGATTATCCCTTGGCCTGATCCCATCTCTGTCTCTATCTCCCTCCCAACCTCACCTGTTTTGGGGCTTTTCTTCTGCCTGGAAAGTTGGTCCCCGCTAAATCTTGGCCTAAGCACCCATGACAGCTCATCCCCTGCCCACACTGGGATTGATGGCTTCTTCCTGTGTTCATATGGCTCCTATTTTTCACCTCATGGCACTTCCTAGGCTGCATCCTAATTGCTTTTTTCTCATTAGCCTGAAAACTAACCAGTCATCTCAGCCTGTTGCATGACACTTATTACCTAGTTGGTGCCCAGTGAATATCTGATGAAAGAACAGATGTCTGAGTTGTATGATACATCAATCCTCAGCCATATTCTCAAGCCCTCAGTTATTCCAGATACACCCTCTGTGTGGACACAGCTCTCAGTGCCAAGAGGAGGGTTCGTTTCTTCCAAGGATATCCAAACTCCAGAAGGATGAGCAAGGTGGTTGGGGGCGGGGAGCAGAGCCGCAGGGAAGGGGTGCAAGCTGAGTCTGGTTGACTAAGAGGTGGCAACAACAAGCAGACTTGAATCTCATCTTCAGAGTGGCAGTTTTCCAAAAAGCACAGAACCCTGCAATGCTAAGGGAAGGAACCCTGGACCATTGATGGGATCAGAGACCTGGCCATCCCACTGACCTGAGGGACAGATTTCCTGCCTCTGTGGGCCTCAGTTTCTTCATCTGTAAGATGAGTGTGTGTGCTTAGTTCTCAGTCCTGTCTGACTCTTTGCGACCCCATGGCCTATAGCCTGCCAGGCTCCTTTGTCCATGGAATTCTCCAGGTAAGAACAATGGAGTGGGTAGCCATTCCCTTAACCTAGGTTTCCTGAATTGCAGGTGAATTCTTTCCCATCTAAACCACCAATGAAGTCTAGCATTTAGTGAACACTGGCTGAATAAGTAATTTGCTGACTTAATCATACATCTTCTAAGCATTCGTGAGTGCTCAGACAAGGGCGCTAGATGCCAGTGATAATATTTAGGGGGTTCTGGTTTATCAACCACAAAGGTCGCTTTCAAAAGCCAGGATGTCAGAATTTGCTGATAGACTCACAAGTCTATCACCTAGTCACCTTCCTTGTGCACCTGAATGCCTTTCCACTGAGAAATCTACATGTTCTTAATTCTCTTCTCTCTATTGACTCGTACCTCATCCCTTCACAAAGCCTTGGTCTCATCACTGATGTTTAAAAAAATATATCAAATCTGAAAGGAAATGTAAAAGAGAAGAGTCTCTCAAACTGGCACACCTCTCTTTGGACCTTCTGCCCAATGTAAGTCTGTCTGGCCTTGTGGACCCAGCCTACTTTTCATGGCTAGCTTTTATCTAAACGGACTCCCCTGACTGTCTATTCTGAAGTATGCAGTGTTGCTGCTCCTTTCATGACTTCCAGGAATAGAAGACTTGAGCACTCACCTCCTCCTTCCCCTTCTTCTCCTGCATAAGCTTTCCATCATGTGTAATCATCACCATCATAACCACAGTGGCCACAGTCAGCAAAGCCCTCATGTCGTTTCACCTGCATCTTCGCTCAGCTGTCAGTGGAGAACCAAGGCTCCCAGTGGCCCTCTACCCCAGTCTCCCCACAGTAACATCCATTCCTAGACCACCACCAGACTTTTGTGGACAGAGTGGCTCACTTATATGGTAAAATGGCCCAGACAGATGAAGAGTGGCTGGAGTCAGGAAAGTGACGAGAGGATAGACAGAAAGCTAAAAGTCAAAATTCAATGCCAATGGTTGGTGGAGCTAACAGGACCCATTCAGAAACCTGTATCTACCTCTTTGGGTATCATTTCCAACTTGGGGCTTTCTTGGTGTCATACTAAGGTCAAGTCTTAGAATAAATGTTGAGAGCAGCACTTCCTTTACCTCCAGATACCAGATGGTGCCAGATACAGATTCCTTTTGGCCACAAGTCACACTAATGACTTAGAGAAACACCCCAACAACACTCTGGCAGGTAGTCAACTCCCACCTACGAAGGAATAGTGCCCCGTTTGCATTTAACTCAGTTTTTGCAAACAGAAAAGCCATTTCCCCATAGAATTATTTTCTTACAAATGATGGCTAGGTTCCAAAACCACCTATACAACATTTCTATCCCACTAAGTAGCTGAAGTAGTACACATTAGCAAAAAGAAAAACCACTTGGGGGGAGGTGTGAGTGTGTGTGATATAAGAAATTAGTACCCAAAAGTGATTCTAAATAATGAGTAAAATTAGATGGAGAGTTCCTTAAGGGCATGGAGTATTCTTTTTGAATTATTTTTCTGCCTTCCTGGTCTCAGCTCATAGCCCACCACTGAACATTTTTACTCATTGAATTCCTGTGCTTGAGAATAAAATCCACTTGTGTGAATTTTCCAAACTGACTTCCAGGACTTTATATCTTGGTCATCCCAGTTGTCTAATATCACTTCAGCTCTAGAACTTTCCTTTCCTTTATACAGATACATTGGTGGCAATATTCATGAGTTTATTATTAATAAGATTCCTATTTTTGGGGTGTCCACAAATCAACTAAGAAAATTGAATGAGGAAAAGGAGGAGACAAAAAAAAAGTTAGTGAATGAGGGAGATTTTCCTAAGGTATTTGGGCAAGAAGAGGAATAGTCTTGAGCTGGAAGAAGAAAGACAACAAAAGAAAGAATGAGAAGGAGAAAAGGAAGAAGAGAGAAGAGGAAAGTTCAGACAAGACAGGGCAAGGGAGCAGGCACCATATGGCATGCTCTTCCTAGGACAGGAAAGAAAGGCAGTGACCAAGAACAGATGGGAGAGGGGACACTTCCAGTCTCTAGCTCTCAAGTTGTATCTTCTCCAGGGCAGCCTATCCATGCCTGCTGGGACTTGAATACTCTTGTGTGGCTGGGCCAGGGGCCAGGGTTACTATTTAGAAGTTTCTTTACAAGTACATATTTTTGCTTAATGATGAAAGTTTTAGAGAAGACCAATCTCTAGCTGACAGATCTTCTTTTGACGTTTTGCAAAGGTAAAGATGGAAGATCTCTTCGCCTTTGGTTTTCTGCCTACATGATATGGGAGACTCAGAGGTTAACAAACGCTTACAAATCCCAGCTTCATGTTTCTCAACTCAACAACCTTGGCAAAGTTACTTTACCTTTATCAGCATCAGTTTCCCCATTTATCAAATGGAAAAAGTATAACTTCCTCAAGGATATGAGGATTTAAAGCAGTCAGTCGGTCAGTTCAGTTGCTCAGTCATGTCTGACTCTTTGCAGCCCCATGGACTGCAGCATGCCAGGCTTCCCTGTCCATCACCAGCTCCTGGAGCTTACTCAAACTCATGTCCATTGAGTTGGTAATGCCATCCAACCATTTCATCCTCTGTAGTCCCCTTCTCCTCCTACCTTCAATCTTTCCCAGCATCAAGGTCTTTTCCAATGAGTCAGTTCTTCACATCAGGCGGCCAAATTATTGGAGTTTCAGCTTCAGCGTCAGTCCTTCCAATGAACATTTAGAACTAATTTCCTTTACGATTGGCTGGTTGGATCTCCTTGCAGTCCAAGGGACTCTCAAGAGTCTTCTCCAACACCGCAGTTCAAAAGCATCAATTCTTCAGCACTCAGCTTTCTTTACTGTCCAACCCTCACATCCATACATGACTACTGGAAAAACTATAGCTTTAACTAGACAGACCTTTGTTGGCAAAGTAATGTCTCTGCTTTTTAGTATGCTGTCTAGGTTGGTCATAGCTTTTCTTACAAGGAGTGTCTTTTTATTTCATGGCTGCAGTCATCATCTGCAGTGATTTTGGAGCCCCACAAATTGAAGCAGTAATGCATGTAAATGACCAGACTCAGTGCTTGACATCTGGAGCAATCTCAGACATCATAACAATCATTTTTCTGAATATTATAGTACTACTGATAATGTTTGTTGTTGTTTAGTCGCTAAGTCATGTCTGACTCTTTTGTGACCTCATGGACTATAGCCCGCCAGGCTCCTCTGTCCATGGAATTTCCCAGGCTCAAATACTGGAGTTGGTTGCCATTTCTTTCTTCAGGGGAATCTCCTTGACCCAAGGATTGAGCCCACGTCTCCTGCTCTGCAGGCAGATTCTTTATCACTGAGCACCAGGGAAGCACTATTAGTGTTACAAGACCATTAAGGTTACAGTCACCAAGTCACCACATGTGAGGCATCAACTGTAGTCCATGAAGAGACACACTGCACATCACCAAGTTGGATGACTGGCAGATGAAGAAATAGCAAAGGAGAGGCTGCTGGCTGGGGATTGAGCACAAATTCTCTTCATGACCCAGGTCTGCAGAACAAGACTGTCCTCCCAGCACCAGAGCTCATTGGGAAGATGTACATTCAACAGGTTGGGACATGGAATGTTGGCCATACTCCCCAGCAACCAACCTACTTCCTGCTTGGGGGTATTTCCTCCTTTGTGGGTCTTCATAGGAGAGCATCCACCCCATTCACACTGCAGAAGGCAGTGAAGACATATCACTCAGAATTAGGATTAAAGTATTTTGTGCTTCCTGCCTCCTGACCCACCAGGACCTAACTGGTCCCCTCCTATTTGCCAAGCCTGCTTCTCCAGCTTCCCAGTGAGCTGTAAGCCCCAGGGTGTGTTTGTGTTATTTACACACAAAGGAACCCTTGTTGTTGTTGTTTAGTCACTCAGTGCTGTCAGACTCTCTGTGACCCCATGAACTGTAGCCCTCCAAGCTCTTCTGTCTATGGGATTTCCTAGGTGAGAATTCTGGAGTGGATTGCCATTTCCAACTCCAGAGCATCTTCCCAACCCAAGGAATTGAACCCACATCTCCTGCATCTCCCACTTGGCAGGAAGATTCTTTACCACTGGGCCACCTGGAAAGCCCACAAAGGAGACACATCTGGCATGAAGTCAGCGATGATCTTTGTCTCATCATCAGATCACTTCCCCACTCAGAATCTATGGATCCTCCATCCAACCCTAAACAGAGATGTTTTGTACCCCACCCAAATCAAGGATCACCAACCCTTTCCTCAATATCTCAGGTGCCTGGATCCATTACCTCCCAGACAGCCTTTCTGATCTTAACGAGCTTTGATTTGGGGCAAGTTCCTTCCCATTTACAACAAAATATCGTTTGGCTGCTTGAAACTTCCACCCATTAAGCTTATTGGCTCAATAAAATTTTAAAGAGCACCTACTTTGTCTTGGGACTAAAACATAACAGAGTTCCTGCTTTTCTGGAGGCTTGCGTTCTTATGTGGTAATAATTAAAAACAAGAACAGAAAATAGATTTTGAGGACATAGGTGGGTATGCTTCTAAGCTCTTTGCAAAACACTCATTTAATGCTTACAACTACCCTTTGAGAGGCTTCTCCAATAGCTCAAGAGGTAGAGAATCCGCGCAATGCAGGAGATGTGGGTTCAATCCCTGGGTCAGAAGATCCCCTGGAGGAGGAAATGCCAACCCATTCGTCTTCTTGCCTGGAGAATCCCATGGTCAGAGGAGCCTAGCGGGCTAGAGTCCATGCGGTCACAAAGAGTCAGACAACTGAAAAACAGCACAAGCTCACCCTGTGAAACAGGTAAGCTCATGATCTCCCATTTATAGATGAGGAGATGGAGGAGATGAGGAGTTCAGACAGGTCAACAAACATGCCTAAAGTCAAATGCTCAGAAAGAAAAAAGACTGGGCTCTGAACCAGGAAGTCAGACTCTACTGCCTAGCATCATTCACCAAGGCATACTGCCTCTCAAAAACTGCCCAGAAACAAGTAAATATCAGTATTCAGTCGCTTACATGTGTTGTGAAGAAAAACACATCAGGGAGAGGAGGATGGGAGAAAGGATGATGGGCTGATATTTTTTCCAGACGCTCAGGGAAGCCTTGTTAGAGGAGCTGCTGGGAACCGAGTGGGTGAAGATGGGATTAGAGAGGCTTAGATAACTAGTTCTGGTGTACAATGTCACCTAAAACTAGTCAGTCCCACTTCTATATAAAATCTATTGCAAGATTTAAGAATAACTCTCAAGTCCCCCTTTATGTTTCACACTTAAAAAAAATACTCTTATTTTTTATAGGGTTTGTGTAGGGGGTGGGGGGTGTTTGCTTTTTCTTTGTTCTCAAGCCTTCTAACCCTCCTGCGGGTCTGCTCTGACTGCACTGCTGCCTCTGAGTCCCTCATATGGAAATTCAAGGGGACTCCAGGCCGGGGAATGCTGGACCAGTGTCCACAGGCAAATGTTTGCAAGCTTATCTAGAGCCTGCGTGTCTCTGAATCCCGATCATCTCTTTAGCTGCTGCATCTCATTACTCCCAGATCTTTTCCCAGGAGCCGTTCTCTTTCTATATTTGAACAATTACTTTTTTAAAATCTTTGAAGTTTTTCACTTCATCATGTTAGTTTCTGTTTCAGTTTTTAACTCCAGGCCACTAAAATTATTTTCAAATCTCTGTCCTGCCATCACTGTTACTAGGTTCCTCTGAGCTTTATCTCATCTGCTGGATTGCATACTGTTTCTTTCCTCAGTCAAGTCATGTTCTTGAACAGGAAAAAGCCAAGGTCAGGGACAGAGCCCTGTGCCTCAAACAGAGACCATCCCATGGGCTGGAAGGGGTTACTATTTGCTGCAGCAGGTCTGGGTACATCCGACAACAATAACATTCAGTCAAATGGTATAGAGTCTTCTCCAGCACAACACATACTTCCTTAAGAGCCAGCACAAAGGCAATGCACTCCATCTACAGTTTTCCCTGACCTTGCAAATTAATTTCCCTGTTTTAAAAAGTAGAATGATGTTCATTTCTTATAGTTTCTTCCTGTAGGAATTGATCACTGCATCCACTTTAAAATATAGGCATATCTCACAGAGGCGGAGGGTTTGGTTCCGACTAACACAAAAAAGTGAATATTGCAATAAAGCCAGTCACACAAAATTTTTTTTTGATTTCCCATCATGTTTACACTATACTGAAGTCTCTTAAGTGTGCAAGAGCACTATGTCTTAAAAAACAATGTACATACCTTATCTACTGAATAGTACAGGGAGCTATACTCAGTACCTTATGATAACATAATGGTAACGAATTTGAAAAATAATTGAATCCCTTTGCTGTACACTTGAAACTAACACATCAATGTAAATCAACTATAAAAGTGAATGTGTCAATCGCTCAGTCATGTCCAACTCTTTGTAACCCCATGGACAGTAGCCTACCAAGCTCCTCTGTCCATGGAACTCTTCAGATAAGAATACTGGAGTGGGTTGCCATTCTTTTATCCAGGGGATCTTTCTTAGCCAGGGATCTTCCTCATTGCAGGCAGATTCTTTACCATCTGAGCCACCAGGGAAGCCCAATTAACTATATTAAATTTAAAAATAAATAAAAATTTAAAAAGAACTAAAAAAGCAATGTACATACCTTAATTTTAAAACAGTATTGCTAAAACACATGTTAACCATCATTTCATAACATGGAGCTGGCAATCTTCAATTTGTAAAAACTGCAGTATTTGCAGAGTACAATAAAGTCAAGCACAATAAAATGAGGGATGCCTATGTTCAGAATCTCTTTAAGAAAAATTTTTTAAAAATATGGTCTTTATCAATAGCCTGCTTATCTGCCTGCAGCTCTCTGCTATTTCTCACTTTTACCTGCAATACTCTGAAGTCATAACTCCATATCTCTTCAGCAGGGCTCCCCACTGCCTTGCCTGGCTTGAGAGAAACTTGACTCTTGTTTAAATTTCCAATCTCCCTCTGCAGAAAAGGAACTGTGCACCAGACCCTTTTTGAAACACACTGGGGAATAAATATGCATGAATAAATGCAAGAAGAGAACCACAAGAGAAGATTCATTTTTAAAAATCTTGAATCAGCTGCTCTACAGAGTGAGGATTTCTGGACCCAAGCAAGATTTCAAAAGTCTTTTCTATTAAGCTCAGCAATTTTTAGAAGCCAGCCGTGTCTATCATGCTTTTTTCTAGGTATTGAATATAATATTCTTTCCTCTTCTTTCAAAGATCTTCCTGCAGGCAGCCGGCTGAGTGGGAGAACCAGTGTGGGGGAGGTGGGGGGAAGCTCTCACAGCAGGTGCCAGACGTGGCCTCTCCCTGAGGTGGGGCTAGTCTGTTTTGAGTCACTGGGCAACTTCATGTCACCACCTCCATACCCACCACAGCTCACCCCTGCCTTCACGTGGTCTGTCTTCAAGGAACTTGTTGGAGGTGTTAAAGCAAAGGGATGATATGAATCTGAGTCAATAGCTGAACATTTCCCCTCAACTGAAAATACTTCAATGAAAGCAAAAGAAAACAATAGCATAGTTACCTGATTAAAACCTCATTGCCATCATGTAAGCATGACCTGAAAATGGACAACTTCAGGGCAGTAAACGCTGTTTTCTCCTGATTATTTTAGGGTTTTGTGGGAAGTGATACTTTTAGAAAAACCATAAAAAGTGATAACACTTAATGCTAGTGAGCACAGGGCAAAATTAATGTCCTCATGTACTGCTTGTCACGATACACTAGTACAATCATTTTGGATTGTTAATGCAAAGCATTTGTCAGAAAAAATTCACAGCTTTTGGCCTAGTCATCCCACTCCAAGGAAGCTACCCTAAAGTAACAAAGAGAAGAAAAAATATATAGGCACAAAACTGCTCATTACAGCATAAAAATGTCTACCTTGTATAGTCCCAAGTATATACCATACATTGAAAATATTTGTTGTAAAGCTAAATACATACAGTAGTCTGATAATGATTTAATAAATTTACACAAATAAGATGGAATATTACACAGAAATTAAAATTATAATAATGAGGAAGACTTCATAGTATAAAATTAATATACATTTCAAAATAATATTCAAATTGATTGCAATTAAATAGATATGTGTATGTATGGAAAAATAATATGGAAAAATAGAAATAGTTGAGCAAAGTGAGAAGATGGGGAAGAAGGCAGGCCTCTTTTCATGCCTGGCACAGCCATGGCTCAGGGTCCCAAGAAGCACCCGAAGCAAATAGCAGCTCTAAAACACTGGATGCTGGATAAACTGACTGGTGTGTTTGCCACTTGTCCATCTACTGGTCCCCACAAGCTGAGGGAATGTCTACCCCTAATCATTTTCTTAAGGAGCAGATTTAAGTATGCCCTACCAGGAGATGAAATGAAGATTTGCATGCAGCATTTCATAAAGATCAGTGGCAAACTCCACACCGATATAACCTACCTTACTGATTTCAGGGATGTCATCAGCATTGATAAGACTGGAGAGAATTTTCATTTGATCTGTGACACCAAGGCTCATTTGCTGTTCATCATATTACACCTGAGGTGGCCAAGTATAAATTGTGCAAAGTAAAAAAGATCTTTGTGGGGACAAAAGGAATCCTTCATCTGGTAACCCTTGATGCTCGCACCATCCATTACCCCAATCCCCTCATGAAGATGAATGACACCATTCAAATTGTGGCAAGATTACTGATTTCATCAAGTTTGACACTGGTAACCTGTGCGTGATGACTGGAGGTGCTAACCTGGGAAGAATTGGTGTGATTACCAACTAGGAGAGACATCGGGTTCTTTTGATGTACTTCATTTGAAAGATGCAGACAGCAACAGCTTTGCCACATGGCTCTCGAACATTTTCATTATTGGCAAAGGCAACAAACAGTGGATCTCTCTTCCCTGTGGAAAGGGTATTCGCCTTACTGTTGCTGAGGAGAGAGACAGGAGACTGGCAGTCAAACAGAACAGTGGATAAAATGATCTCTATGTGATGTGATTGGAAAAGTCTTTGTGCTTAATTAAAGATAATACCAAGTGATTAATAAAAAAAAAAGTGAGAAGATTGAAAGCAATATTTATAATTTTACTAAACTGTCTCCAATCCTGTGGTATTTTCTCTGCCACTTCAGAAGTGCTTTTTACAGAAAGAAACCTACACCACTTGTGAAGACAAGAGATGGCAAAGATCTTCGGGGTTAAATTTAAGCAATCATTTTAAAAGTCCTTTTGTATAACTCTTAGGGAGTTAACCGGCCTTGCCAGGGCTGAGGGGCTCTGCTCTAGTGGGAAACACTGTAAACACCACTTAGAACTGCCTAAAACAGATTCCTCCTCTCTAGACTCAGAGTTACTTGACTTCAGCTCACAATAAAAATGAAGGTTGAGGGGCTTCCCTGGTGGCTCAGTAGCAAAGAATCTGCCTGCCTATTCAGGAGCCTCGGGTTCAATCCCTGATCCAGAAAGATCTCACATGCCTCAGAGCAACTAGGCCCATGTGCCACGGGTGTTGGCTGTGCTCTGAAGCCCATGCACCCTGGAGCTGTGCTTGGTAACAAGAGAAGCCACTGCTGGTCACAACTACAGAAAAGCCCGGATAGTAATGAAGACCCAGCACAGTCTTCATTATAATTTAAATAAAGTTAAATTCATTATAATTCAATAAATAATTTTTTTAATGAAGGTTAAATAGCTACTTTGCCCCTGGATCCTCATACTGTTTCTGAAAATACAGTCACCCTGTTTTTCTAATGTTGTCACCTTACCTTCCTGGGCTATTTCTGCACATATAACAGGACTGACTCTTCTCTTCCAGAAAGGCACAAAAAAGAGTGACCCCTGTTTGACACATCACCAAGACAGAGCCGAGAGCCATGTGCAGGGCAAGGGAACTGAGATCAGGCATCTCTTGTGTTTAAGGGGTTGGGAGCATCTACTGTGGCTCTCAGATGCCTTCTCCCCAAAGCACAGCAAAAACCGTGATTTTAAACAAGCAATAAATAGCCAGGCTTAATTGGTTTAGCAGTAAAGAATCCGCCTGCCAGTACAGGAGATGTGGGTTTGATCCCTGGGTCAGGAAGATCCCCTACTGCAGGCCATGGCAACTCACTCCAGTATTCTTGTCTGGAAAATCCCAAGGACAGAGGAGCCTGGTGGGCTACAGTCCACGGGGTCATGAAAGAGCCGGACATGACTGAACAACTAAACAACCACCAGGCTTAGTAAACCATGAAGGGTGTGGTGTCCAGAGGGAAAAATAGATACAAGTCCTGGAGCCCAGGAGAGGACTGTGGAAGGGATAAGGAAATTCTTCCCAGCTCAGCCTCAGTGCTGCTGGGACAACGGCTACTGAAATGACTGAATACACGTGAGCCTCACGTAGAGGAGGAGATACTACTCTCCTGCCCAAGCACGAAGGAGCTCTGAATGAAGGAGGGCAGTCAATCTCCCGACAGATCTCATGGCCAGGCCACCGTATAATATCCTAGCAGCGCCTACTCTGATATTAGACAGGAGATTGGATCCACTTGCTTCTGTTTTAAACCCACTACCTGCAAAGTACCAGGCACTTGACAAGTATCCTCACCTTCTAATCTCATAATAGCTCTGCAGATTAAGTATTATTTTCCCCCACTCTATGGATGAGGAGGCAAAAGTTCAGCAAGCTTTAAAAATGATACCAAGATGCTCACCATAGCAAGAGAGTTTCAAACTAGGTCTGCCCTGCTCCCAATATGGTGGTGCCTTTTGCACTCCCCCACACTGTTCCACAAGACCCAGCAAAAGAAGAACGGGGGTAGAAGAAGAGTTTGGTCCTTAGGAGTGCCCAGGAGTTTGCTCAGAGTCCCCCAATCAAAAACATGCTGCACTGGTTTGTGCTTAATCTCCTCGCTTCCCAGTCTTCCCAGTTACCTTCGCTGTATCTTTTGAGTTTGGAGAGCATTTGCATAGCTTTTAATAAACAAGATTCTCTTTTTTCTACAATAAGCATACTAAGTTTGATGTTCAAGAAAAAGTTAATAAAATGATGTCTAAAAATCAGGAAACAAGGACTTTCCTGGTGGCACAGTGGATAAAAATGCATTTGCCAATGCAGGGAACACAGGTTCAATCCCTGGTCCAGGAAGATTCCACATGCCAGGGGACAAACTAAGCCCCATGTGCCACTACTACTGAAACCCACATGCCCAGCAGCCATGGTCTGCAACGAGAGAAGCCACCACAATGAGAAGCCTGCCCACCAAAATGAAGAGTAGTCCCCACTCCCTGAAACTAGAGAAAGTCCATGCAAAGCAACGAAGACCCAGTACAGTCAAAAATAAATAAATAAATGTTTTTTAAAAGATTTAAAAATCCAGAAACAGAGAAGACAATGAGGAAAAACATTATGGTGAATTAATCAACGTAGAGCTCAATTTTCAATTTGGTTTTTACCTATCTTAGCAGAGCTCACAACATCTCCATCCATTATCATCATGACTGTCTGTTGTTCAGTCACTAAGTTGTGTCCACCTCTTTGTGACCCCATGGACTGCAGGTCACCAGGATTCCCTGTCCTTCACCATCTCCTGGAGCTTGCTCAAGCTCATGTCCATTGAGTTGGTGATGTCATCCAACCATTTCGTCCTCTGTCGTCCCCTTCTCCTTCTGCCTTCAATCTTTCCCAGCATCAGGGTCTTTTCTAATGAGTAGGCTCTTCGTATCAGGTGGCCAAAATATTGGAGCTTCAGCTTCAGTCCTTCCAATGAATATTCAGGGTTGATTTCCTTTAGGTTGTTTATCCAGGACCTAATTGTGATAAACATGGAAGAGTTTAAGTCACCCTACCAAGGCTTGGACTTCAGTGACCAAGGAACTATAATTAGGTAGATGCCTTATTCACCCAACAGTCCACCCCTAAGAGGCGGCTTTTCCCAGCCTTTACCCTCTTTCAGATCTTTGGCTCCCTTGACCTGAGCTACAAGCACATGTGCAGTATACATTGCTTCAGAATGGTTCTTCCAGGTCAGTGAACTAGGCCTGGGCTGCAAAACCTGTCTATCCTCCAGGGTCGAAGGAGCCCAGTCCCAGCACGTTGCCCTGAAGCAGCAGCTGCAAAATGGTAATGGTCTGATCCCATTTGTAATTGACACACAATGTGACCCAAGGCTACTCTGCCACCCTGGCTCCAGGAGTCTGGAGGGAACACCCAGTCCATCCAGCTAGGGCCTGCCAGAACAAAGAAGTCCAATTTCTTTAACTCTCTGTTCAAGAGAGATATGCACCAATGGGTGGGTTACTTGGTATTAGGCAGACGCCTTGTTCTCCCAAGAACCCACACCTTTGACATGGTGTCTCTGAACCCCTGCCTTGTGCCACATCCCTGACCACGTTNTCCCTGAAACTAGAGAAAGTCCATGCAAAGCAACGAAGACCCAGTACAGTCAAAAATAAATAAATAAATGTTTTTTAAAAGATTTAAAAATCCAGAAACAGAGAAGACAATGAGGAAAAACATTATGGTGAATTAATCAACGTAGAGCTCAATTTTCAATTTGGTTTTTACCTATCTTAGCAGAGCTCACAACATCTCCATCCATTATCATCATGACTGTCTGTTGTTCAGTCACTAAGTTGTGTCCACCTCTTTGTGACCCCATGGACTGCAGGTCACCAGGATTCCCTGTCCTTCACCATCTCCTGGAGCTTGCTCAAGCTCATGTCCATTGAGTTGGTGATGTCATCCAACCATTTCGTCCTCTGTCGTCCCCTTCTCCTTCTGCCTTCAATCTTTCCCAGCATCAGGGTCTTTTCTAATGAGTAGGCTCTTCGTATCAGGTGGCCAAAATATTGGAGCTTCAGCTTCAGTCCTTCCAATGAATATTCAGGGTTGATTTCCTTTAGGTTGTTTATCCAGGACCTAATTGTGATAAACATGGAAGAGTTTAAGTCACCCTACCAAGGCTTGGACTTCAGTGACCAAGGAACTATAATTAGGTAGATGCCTTATTCACCCAACAGTCCACCCCTAAGAGGCGGCTTTTCCCAGCCTTTACCCTCTTTCAGATCTTTGGCTCCCTTGACCTGAGCTACAAGCACATGTGCAGTATACATTGCTTCAGAATGGTTCTTCCAGGTCAGTGAACTAGGCCTGGGCTGCAAAACCTGTCTATCCTCCAGGGTCGAAGGAGCCCAGTCCCAGCACGTTGCCCTGAAGCAGCAGCTGCAAAATGGTAATGGTCTGATCCCATTTGTAATTGACACACAATGTGACCCAAGGCTACTCTGCCACCCTGGCTCCAGGAGTCTGGAGGGAACACCCAGTCCATCCAGCTAGGGCCTGCCAGAACAAAGAAGTCCAATTTCTTTAACTCTCTGTTCAAGAGAGATATGCACCAATGGGTGGGTTACTTGGTATTAGGCAGACGCCTTGTTCTCCCAAGAACCCACACCTTTGACATGGTGTCTCTGAACCCCTGCCTTGTGCCACATCCCTGACCACGTTGAACTTTGCTGAACACACATGTGCAGCACACACCCTTTCAGCAGGTCTTCTGCAGCCACGGTTCTCCAGATCTGTTTGCCCGGCCGCAATCCTTCCATTGCCTCCAGGATGGAGGGAGAAAACACCCCCAAATCACTTTGAAGCAGCAGCTGGGAATGGACAACAGATAGTCTCCATTAGAATCCGCTGCCTTAAAGGGATCCAGGTCTCTCCAATGACCCAACAGAGCACCCAGTTTTCTATTATGGGAAGATAACGTGGCTAGCTAGCTAAGCAGTCAGTTTCCTTCCAGCTCTGCCTTAAGCGAGAACACTCTCCAATGATTAAATCAGGGCTTGGAATAAGGTAGAAATCCAGTTGCTCTGAGTCAGATACCATGACCAAGACTCTCTGGAACCTTGCCCTATCTCAGATCCCTGGCTCCCTAGAATGCTACAGGCACATGTGTAGTACAAAACCCTTCAGGGCGCCTTGGGCCCCAAGTTTTTTCAGGGTGTGGATTTAGGGTACAGCCCCAAGAATGTGCACAGCCTAGTTGTAGAGGGAGCCTAACCCCCCAAACTCCCCAAAATCACATGGAAATGACCATTCAAATGGGCAGCAGTCAGCCCCCATTGGTACAAGCTACCTGATGGAGATCCAGGGTTTCCAAATGACCTTTACTGAGGGATACTCACACCAAGCTGACAGACCTGCCTTGGCAAGACAGTGCAGTTTCCTCCAGTTCTGCCTTAAGGGGAAGCATGTATATGAAGGTGTTAGGTAGGGCTTGGATTGGGCTTCTCTGGTAGCTCAACTGGTAAAGAGCTACCTGCAACGCAGGAGACCCCATTTTGATTCCTGGGTTGGGAAGATTCCCTGGAGAAGGGATAGCCTATCCACTCTAGTATTCTTGAGCTTCCCTGGTGGCTCAGATGATAAAGAATCTGCCTGCAATGCAGGAGACCTAGGTTGGATCCCTGGGTTGGGAAGATCCCCTGAAGGAGGGTATGGCAACCTACTCCAGTATTCTTGCCTGGAGAATCGCCATGGACAGAAGAGCCTGGAAAGCTATAGTCCATGGGGTCAAAAAGAGTTGGACACAACTGAGCTACTAAGCATAGCACAGCACAGGGTTTGGGAGTGAGCAGATGCCTCTTTCCCCAGTAGCTAGCTCCTGTAACAAGTCCTCTCCAGAACCCCACCCTGTTCCAGATCCCTGAATCTCCTGAGCTCTGCTTTCGTATGCATGCACAGCACCACCCCTTTATCAGGCATTGGGCAGCAGGAGCCCTCCAGGTCTTGGAGCTAAGGCTGACCCCCACCTCTTGCATAGCCTCCAGGAAGGAGGGAGCCCACCCCCAGATATTGCTCTAAGAAGGCAGCAGCAAGTGAGTGACTGTCACTCCTGTTAAATAACAAAAATTCAACAGAGGAAATTTTAAAGATCTGATTGACTTTATTGCATCAGGATCATCCCACCTTGAAGACCATAAAGAAGGCTGAGCACCAAAGACTTGATGCTTTCGATTTGTGGTGCTAGAGAAAACTCTTGAGAATCCCTTGGACTGCAAGCAGATCAAACCAGTCAGTCCTAAAGGAAATCCATCCTGAATATTCACTGGAAGGACTGGTGCTGAAACATCAACACTTGAGCCACCTGATGTGAAGAGCTGACTCATTGGAAAAGTCCCTGAGGCTGGGAAAAATTGAAGACAAAAGGAGAAGGGGGCTGCAGAAGCTGAGATGGTTAGATAGCGTCACCAATTCAATGGACATGAATTTGAGCAAACTCTGAACGGTAGTGGAGGACAGAGGAGCCTGGTGGGCCACAGTCCATGGGGTCGCACAGAGTCGGACATGACTTAATGACTGAACAACGACAACAACAATATCCCGCCTAACAAGTAGGGAGGAGCTGCCAGGTATTTTACAATATGAAGACGTATATAAGTGGGAGAGGGGAGGGTTATCTTCTTTTCAGAATGGAAAAGGCCTATGTGCCAAATTACCTCATCGATGCTGACCAGAAAATTCCAGACTGACAGGTTCAGACTACATTTCTGGGGAAAGTCAAGATTGCAACTAGGTTAGGTCTTAAGCTTTGGTCTAGTGATATGAGCTTAGCACCAGTGACTCCATTTTGAGTCTGTTACCTCTTTTTTAGCAGTTCGCATTTGGACTTGTTGCCTGATGGGGTCCCAGGCTTCTCTAGCCACCAGGACTCCTAGATGCCTCTTGCAGGGGGACAGCCTGGCCATCGTCCCTGGTCCCATTTTAGGGCGGTCCGGTTTTCTCCTGCTCTGGCTGCAGTGGGCACATGCCTGCTGGGTAAATTAGGGCTTAGCCTTACGTTCCCCCAAGAGCCTGGTCCTGTGACCTGACCACTCCCGCCTGCCCCTTGCCTTCTTCCTGATCCCTGTCTCCTTTGAAGTATACTGTACTTCTGAAGAATAGGCACCCCTTAAGCAGGCCTTGGGCAGCTGGGGCTGTCATGGTCTGTGGAACTAGGGTCCACTTCAATCATTTTCAGCGCCTCCAGGAGAGGAGAGAGCCCCCCATACATCCGTCTGAAGTGGCCGCTGCCAAGGGACCAGTGTCAGTCCCCACTAGGACCAGCTGCCAGTTGGAATCCTGGGCTTCTCCACCAACCAGGGCTCCCAAGTGTCTGTTACTGATGGATACCCCCTTCGCCTGCCAGTCTCTAACCTGGCATGACATTGCAGTGTCGTACAGCTGACCAGCTGCCAGTTGGAATCCTGGGCTTCTCCACCAACCGGGGCTCCCAAGTGTCTGTTACTGATGGATACCCCCTTCGCCTGCCAGTCCCTAACCTGGCATGGCAGTGCAGTGCCCTACAGCTGACCAGCTGCCAGTTGGAATCCTGGGCTTCTCCACCAACCAGGGCTCCCAAGTGTCTGTTACTGAGGGATACCCCCTTCGCCTGCCAGTCCCTAACCTGGCATGGCAGTGCAGTGCCCTACAGCTGACCAGCTGCCAGTTGGAATCCTGGGCTTCTCCACCAACCAGGGCTCCCAAGTGTCTGTTACTGAGGGATACCCCCTTCGCCTGCCAGTCCCTAACCTGGCATGGCAGTGCAGTGCCCTACAGCTGACCAGCTGCCAGTTGGAATCCTGGGCTTCTCCACCAACCAGGGCTCCCAAGTGTCTGTTACTGAGGGATACCCCCTTCGCCTGCCAGTCCCTAACCTGGCATGGCAGTGCAGTGCCCTACAGCTGACCAGCTGCCAGTTGGAATCCTGGGCTTCTCCACCAACCAGGGCTCCCAAGTGTCTGTTACTGAGGGATACCCCCTTTGCCTGCCAGTCCCTAACCTGGCACGGCAGTGCAGTCCTACAGCTCTGCCTTCATGGGAACAGGTGCACTCAAATAGATGATCTCTTCCTCCCAAGAGGCAGGTCCTGTGCCTGGTTTCTGCAGATATGTCCCATTCTCTACTCTTGATTCCCCTGAGCTGCGGCACTTCAGAGCAGTGTACACCTCTCAGAAAGCCTTGGGCAAGATCAGATGTCTCACCCCCTGTAAACTTACAGCTCTCACCTGTATAGAAATTCAGGGCTACTTAGATGATGGCAAAAGGGAAAAGGAAGAGGTTCTGAGAGCTACCCCTCTGAGTCTAGCTTTTCTCTCCCTTGCCTTTTGAAGTCTGTAAGCCATCTCTAGAGCCCCGTGAACAGCTTTCAAACAAGCTGAAGACCTCGCCTTCACCAAGAAGATGGCTTCTGCAGGAAGAACAGCCTCAGCTGAAACAGGCTGGCTTTTTAAAGGACTTTGTACTAAGTCACTTCAGTCGTGTCCAACTCTTGGTGACCCCATGGACTATAGCTGCCAGGCTTCTCTGTCCATGGGATTATCCAGGCAAGTATACTGGAGTAGGTTGCCATGCTCTCTTCCAGGGGAATCTTCCCCACCCAGGGATCGAACCCGTGCTTCTGATGTCTCCTGCATTGGCAGGCAGGTTCTTTACCACTAGCACAACCTGGGAAGCCCCAAAGGACTTCAAGAGTGCTCTAAAATTTTACTGTTGAAGCAGCAGGGTATGCAGGTGGGGGTGGGGAGCAGGGATGATGAGGTGAGTTTACTGAATTCTAAGCCCCATTTGGTCTTTGGGAGAGAGAACTCGGGTGTTCTGAACCCTAGCAGACTATTCTTGTCTTCGGAGTGTCTCCCAAGACACAATGTCTCCTTGCCATTTGTCCTTTTCCTTCCACAGGAATGCAGCTTGCAACAAGCAGATGGTCTGAATCATCTACTTTCTGAGGGCTCAGCCTTAAAAGCAGATGGATTCTTCTCCTGCACTAATACTTACTTGACAGCTAGAAAGCCCCATCTTTATACCTGCCTGAGGTCCATGTATCATCTATAAGACACTCACTAATACTGCAGACCCTGCAAGCGTGGATTGGAAGCTGGAGGTCCCTAAAGTCTCGAAAACTACGTCCTCTAGAGCCAACACTGCATTGTATTCTCATAGGTGTTTCATATCGATGGTTTGGTTTAGGGGTTTTAGTTTGTTTCTCTCTTTTGATTGTTTGCCTATCCTATTCTTAAAGGCAGCTTTCATCTTGATGACGTTTCAGCTATCGCCATGGCTCTCTTTAAAGCTGATACGTTTTGCATGGGTAGTTCTTTCTCTAAAAGGAAAATCTGCAGTAACATTTCTTTTTTTAAGTTCTGCAGTCAGCCAGGAGACGGCCAGGACGCAGTGAGGAACGGTTGGTGAATTGGCGCTTTGCTGCCACCTAGTGTCTGCGGGCGAGATTGACGTGGAAAGAAGCTGGGGCAGCTAGTGGATGTGGGGTGTCTCTTTGGACATTCACCTTCGGTGGTCCATAGATGAGATTTTCGGGCTCTGGGACAATCCTACATGGCAGTGGGTGTGAGGGGATGTGCAGAATTTTGGGTCGCACCGTTGTCTCCGAACTGTTCAGCTTGCTAGCTCCTTGATTTAAGGAGACTGACCACACATGCCCACAGATAGAAAATGAAGCTGGCACCTTTCCTCTCATGCCACCACTAGGGCAAATCTGATCATATCCCCCACCCCCACNCTTCGGCCCAGCTGTTTCATTCTTACTGGAGCTATTAGAATTGTTCTCTGCTCTTCCCCAGTAGCATATCGGACACCTTTCAACTGGTGGCTGGGTCGGGGGCGGGGTTGGGGGAGGAGCTTATTTTCCAGCATCATATCTTTTTGCCTTTTCATACTGTCCATGGGGTACTCCAGACAAGAATCCTGGACTGGGCTGCCATTTCTTTCTCCAGTGGACTGTATTTTGTCAGAGCTCTTCACTATGACCCATCTGTCTTGGGTGGCCCTGTGTGGCAGGGCTCATAGCTTCATTGAATTACACAAGCTGCTTTGCCACGAAAAGGCTATAATCCATGAAGGTGGTGGTGGAGGGGGTATTCAGTATATTTCACTAAATTTGAACCACAAAGAGAAAAAGTGAAGATCTGAATCTCTTTCCTTGTAAAAGAT
This sequence comes from Neotragus pygmaeus, assembly GCA_006410875.1. Lineage (NCBI taxonomy): Eukaryota > Metazoa > Chordata > Mammalia > Artiodactyla > Bovidae > Neotragus > Neotragus pygmaeus. The sequence continues at coordinate 408,044 of SJYV01048058.1, read as the reverse complement.
CCCTACAGTCCTAACTTCCCTTGTCCAAGCTCTGCTCAACAACCTCCAAGCTCCACACCATCTGAAGGGATGTGGGGGGACCAGCACAGCTGCCTCTCTGGAACCAGTCTCAGTTCACCCCAAACTCCCCGTTACGCTCCTGCTCACAACCCTGCACCCCCAAAGTGCTCTTCTAAAACACAGTGAGTCTGCCCCCACAGGTTTATTGACTTCTCCAGTAGGAACAGAAAACCCCCCATTCAATAAATGCGCGGGGCACACACATGCATGTAAACACACACCCAGTTATGCCCACGAGGCACTGCAAGTCAGAGTGGTCATGAACAGAAAAAGCGACTTCCGGATTTTTTCCTGTTGAGAACAAGAATGTGGCCAACATCTTATCCCAGCCCCAGGTGTGTTCTAAGTCCTAATATGGACCCGACAAGTTGTGCTGACTCCAGGTTTCACAGATTCTAGTTTTCTTTTGGTTTCCCAGGGTCCCCACCACTGCTCTTCCTGGACCCTCATGCCTGTGAGAACAGCGGAAGAGGGTAGGGGTGATCTCTGCAAAGCAGCAGTGAGTAGGCGTGAAGTGAGATCTTAATTCCCTGCCCAGGAATTGAATCTGAGTAGCTTGGATGAAAACCAGGAATTCTAGCCACCAGACCAGCAAGTGCTAGAGGCTAGAAGCTAATTTTCCCTGGATCTTTTTGCCCTCAATGGAAAAACGCATTTATCATGGAGACAAAAACTGTAGATACAAAGTTTATTACCAGAGACGTAGCACAACAAGTGGGAAAGCACACAAAAATAATTTGTTTAGTTCAGGTGATAGAAGCAAGGCAGAGAGGCTCGCCTGGAGAGAGAGTGTGCGTGTCTCCCCTAGTGAGGAGATGAGCAGTAAAAAGGCAGTTAAGTCATCGATATAGGGCAGTTTTTCCAGGTCTTGGTTTACCTTTAGCCAATTATCTGGTTTCCTTTTCCACATGTGACCTACCCTGGGACCCTCTCCTGGGCGCACGTGCAACCCTCAGCCAAGGCGGATCTTGAAGTGAAGACTTCTGGGAGGACAAGATTCCTTATGGCCTGACATTATCCCCTTACTTTTCACCCCTCAAGCAGCCTTTCTGCACATGTACAGTGTCTCCCTGTCCCAAAAAAGAGGGGAGGGAGATCCCGTAATCCTTTACTCCAACAGGGTTTTGCCTCTCTGTCCTTGCCTTTACTATATTTTAAGTTGTTTACAAGAGACAAAGACAGGTTATTTGTTTATCCTCTTTATGTTGTTGATTCCATTTCCGAGGGTAAGTGGGAGGTTATAAACGCCTTACCTGGGGCCCACCTATATCTTGTCTCAGGAGATGCAAACAGGAGGCCAGGTGCAAATGTCTAACCTGGAGCCCACCTACCTCCTGCCTCAGGGGCCTCTGCACCTTCGCTTGGGAACCACAAGCAGTTCCCTGGTTGAGGATTCCTAGACAGACTCTGCAAGGACCAGAAGGCAGAGTTTTCTCCACTGAGGGCTGGCATCTCTACACACCTCTGCAGTCTTTTGTTTGTCCCACATAAATAGCGCCCCAAGGATGTTCCTCCAGGTTTCAGAGACTGGAGCAAAGGCAAGGGAAAACCAGCTTGGGTGCTGCATTGCTTAGTTTGATGTGTGACTTGGCTAGGTCAAAAGTATTTGTAGATGAGGTTAACATCATCTACAATCAATTAACTTTAAATAAAGGCGATTATCCTCAATAATGTGGATGGACCTCATCCAATCAGCGTAAAGTCCCTAAGAACAAAACTGAAGTTTCCTTGAAGAGGAGAGATTCCACTGGTGCGCTGTAGAGACCACTCCTGCTTGAGCTTGCCTTACAGATTTCAAGCTTGCCTAGCCCCCTACAGTGGCATATGCCAATTCCTTGCAGCCAGTCAACCCACACTTACACATATACATATATGATTCACTGGTTCTGTCTTTCCAAGAGAACCCCTGAGCACTGCAGATGTCTTCTTACTCTTTGCAAAACCTGCTGCCATAGAACATTGTTTTATAGACTTGGAGACTGAAGTTTACTAAGGTGAGGTAACTTGCTCAATGTCAGTGGCAGAGGTGAGGTGTAAATTTCAAGGTTCTTCCTCTGTGTCCATTGCTCTCAGTCCTCTTTCCTTTGTGGGTTTTAGACTGTCATCCATCAGAAGTGACTGTTGGTGTGCAAGATCTTCACTGTAGAGAATCCTTACTTTTTATAGCATTGAACTTTAGAAACTTCTGCACAGATGCAAACACCTGCCTGTCAATACCACAGCCCAACAGCAGTGACAAAGGCAGTGTAACGCCCCCAAATCCAATTCCAGGTAGGAACTGGAGGTCTAACACAGTGATTTAGAAATTCGGAGTTGGCTACCTGCTCACATACCACTTCTGCCCCTGTGCCTCTCTGCTGTCACCACCATTGCAAAGGGGTGGGAACCAGTGGGTCTTTGGGAAAAAATGACTGCTACCATGTCTGCTGATTTTCTCCCTCTGCCCTGCCACACATACACTACGCTTTCTTATTGTCTCTTGGCTGTCAAACATCAGCAATCATCAATAAGCTCCACCTCAGTAAGTCAGAAAGAGACAAATGCAACATGATACCACTTACATGTGGAATCTGAAATATGACTCAGATGAACCTGTCGATAAAACAGAAACAGACTCACAGACACAGAGACTAGACTTGTGATTGCTAACTGGGAGGTAAGGGAGGGAGGGATGGGTTGGTACTTTGGGGTTAGCCGATGTAAGCTATTATATTTAGGATGGGTAAACAAGAACGTCTGACTATATAGCACAGGGGACTATATTTACTATCCTGTGATAAACCATAATAGAAAAGAATATAAAAAACAATGTATTCTGTGCTCCGTCATGTCCAACTCTTTGTCAGACTAGTACAAATATAGGTGTGTGTGTGTGTGTGTATGTGTGTGTGTGTGTGCTAAGTTGTTTTAATCTTTGAAATCCCATGGACCGTAGTNATAATAGAAAAGAATATAAAAAACAATGTATTCTGTGCTCCGTCATGTCCAACTCTTTGTCAGACTAGTACAAATATAGGTGTGTGTGTGTGTGTATATGTGTGTGTGTGTGTGCTAAGTTGTTTCAATCTTTGAAATCCCATGGACCGTAGTCCTCCAGGTTCCTCTGTCCATGGGATTCTCCAGGCAAGAATACTGGAATGGGTTGCCATTTCCTTCTCCAGGGCATCTTCTCGACCCAAGGATAGAACCAGTATCTCCTATGTTGGCAGATAGGTTCTTTACTGCTGAACCACCAGGGAAGACCCCCGCCCCCCCGGCAAAAAAAAACAAAAAACAATGCATATATATATATATATAAAACCTGAATCACTTTGTTGTACAGCAGAAATTAACACAACATTGTAAGTCAACTATACTTCAATAAAATAAAAATTTTAAAAATAATGATAATCTCTTCATCTCAATCAAACTTACCTCTGATTCCTTCTCTCAGGAACTCACTAGCTAAATAATTTGAAATTTTACATTGCCTGTAGTGATACAGCCAACAAACCAGTTGACTAGACATACTTCACAGACAATACTTATATAATGAAAAGAGTGTTTTTGTCTCAACTCCAAAGAAACACAAGTTGGAAAAAACAATTTGGGGGTAGGTCAGGTACCAGAAGATAAAGACTTAAAGAATCCTAAGTTAGTGCCTTTCAAATCCTGTCCAAAAGGATCAGTCCTAGATATGACTCATTTCATCAGAGCAATGGTAGTTTTTTAAAATGAATTAATTCGATTGGAGGATAATTACAATATTGTGATGGTCTTTGCCATACATCAAATGAATCAGCCACAGGTATACATGTGTCCCCCCTCATCCTGAACCCTCCTCCCACCTCTCTCCCCACCCTATCCCTCTGAACTCTCACAGAGCACTGGCTTTGGGCCCCCTGCTTCATGCATCGAACTTGCACTGGTCATCTATTTTATCTAACATGTGCATGGTAATGTACAATGCTATTCTCTCAAATCATCCCACCCTTGCCTTCTCCCACTGAGTCCAAAAGTCTGTTTTTTACATCTGTGTTTCCTTTTCTGCCCTGCATGTAGGATCGTTGGTGTTACCTTTCTAAATTCCATATATATGCATTAATATACGGTATTTGTCCTCTTTCTGACTTACTTCACTCTGTATAACAGGCTCCAGGGTCATCCACCTTATTAGAATGGACTCAAATGTGTTATCGCTGTAGTTGTTGCTGCCACACCGTCTTGCTGTTGGAACCATCTTTGGCGATCTGTTCAGTCATTGTCCCCTGGTTAGCCAGTATATGACATAGCTGTGATGCCATCAAAATTTGGCGTCCCAGAGGTGCAAAGGACTGAAGACAGCTGGAAGCAACGGGCCTGGACCTTCACTGCTGGGTCAGCAATGATTTCTCAGCATGGAAGGGATCAAGAAGTCCCTCTTTGTTTCTTTTAATATTAAAAAAAAAATTATTGAGTGAAAGGTTCTTTAAATTCCATAGTAGCTTCCCCACCTAGGGAGGGAAGTCTCACAGGGACCTCCTTGGTGGCCCAGTGCCTAAGACTCCATACTCCCAATCGGGGGGCCGGGATTCAATCCCTGGTCAAGGAACTAGATCCCACATGTCGCAACTAAAAATCCTGCATGCCACAAGACCCGGCATGACCAAATAAACAAATTAATTAAAAAAAAATTTTCACACAGATAATTTCATATAATCCCATAATAACCCTTTTTCTTCCCCTATCTCTATATTGCCCTTCCCCCCTTTCCTTATCCCACTTGTAACCGCTATCCTTTCCCCTCTGAGTCAGCTTCTTTTTTGTTTTACTCACTAGTTTGTTAGCAATAGGCTGACTTCAACACTCTTGGTCTCTGATCACACAGCTCTTTGAACATACAGGCTTGATAGTCATCCACATCCACATCCACTCATTTCAAGAGTCAGGCAGTTGACCGGAGTCAGCCTCTCTCATGAAGAAACATTCTGGCTTGCGATAAGAGAGCAAATTTCTCCTTGTCCTGATCCCAGGCCTGCCAGTTTCCTGACCTGACACTTCTTTCCACAGCAAGCACCCCACCATTAGACAACCAATAACTTGTGAGCAGCGGCAGTGCATAGCTTAATGAGTTTCTGGGCACCCACCCTTAGGCCCTTTCTGCATACCACCGCCCACTCGTCCTTTGTTACACTTATGAACTACTTCTGGGTTATATGCTCAGTGTCCTTTTGGATCATGTTGCCCCTAGAGTTTCACTCTAGTTCATGTATAGTAGGGATTTCTGACTCAGATGAGGGCTCTACACTGGCGAGTTTCTCAGATATTGTGGTCATTCAGAGGAGTTCTTCCAGAGATTATGAGCTGCAAACTGAATAATGTCATGGGTATTTTCGAGTAACTAAAGACTCAGCCTGCAAAACAATTTAAGGCCCAACCATATTAATTGACTGAGTCTCATAATTCTTTAATTTCAAATCTTAGAGGAGTTCACTGAGCTTTCTGAGGGCTAGGCTTAGGCAAGAAGACTACCTGGAGTACCATCCCATTTGGCAACCATAGTGCATGGCAAGAAGCCAGCCCAGGCTTCTAAAGGGTCACAAGCAATCGTGTTGTGTTGAAAGTTGCTCTCTGGTCAGAAAAATGGAGATGTGCAGGGAGTAAGGGCTTCTGTCATTCTTTTCTCTTCTAACATGGTCTCCAGCTGCTAATTGTGCTATTCTAAAGGAAAACGAAAGGCTTCCCAGGTGACCCTAATGGTAAAGAACTTGCCTGCCAATGCAGGAGACTTCAGAGACACAGGTTCGATCCCTGGGTTAGGAAGATCCTCTGGAGGAGGGCATGACAGCCCACTCCAGTATTCTTGCCTGGAGAATCCCATGGACAGAGGAGCCTGGCTGGCTACAGTCCATAAGGTTGCACAGAGTCAGACACAACTAAAGCAACATACAAAGGAAAACATGGGGCTTCCCAGCTCGTGCTAGTGGTAAAGAACCTGTCTGCCAGTGCAGGAGATGTAAGAGATGTGGGCTCAATCCTTGGGTTGGGAAGATCCCCCTGGAGGAGGGCATGGCAACCCACTCCAGTTTTCTTGCCTGGGAAATCCCTTGGACAGAGGAGCTTGGCAGGCTACAGTCCATAGGATGGCAAAGAGCCTGACAAGACAAGCCCACATGGGCAAAGGAAAACACATCATGGCAATCATTTTGCTGTATATACACATCAAAGCATCATATTGTACAACTAAAACTAATACAATGTTATATGTCACTCATAGCTCAACAAAAAATAAAATGGGGAGAAAATTTTCAAATCTTAAAAATAATTCACACACATGCTAATTGACTAATAAAATTTAAAACTCTGTGTTAGAGCAAAGGATTATTTTTTAGTTGTCTTCAACTTATGGATAGTGATAATAGTTTATCACATTTTAATAATATTAACTAACAGTAGTATTTATATTTAGTCAAAGTATGATATTATTGGGCTTCCCAGGTGGCACTAGTGGTAAAGAACCCAGCTGCCAATGCAGGAGATGTAAGAGATGTGCATTCGATCCCTGGATTGGGAAGATCCCCCTGGAGGAGGGCGTGGCAACCCACTCCAGTATTCTTGCCTGGAGAATCCCCATGGACAAGAGGAACCTGGTGGACTACAGTCCATGGGGTCGCAAGGCGTCAGACACGACTGAAGTGACTTTGCACAGATATTATTAGCCCACAATGATCCCATAATCAGAGAGGAACAATTACTCATCTCTCCTTCTGCCTGTTACATCATGCTGCACTATCACAGCCAAGTTGGAAGGTAAGGGATTTTTCTCTACTAACTTTTGTTATAAGAATTTGGACAGCAAAGCAAGTCACTGAACCTCTCAATGTCATCAGCCATAAATATCATGTTACTTATTTTTTAAGGTTGCTGGGAAGACAGAGATGTTTCCTGCATTTAGTGTAAGATTTGTCATATGCTATCATGTAACATAGTTACTATTGTCATCAAGAAACACTATCCTATGTACATTTTCCTTTCCATGCCCCATTTTCCTTAAGAAGTGATTGCCTGGAACTCATATATTTCTGAGTCCACAGTCACTTAAGTGCTCTTTCATAGGTATAACAAATATCTGGGTAACTTTCATAATTTTCCATTCCTTACCTTTTAACTTCATTGCACTGACTCCGTCAGTCTGTCTGCTGACAGTGTCTGTACAACAGCTCCATGACAATTCAGTTGAACAGAACTAGTTCCTTTAGCTACCTTAGAAATACCAATTGACCACTAGATGTCAGAGCTGCTCAGAAACCACATTCATTTCTCCACCTTTTTTAAAATTATTTTTTTTATTGAAGGATAATTGCTTTACAGAATTTTGTTGCTTTCTATCAAACCTCAACATGAATCAGCCATAGGTATACATATGTCCCCTCCCTCTTGAACCTCTCTCCAATCTCCCTCCCCATCCCACCCCTCTAGGCTAAGGGAAGCTCAAACAGAGCTCCTGTTTGAGTTTCCTGAGCCATACAGCAAATTCTGCTGTTGGCTATCTATTTTACATATGGTAATGTAAATTTCCATGTTACTCTTGCCATACATTTCACCCTCTCCTCCCCTCTCCCAATGTCCATAAGTCTATTCTCCACCTTTTTATGAAGAGATTTTCAGTGACTTTGACAACCATTTCACGAGGGTCACATTTCTATTGGGGATCAATTTTGTTTGAGTTTGCAAATCTATGTTTCATGCCAGTATAATTTGTTTTTTTCAAGGATAAAATTTAAGGACAGTTTGCTATTTTTGCAGTCCATGTGATAGAGTGGCTGACACACAGGTGGCCACGGACCCAAGTTATATTGAGGAAAAAGAACTGCAAAGCCCTAAAAAAGTCAAATAGTGATGAAAAGACCAGGCTCAGAGAGTGGTATGATTACAGTGACAATCAGAAGCTACAACTAAAAGAAAACATCTATTATGATATAAAAGTCATCAAACTCTACACCTTAGACATCAAGCCTTTTGGAATAAAAGGTCTCTTCTTCTTCTTTACTTGCACTGGCATCCTGGACCAGAGGCGTGTGGACATGAGAGTTTGCAGTTGTGGAGGGTCTGGTTAAAGAACAGGCTCAGAGGACAGCCTACATTAACTGCTTAGCAACGTTAGCACTAGTTCCAAAAGTCACCTAAATGTTGTTCAGAACATAATAATGGACATAAGCTGTAACAAGACTGAGGAAAGAGAAAAAGAAGGCAAACGAACTCTCTCTAGAGGAGGGACCTCCATGGCAAGAATAAATCTACCAAGGCACACAGAGGAAGAGGTTTTATAAATTAAGTTTCTAGGGTCTAAAAGAGTGTATACCAAGACAAAAAAAAAATTGATGTGAAATTTATCCATTTTACTTCATTTTCTCTCCTGTCTTTGTCTTGCATCGCTCTGCACATCAGAAAATTAAATACAGGTCCCAAGTACCTGCCTAATTCCTCAATCAGGTAAAATCTGAAACCAAGGGTTGGGGGGGAAGCGGCACCTGGACATAGTGTCCCCACCTGTGATAACACAGTGGAAGGGGAACACACAAAATCATGCTGTCTGGCACCTCTGACCTTGAAGAGAGTTTCAGCAAGGCCCTTCCCATGTGGCAGAAGCTCTAAGGTTGATAAACAAATTTCCCTCACAAATAATCTAGATGCCCTTTAGACCACTGTTTCTCCTAGGACAAGCAAGTCTGTGCACCTGCCCTTCAGGGATAAACATCCCTACTATATGTCACAGTGTCAAGGGTGGGGTTCCTGTCCACACTGGGACTCCACCTCTTTCTCATCTCTATAGGCACACATCTCCTATGAACATCTCTGTCATTTATTTTGTACAGATTCTGTTCAATTAGCCCTTCTTTCAGGAGGCATTGTTCTATGTGCAAATGTTGATAGGAAGTGTCCATGAGAAAAAAGGTGAGTTCAGGGTCTTGCTGCACTGCCACCTTAGATTAGAACTTTGGGTAGTATTGTTTTTAGGTGTCTCTTATAAACTGTGTGTGTGAGTGCATGCTCAGTTATGTCTAACTCTCAGTGACCCCACAGACTTGAGCCCATCAGGCTCCTCTGTCCAGGGCATTTTCCAGGCAAGGATACTGGAATGGGTTGCCATTCCCTACTCCAGGGAATCTTCCTGACCCAAGGATCAAACCTGTATCTCTTGCATCTCCTGCATCGGCAGGCAGATTCTTTACCATTGCTATGCCCAGATGCATTTCTAGTCTAACCTGAGTATTTTTAAGACACTTTTAAATCATCTCCTGCATTTTAATTACTAATATATTTGAAGTTATTCCATGTTATTTTGTGTTTGCCATTTAGTTTGATGTTACTTCCCTTCACCTTTCTTATTTACAATTGTGTAGGTCTGGTTTTTTTTTTTTTTTTCATCATTTCCCTGTTGTTTAAGACATGGTATTTTTCAAAATTCATATTCTATACTGTACAAGTATATAGTTAATTCAAATTTAAAATGTATTTTTCTAGCTAAAGAGTAAGCTAATTTCCACTTTAGTTCTCACAAATAAGACAAAGTTGAAGTGTTTTATTTCCTTCTATTCTCTTCTACTTTTCAACCTCCAAGTTTACATCTTGACAGAGAATGGTCTTTATCAAGAGAAAAAAAGAAGTTTGAAGAATATAGGCAAGAATGAAGAATTAATGGTAAGCAAAGAAAGTAGTACTAAATTAGTAAAGTAAATATGTATTTTTTATAAGATCCTGATTACGAAATGGAATGTTTCAGTTACTAAATACCTACTTCCCGCTGTTAGCCCAGGAGTCCTCTGGAAATTTACAGTGTGTGAGAGAGAAATTCTTGTACTTCAGGGCCAGACAAAGATTCCTTTGAACACCCTGAACTGGAAAATAGATGATATAATCTCATTTACATGGTCATAGCCATCTACTTGGTTCTTCACCTCTAGTTCATACTGGATAGGTTCCCGCAAAAGTTTCTTTTCCATCCACAGGTGAGGCCACTGATGCTCTCTTAAAGCCCCATTTCTGCTTTCCAGAGCCACCCTTTCGAGAATCAATTTACTCAAGACTCAATTTCCTTATCAATCTCAGTTTTTGGTCACTCATTTTGTCCTGATTCTTTATTGACTTTATCTGCTTGGCTCTCAACCAACACCACACCTGACCGTTCTCCACACCTTCCCCTTGGTCTCTGATATCCTGATGTGGCACTCTGTTTCGTCCCCTGAGGGCTTCTCTGACAGCTCAGTTGGTAAAGAATCCGTCTGCAATGCAGGAGACCCTGGTTCGATCCCTGGGTTGGGAAGATCCCCTGGAGAAGGGAAAGGTTACCCACTCCAGTATTCTCGCCTGGAGAATTCCATGGATTGTATAGCCCACGGGGTCGCAAAGAGTCGGACATGACTAAGGACATTACTTTCACTTCGTCTCCTGAACTTCATTCCTTTATTCCCCAGCTAGGAAAGGTGTTTGGATGCATCTTTTATTGTTTTACAAAGATGATCTTTTAGAGGAAAAGAAAGGGAAGAAAGTAAGTTAAATATTGTTTCTTGACTACCAAATATGTACCAAACACTTTGCTTGATGATTTAGACACACTCTTAATCAGTTCAACTGACACTGGAGTTAGATGTCATTAACCTTTAAAAGGATGTCAAACACACTCCAATTAATTTGATTTCCAAACAAGTGTGAAATGATTAAGGTCCTATAACCTAATAAAAGCACCAAAATTTATTGATCAATTTATTAGTCAAGAAGTATTCATGTCTTCCCAGCAACTAATGACCTTTTTGAAGTTAAGTTAAATTGTTACAAATGCATTTTATTTCAACTCCAAGGAAACTGCCATAGGCATTCAAGGGCATATACAACAGTTTCTGTTTTAATGCACTTCTAAAATAACAATATTTTGGCTTGATACATCATTTGGTATCTTTTTAAAGATAAATTTGTGTTACAAAATTCTCAATCAAAAGAAGCAAATACATGGTTGCATGACAAAATATATGAGATACCACTGTGTGTTACATGAGTTTAGTTTTCTCTCTTCATTCTTTACATTCACAAAATTCTTCACTATCTCCTATTTTCTAAAATGTCTTAGAAGATGGATTGGACTTTCAGTTATATCATGTTGATATTTTACAAGGTATTACAATATGCAGAGATAGTCATGGGGAGTAGTAAAACTATTGAATATTTCAATGTGCTCTTTCAAGTATATTTCTAAGAACACAAAATCCTATGTGTGGAGACAATTAGTGCATATAACTGGATTAAATTCATGCTAGTAGCAAAAAGTTGCCTTTCCTCATAGATGAAAATTAATTAAAAAAAAATCATGAGTCTACAAAAAGAAGTGAGAACTATTATTCCTAAGCAGCAAGATCATCTCACGTACTTATCATAAGAGGAAGAATTTCTGCCTTCATCTATTTTCCTGACATCTGACAGGAGATGGCTTAATTAAGATTGCTGACCACTTTCTACTACACTGGTTCAAGCAGGAATTCCTTTAGAGACTCACCAAACTGTTACTGTAACATACATCACAAGGGGAAGAGGCAGTCAGTGCAATTTAGAGAATATATTATTCTTGTGGTGTAATATATCACTGGGTCACTGCTTTGGTGAATAACTTTTTAAATTGTTTTAAGGTAGAAAAGACTTTTAAAAATATTTTGTCCATTAGAAACTTGAAAGATTTTTATCCTATGCCTTATAGATCAAACTGGGGAGGGAGACAGTTGTTGCTGTTCAGTTGCTAAGTTATATCCAACTCTTTGTGACCCCATGAACTGCAGCACGCCAGGCTTCCCTGCCTTCATTATTTCCCAGAGTTTGCTCAAACTCATGTCCACTGAGTTGGTGATGCCATCAAACCATCTCATCCTCTGTCGTCCCCTTCTCCTCCTGCTTTCAATCTTTCCCAGCATCAGGGTTTTTTCAAATGAGTTAGCTCTTCGCAGCAGATGGTCAAAGTACTGGAGCTTCAGCTTCAGCATCAGTCCTTCCAATGAACATTCAGGGTTGATTTCCTTCAGGATTGACTGGTTTGATCTCCTTGCTGACCAAAGGAGGGACTCTGAAGTTTTCTCCAGCACCACAGTTCAAAAGCATCAATTCTTTGGCTCTTAGCCGTCTTTATGGTCCAACTCTCACATCCATACAACTACTGGAAAAACCATAGTTTCGACTACACAAAGCTTTGCTGGCAAAATGATTTCTCTGCTTTTTAATACGCTGTCTAGGTTTGTCATAGCTTTTCTTCCAAGGAGCAGGTGTCTTTTAATTTTGTGGTTGCTGTCACGGTCTTCAGTGATTTTGGAGCCCAAGAAAAGAAAATCCATCACTGTTTCCCCATGCTTATTTCAGTTAGGTGAAAAGAATTCTAAAACTTTTCTAAGTGTTTACTCTGAAATACCACTGTTTTGTATCTTGAGTCTTGTCTAAACCATATTAAAATGAGTCATTAGTTCCACTTTTAAGTATTTGTACCTACATTAACACATTTTCACTGGGAGCTCCTGACTTGGGGATACTTGCTTGAGGGTTTCACTTCTTTGTCCTCTATTGTCATTCATAGATATTTCATTTCTGTATAATTCCATTATTTGGAATTAGTAAGAATGATTTTTTAAAAATAGTCTCCAAAATGACCAATCATATTTGTGCAAGGCATATTTTTTATGCATCAGATTATTATAAAAGGGGTATTGGTTTCTTTCAAGCAATGTTCCCTTTAGATAGGCTTTCAACTTAGCTTCGGTGCCAAAGGCTGTTCTAACATAAGTATTTTTTAAGAAAGAACAACTATCAACTTAGGTTTATTTGCATTTTATATATTATTTTTAAAAAGCCATAGGAGCATATAATCAAATCTTTCTTAAATTATTAACAATGTCCTGATTACAACCTATCTATAAGTCTTTTCCATTTTGAGGCAGTTTATAAAGTAGCTAACAAACTTCACTACTGATTTTGCACCAGTGTTGGTAAACTTTTTCAGAATTTAAATTTACTCACAGTAATTAATAGCCACTAATAACATGATCTCTCTTTTTTTTTAATAGCCAGAGACTGCAATTTTGTGGTAGATGCAAAAACAAACAAAGTAGGCCTATCTCTTGGCTGGGTGACCTTCTGGGTCACTGGTCCATCCCTTAAAAGCAGTCAGGTTTCTTATCTGAGGTCCTTGGATGAATTTCAGAGGGTATTTTGTGAATGTCTTAAAATTCAGTGCAAATATTCCCTATGTGAGAGAGTGTATGGATTTTCATGTAAAACTTTTACCAGAAGAATTTGTGTGATATGGTGGATCAGTGTAGTATGTAGCCTCTGAGTCAGACTGCCTGGATTTGTATCACAACATACGACTTGGCTGTTTGACTCTGAACAAATGATGCAACTTTTCTCTGCTTCTGTGTTCTCAAAATTGCAGAAATAATCTTACGGGCCTGCTGGGAGAATTAAATGGGAAAATTTTGTGGGTGTGTGAAGCCCATAATACAGTGGCAGGTACTTAGCACTCACTAAATATTAGTAATTACCATCATGCTCTCAAAGGAATTTGCAACCACCAGAGTTAAGAGCCACTGACCTAAGGCATTTTTAAGATTATACTTTAAAGAGTCAGTTCCTGAGTTGAGAAGTCACACTAAAATGTAATTCTCATAGAATATGCATTGGTAAAATAGAGAGACTCATATTCATAATTAGGAAGGCCTCATAAATAACTCAGAAAATGTGGGAGGTCATTTGTGTTGTTTTTCCATGGGAGCAAACCCATCGTCCTGACCTGCGGTAAGCTCCCAGATGAAATCACTTTGAATCTGCTCCTGGGTGCTCCACCACCCAAGCTTGTCTTGAAACCCTGAAATAAACTTCCTAGGGTAAGAGCTTACATTGTGACTACATTTGTCAATGCGTTCCCAGTATTTTCATTTTCAATTAGCACAGAAGTCAAAAGTTACAAAAGCAACGAGATTACGGATCTTTTAATGAAAGATAAAACAACAATATAAACATACACAAATTTACAGAGAAGGGATCAACTTTGATACATCTGGAGTAAAAGGTGTCTCTTATTTAAATATGATATAAAAATAAATGCAAGAAACATTAACCAAGAATGTACAGACAACAGACAAAGACGTAAGTTTGTTTCTGACTGTGATACATTGATGAAATGAAACTTTCTCTGCTAATTTATTATTTAATAAATGTGAAGCTGTGTGTATACTTCTTGATATATGCTTTTTTCCTTTTACAATTCTTCCAGTTTGTGACTGAATTTTTAGTGACCTGTGTGTCTAGAAGAAGGTTTAAGAGAGAGAGAAAGGGGGGAAACAAAAGGTTTACTTCACTTGAACTGTTAAAAAGGAAAAGACACAGATCCAGCTTAGTACAAGGAAGAAGTTAGCAGACATTCTGAAATGGAGGCATCAAGATGGTAGAGTCCCTTGGAGATGGCAGTGCCTTAATGTACACAAAGAAAGAACAATTCAGGTCCTTTGCTCATGCAACATCTTGGTCTAATGTCCTCTGCTCCAGGTAACAACAAAGAACTACAAAGTATATGCAGTGACTCCAGTTCGCTTTCATGCTACAAGATGATCCTTTTAATAAGACTGAACGAGGCTTGTTAACCTCTTTGACGTGAGAGATTTCCCCTGAGAAAAAATATAAACAAGGGAAAAAGAGAAAACAATATGATCACTGAAAACCTGCTTATGACTAACATCTGTTTATTGCAGCTGATACTGTACAAGGGTCAAAATGGAACCCTTTAGATGCATCTTAGTTCAAATTTCATGACCAAGTTCCCTCCCTTCCTCCCCAACACATCAAACAAAATGATCCTCCCTTTTTCCATCCTCCCACCCCTCCACCCACTTCCTCCCCCTGCAAACAGACTGATGGGTTCACAGCACAAATCAGCAAATCATAAAACATGTCCAAAATGTTCCATTGAGGCTAAGCAATGATGCAACACCTAGGTTTGCAACTGGTTATAACATGTTATAGCAAACTTTAGGAAGTTGCTCTGAAAGTCAGCAATGCGATGCATTCTTGTCCAACTGCTAAGATTAGTGTAGCATTTATAAACATCTAGATGTGCACAGGGTATGATTTAATTCAACAAAATGATTTTTGAGGGTGAGACTGCTGGAAACTCATGATTGAATCTATTCCCTATCCTATATGGTAATGGAAAAACAAACAATCAGTACCTAAAAGTTGAGAAAAGTCTATTTGCTTTGTACTTCATACTGTAAGTGTCTTCCTTTTCCATTTGATTTCCTCTAACCTCAACCTCAGAAAACCCCCATATATTCTGATCCCATTTATTGTGTTAAAACTATTATACATATTCATTTTTTGAACATCTTGATAGTCAAAACTGTCCCCGTAAATTGCAAATACTCTAGAGAAAGGTATGAAATTTAAATTTCTGATCAGAATAACAGATTGGCAATTTGGTTATTTCTGTTTTATCCCTCACTGTGTATGCTGAGTATAAAAAATAGGTGGAATTTTTACTTCTCAAAGGATAAAATAATAAGGGAAAATCAAAAGATTTTTTGAGAAATATATTTTAGTAATGTTAGTCATAGCAATAGTCTTGATTTACCACTTAACGTAGCTCAGAGTTTGATAAATGAGTGGTGTGGTTTGGGGAGAGAAATCAGCATTCATGACTATATTTTGGGAAAAGAATGATTTATTTAAGAAATGATTAATAATTCCAGAATCAATGTTTCTTTACATAATGTATAGTAACTGATAAGGTCTTTTTGTATACTTGAACAGCAGTAATAAAAATGAAGCACCATTCTCTTCCAATTGGGGAAAAGGAGTTCATAACTGAGCTTTTAGCAAGTTTTGACTTCTGACTGTAGAAGAGCCAGTTGAGCAAAGGACTTCCCCACTTAGCTCTGCTCTAATCACTTTATGGGAAGAAAAATACTGAAAGAAAGTGCAGATTTCTCACAGGACAGCCTATTTTACATTGGCCTTCTAGGCAAACTATGCTTCGCTTCTTCTTGTCACTTCTGTGGTTGTTTCCTCCTCATTCACAAAACAGGAATAAGTAAAGTACCTACTTTAAAAGCTTTTCATGAAGAATAATGCAAGTAAATTACTTAAAATGATTTCAGAACATTCTGTGTACTTAGTTTGCTAGTCATTACCTTATTATATTATTACTATTATTATTATTATTATTACTACTGTTACATTCTTTCTCATCAGGATACTGAGACCCAAAGTCACTTTTCTGACTCTGAAAAGAACACAACATTTCTCATGAATTTGGAAGCTAAAATTATACTACTTTTACACTCCAGTACCTTAATCAAATAACGTTTGAATTAAAAAACTACTTTTCTATACTTGAAAATTACATTATTTTATGCATCTACTACTTTTTTCTCTTATGCTACTAATGTGTGCATATATATATACTCATTCTGATACTAATATATATTTTTAAGTGCTTACTGTTTCTAATGCCATTTGTTGGGTGGGGAAAACCTATACTGGTTGAAGTATAAGAATGAATTCATATACAGTTGAGGAGGAAGAGGAAGATACTAACATAAAACTATTTATATTAAAACTACAGATTAATATAATTTGGTTCAAACTATTGGGAGGATGAAACATAGTTAGGTTGAAATAGGAAGCCGTTTGTAACTCGGAGTCATTTTTCATTTTGATCAGTGGAAACGATGTCATATTTGTAAAAGTAACAAATGGTAATATGGTTCTCTACCTAGTTTTCCCCTCAAATATCTATGAAGTTATTAGTATTGTCCTGGCATTGGCTTCATTTTTTAAAGGGCAGGGAGGTACAGATTTAGCTTGGGAAGCTTTTATAGCAGGAAATAATTTAAAAATACTCACTCATGGAAGCCCATGGAGAAATACAGGCCTACAGTAAATCTGGGGCTTGTGACAGTAAAGCAGATGAACAGAAATGGGAGAACATATGTATATATATTAACAAAACCCACACAAGAAACTCTTGTGAGATGTGGACTCACCAAATACATAATAAGGGTATTTGTTTTGTGTATTGAGACAAGTACAAGGCAAATTTAGGTATATCTAATAGTTTAAAAAAAAAAAAAAAAACCTACATGACTTACCCAAGAGTCAAAGTAAATAGCATGGACACCCAAGTGAGTTATCTAGATTTAAAGACCTAGATCACATGGATGTGTTTGTAGGCCCTGTGCAAATCTTGCCTTGTTCACGTACTGGAAAGAAAAATGCCGGGCAAAGGTATTTTTGCACTCTCTAGTGTGCAAAGAAATATCAGTTTCTCACTTTATTGGAAAAATCTTAAAAAGAGCACTAATTCTTTTTTGCAGGTAAGAAAGAATATACTTGTACATCAGATGTTTTGTAATAATCCTTTTCAGTGTGGATCCTTGGAGGCTGTATTAAGTCATATTAAAAGACAATCCTGAAGTTATCTAATTTTTGCTAATTTTTCTAAGTTAAAGAATCTGGGACAATTTCATAGTTAAGTTCTAAAATTCTTAATTCTGGAAACTAAAAGGGCTAAAATTCCTTACCAAAAGCATGTTTTTGTTTGTTTGTTTGTTTGTTTTTATCAAGTTGCTTACAATTGAATTCTGTATGAATAATAACTATTTTCAACTCAATGATTGTATTTGTGCTATGTCATTTATACCCGTTCTTAATAGATTCTAAAGGAAATGAATTTGAAAAAGAATGGATACTTATAGTGTTTATGTATAACTGAATTTCTTTGCTGTGTACCTAAAAATAACACAGTTAATCAACTATGCTATACTCCACTGTAAAATAAAAGTTAAAAGAAAGGAAACAGATTACATTGGAAATGGAAATTTATAGAGAAAGACAAAGACAGGAACTCAAAACAAAAATTCAGATTCCTATGAGATTTTATAATATCTAGTTTATGGACAATATGCTAGCACATGATCAATTTCAGGACAAAATTAACCTGACTTTAACTGGTATCTAAGTGAAGACAGATTCTCTGGATAATCTACAATATAGCCATCACATAAACAAAGCATTTTTTCTAGTGTCTAACAATAAAATTTCATCTCCACCAAAGTAATTCCTTCCTTTTAAAATGTTGCATGGAGATTTTGTTATAATTAGGAAAATAAAACTCCCTCCAATAAAATGACCTATGTGCTCATTCTTAGTTTTCTCAAGTTGAGTATCGAATATTATAAATTTCACATGATTTAAAATTTTTTCTTGGTCTTAAAGTAATAACAGAAAGTTGACAAAGAGCTGTGAATCCCTAGAAATGGAAATAAAGATCAGGCTTTTATCTCCGTATGAGAGCCCTTAGCATTTGGGAGATGGAAGCAAATGTCCACACACCTTCCCTGCAGACACTAATCCATGAAGGAAGTAGGGGAGAAGCCATAGTCACTTGGGTGACCAGCTACTTGCTTTATTACTGTCATAAAACATAAAAACAATGTATTCAATCTTTACCAGTCTACAGGACACAAAACAAACCAACACTAACTGAAGGGATGGATTTTTAGAAGATAGCCATGAAAGAGCTTAAAGAGTAGGAAATTACCAGGATCTTTTGGATTAAAAAAAATTAACATCTTAACTCTTATTCCTACTTGTTTGTTTCATATCACCACCTCCTAGTCTTTCCCATGTGTTGCTGTAGACTTAGAAACACCTTCTAGAATGCCTTGTCAGCTCCAGAGGCTCTGGGACCAGGAGAGGGCAAATCATGTCATTGACTTTCTGCTGGTGTATGTGACCCAGTTACTGGGCCTGTGCTGAGCCCCACAGCTGCGTAATAAAAAGGGCTGACTGTTTGATGGTAATGAGATGCTATTGGACTAGAGATAAGAAACGTACATGCTCATGACAGGTTGAACTAAAGGATATGTTTGCTTGTTTATTCTCATATGAAAATTGCACCTGTTTCATTTTAAAAATATAAATGTCTTGGCCTGGGTTTCAAAATCTTTCCAAATCTGGCTTCCCTGGCTGGTCTTTGCACCTGCTACTCTCTGAGCTTGGGTTCTACTCACTCTTCAAATAAACTTTGCACTCATGTTTTTGCTGAAGTCTTCTAATTGTCCCTTAAGTTCTTCAGTTTACCTCTCTTGATTTTCTGTCAGTACTTTTTTTCCTCTGGGTCGGGAAGATCACCTTGAGGAGGGCATGGCAACCCACTCCAGTATTCTTGCCTGGGAAATCCCATGGACAGAGGAGCCTGGTGGGCTACAGTTCAGGAGCCTGGTGGGCTACAGTTCATGGGGTCACAAAGAGTTGGACATGACTTAGTGACTAAACAACAACAGCAAATGCATTTTTAAAAAGCTGCTTTTCCAATCCTCTAAGTCATTTGGCTTGACAAAGCAATTGATAGCCGTTGAACAATCTTAATATTATAGAAGTCTCCAAAAATGTACTTGTTTCTTTGCATGAGTTGAGTTCCTTGACTGGAAGTCATAGTTTAGGAATAAGCTTCTAGAAACCAGGGTAATGAGATTCAAATGTATTGGTACAAGTAACTTTTAGGGGAGGAAAGTCACGGTAGGATGAGAAATGGGAGCATGTTGGACACACCCTAACTATTAAGTAATTAACTGATAGAATTTGGGTCTTTTTAACTTTTATTTTGCCCTGGTTGTTGCTATCAGTGAAACTAAGTGGGGATATGTTGAGGGAATTGAACTAGGTAGTCTCAGTTCAGTTCAGTTTCGTTGCTCAGTCATGTCCGACTCCTTGCGACCCCATGAATCGTTTGGAAAATTCCTGCTTCAGATGAAACCAAGTCCCCTAGGATAATTTTCAGGTAGGTTTACTGAAACACAGTGGATAATTTCAGCAAAACTGAAAAGTATGAATTCCTCAAAAAATTAAAGAAAACTCAATTATTGAGAATTAAGAAAGAAAAAGAAAAGAAGGAAGGGAGGGAGAAAGAAAGAAAGGAAGAGGATTCTATAGCTAGTTTGGAGGCTGGTATATTTAATGTTGAACACAGGAAGAAATTCTGTTATGTACTTAAAAGAGATGGTTTGTGAACATATTTATATACCAGTTCTTATTAGTAGCTTCTCGTGTGGTTTGAGATAGAAAAAGTAAAGCCAAATACTTTCATTTCTTTAGTTAAGAATAGCTTCCTGAAATAAAAATAGCGTATATCCATTAGAGAAAATGAGGAAAACATAGAAAAACATAAAGAAGAAATAAACATTACTCAAAGTACAATTATTTACATGTTAATATATCCTTCTACTTTTTACACAAAAATATTTTTATTTCTTTAAAAAAAAACTAAAATTATACTGTGCATAGTACTAAAGCTTATTATGAGTAATGTGCTAATTAAAAATGATCTATTTTGATCAATTACCCATGTAACATATATTTTGTTCAAATTCATCACATTAGTGGCAAAAGAAATCAATTTAGAAAGATGCTACCAACATTTAGAAAAAAAATCCCATAACATAGAATAAATAAAAACATATTAGGGTAAGTTGCATATAATACGGGAATGTGTTATTTCTGAAAGGTTATTTTAGTCCTATACACATATAAACATGCATAAGTACAGTTTATATATACATACACACACACTCACAAACATATATATATTTTGCATTACTATGTCATAGTAATGGGTCGTGATAAAAAAAGATGAAAGCCAATGCTCTAAAATCTATTCTTTAATAACTGCATCAGGTTGATATACCTTAATGCATTTAAGAAATTCACAATTGTATATTCAGATTGTGTCTTATTTTTGGCAGTTATACGATGCAGTGAATATTTTTGTTTGTGTATAAACATCTGGGTTTTGTTAGAATTAAATTGTTAGAAGCTGAAATACTAATTGAATGTGAGAGAATATTTTTGAAGCTTTTGACATATTGTATAAAGTTCTCTACAAGAAAATGAGTAGCAAGTCATATCCTTACTAAGTGTGAAAAATATGTGAGTTCACCAATTTTCTTATCCTAGATATTATTATTTTAAAAAACTAATCTATTGGAGGAAAAAGTTATTTTGTTGCCTTTTGAATTAAATTTGGTTATTAATATAGGTTTTCTTATATATTTATTGACTATTTGTATTTCCTCTGTTAAAACTGATCAAGACCTTTGCTTATTTTTCTAATGGCATATTGCTCTTCTGATTATTTTTTTGCAAAGAACTCCCCATATAAATCACATTAGATCTTTGTCAAGTACATGCTCATTTACTTGTTTTTAAAAAGAGTTCACTGGACTTGAGGACAGAAGTTGCTTTAAACAAGTAAGGCATTTAGCAGTCTTTCATGGTATTTCTGTGCATAAGACAGAAAAAGAGGAAGTTTGTAACTAAATAAACAACTACCTTCAAGGTGTGCTATTTTTGGAGTAGTGGATCTCTCTTCATTTCTGTTCTCATGACATTTTAATCAGCAACTTGCTTGACTAAATTGATATAATTCTACTAAAATGAATGCATGAATAATGCCAATTTGCTAATCTTGATTAAAAGACAGGATAACAAAGAGATACTCCAAAAAATTACCTAATGTGATAACTCACAAGATAAAATTTAATGGAAAGAATAAAGAACTGACCTTACACGAAAATTGATAAACAAACAATAAACCAAAAGTCTAGCAGCAAGAGAGATGATCGAGAAGATATAATCTTAGTTCACGAGAAAAAAAAATTCTAGATTTAAAAAACATTTTAAGCCCCCAATAACCTGACTGCTGTGATTGCAATCGGATGCAATTTTCGGGCTGAACCGTGCAAGTTATATATGTTCCTTCTTTACCATTGGGCATTTGATATTTCTAATCTATACTGGTTCGGTTACTTCTCAAGTGTTGTGAGTCTGCATGAATACATTTGACACAGCACTGCCCTCTCCCAGGTTTGCTCCATAACTGTTCTGAGGTTGTATTTCCAAAACCTGGAATCTATATTATTCACGGGCAGAAAGGGTGGGCTCAGTGTACAATAATGGTGATTGTTAGCATATGGAAAGGAAATTTCACGCCAGATTTCATGTTTAATAAAACCAAGATAAAAATCATTTGACAAGGGACTAGAAATAATCCATAGAGTTTTAGATAGCATCTTAAAACAGCATAAAACTGCCAGAAAACACTGTAATTCTTCATAGATTGAAGACTAATTGACAAGGAAGCCTGCTATTAATGTGCAATACAAGTGCTTTGGAAATCATGAATACAAACTCTGATTTCTGCCTTCTACAAGTTATTTTCCCTTCTAGTGTATGTATCTCTTGCATTAGGGCAAACATAATGATAAGAGAGAGAAAAATAAATCAACATCTCTTCTTTTATAATTTTGTATTCCATTTAACAGAGCAATTCAATTTTTTATATGAAAAAATCAATATTTAACTTGATGAATGCTTATGACACTTTGAGCTATAATGGCAATGAATAAAGAAAGAAAGAAATAAGGAATAACAAAATAAAGGAATAGAAAAATAAATTGTAGGTATATCCATTCAGAGGAATTTTGTGCAACCAATTAACAGAATTGTGTAGAATATGAGATGACCTGGAAGATATTTCTGATGCATTTTAAGCAAATAAAGCATGTTTCAAAAGCATGCTTAAAGAATTTCTTAAATCTATTTATTTATACAAGTACTATTTACGGATATTTCTGGCTAAAGAAATTGTAGATGAAGAAATTGCGGTGCAGCAGTTTAACTGACTTCTAAAAATTCATATGGCAAGAAAGTGTGAGACTGGGTTTCAAGCCTAAATATTAACATTTCAGGTTTCCAGTGCTGGGTATAATAGGAAGAAAATGAGTACTCTATAAAGTAATGAATTTAAAGTCAGAAAAATTTCCTTCTAGTCCTGACTTTCTCTCACCTATAAAATGGGTAAAATAATGAGTATTATATTACCTAACTAGCACATTCAGATTAAATTAAGTAATATAAAGTACCTAGTGAAGAGCTTGGCACATGGCAGGTACTCAATGAATGTGAGTTACTATCATTATCTCACTTTCCCCAGGTCCTTTCAGAGTCTACATATTGTTTAAAAGTATTTCCCCAAGTTCATTTCTTAGACACTTTATCTCGTAGCTTCCTTATATTTACCAGAGCAACTTCCACATAGAACGCCTTTAAAATGTTTATTTAAACTCTATCTTTCCTCCTTTATTTCTATTTAGTTATAATAAAACCACTCATTCATTATCTTGTGTTAAAATAATTTTATTGATCCTATAAAGGCATCCCATAAAATTTATTATGTAAGTACTTCGGATGCCTATCGTAACTGCTGACTCTAAAAGGAATCATAATATTGAGGAACACTGAACCAAGAGGAAATAAAAAAATAAATGAAAATAGAAAGTTAAAGGGAACTTTAAATAGAAATTAACCATCAAAAGATTTAATGGTATACAGTATAATATTTTTAATTTTTGTATAAAAATAATTTTCAGGATAGAAATTCACTTCTCATGCCTAATCAAATAAATGTAGTAACTTGTAATCTACTGAGGAAATTAGAGAGCCTTTCTAATTTTTTACTCTATTTCTTTAGAGTACTATCAAAACAAAATATTCAATAAAGATATTACTTTTCATTTTCCTGGATGGAAAAGGATTAATCTTAAATAACTGTGTCTGAAAGTTATCTGAAATGTATCAGTATGTTGTGTGTATATACGTGTTCTGGTATGAATGTTACTCAACTTATCTTTCTTCAGTAATCTCAGCCTTTTGTACCATTCTCCTTAAAAAGATGGTTGCCTTTCTTAATGTTTGCCATGAATGACAATGTGATGCTACTTTAGGATTTGAGGAAGTTGGTCAGATGTGGGGATGTTGTTGGAGGAAAGACAGCCATTTTGCTTTCCCTTTCCATCTTCCTTAGGTTGCATTATATGTTTTTAATTATATCACAGAAATTTCCAATCCAATCTCAAGAACAATATTCTGTCAGCACTATGTTAGAAAAGAATGAATTTGAAACAATTCTTAAACAACACACAGAGTACTGTGCAACATCCTATGGTGACTTTCTCCAGCAAAATCTTGAGGCATTTCTTTAGCATTGTCTTTATCTTCCCATGGTGACTTATGAGGCATGCTTAAGAAAAATTTTTGTTAAAGGTCAGAGATTCCAAAAGATCCAGCCAAAATTTTGGGAAGTTAACAGTGTTATTAATTCCTGGAGTCCTTCATTTTCCAGTCCTTTAATTTGTGCAATCACAATGAATGTTCAAAGTATATACTGCTTTTTAAAGTCTTTTAATTGGGACTTCATAAAAAGAACTGATTAACATTCCCCACCACAAGGAGCCTTGAAGGAGACTAAAATCAAAAACCGTATTTTTGCTGAATCCAGTTAGCTTACATTTCAACACACATAACTCCACTTAACTGGCCATCACAGCAAAAGCCACAACACACACCCACAGCAGCAGCAGCATGGAGCTGACCACACAACTCAACAGACAATGCAGACAAACTGGAGTATAAACCAAGATTTTTCTACCTCTTTTCATAACAGGTTAGTGCTGGCCCTCAGTGTTGGTGTACAGTTTTTATGGCATGGGAAAATAGGGATGTTTCTGCCCTATAAAAATAAATGTGTTGAAGGCTTTAGTTTGAGCTTATACAATGTCAGAAAGTTCCAAAGGCACTGGCACAATACCAAAAATAAAAAAGAATCTCACAAACAAATATATCACTAAAACACATGGCAAAATACTAAGAAAACACTGGTAGGAAAGCAACTGGTTTCCTGGATGATTTATGCAATAGTTTTCAATACTTTGCTGAAAAATAATGAATGAGAAAGGCATGCTAATGGGTCTTTGGTGGGCATATATTGTCACCAACCCCCATTCATACTGAGTCTGGCTCTGGCTTTACACTGTTAAATAAGTCATTTTCTCTCTGCAAAAGTAAGAGACACAGAACCCTTGTAGTTCTTAATCTTTTAAGCCTTAGGAAGAGCTAAGGGAAACAGTACAGAAATACATGCACTATTGTTAACAAAGACAGAGATATATAGAATAAAAATTAAAATATAAATAGTTATTTTTTCATTTTATGTATCATAGTACACACTACTTTCCAAGTCTTAGTTTGATACATACAGATTTTCACATATGATATCTTTATCTACTCTAGGAAGTGCTGGGACAGAAAGGTAGGTAGGAAGTTCTGAACTTGAATAAAGACAATAAATACTTTTGCTGTTACATCAAAGGATGCAAGATGGAAGATGGGGCTGGAAACTGGGAACATTTCCCTGTTGGACTTCATGATTTGCAATTCTTTAAAAATGAAAACTTACCACATTCTGTGCAAAGTTTTCAAAACATGTTCTGTGGTCTATTGAATATCCCGACTTATATGTGTGGGGTTGGGTGGGGCAAAGAAAAATAACAAACAGAGAGAAAAAGAGAGAGAAGGAAGGAAGAAAGGAAGGAAGCAAAAGCCAGAAAAAAAAAATGGCAGAAAAAGACAGGGTGATGAAATGACGCAACACCAAATTCATGTTCTAAATCACAGGGATCAGGAAAACAGGAGAGCTGCCACCGAAGGCCTCTTGTCACAGGGCGTGGGCTCTGTTTGCATTAACGCTTATACTTATAACACCAAAACTCTTCTTGTGCAAACAAAATGATGTGATTTCAAGCAAAATTGAATGACACTGAAATAAAGTAGATATGTTTAGGTTTTATGCTGACATTTTCAAAGCCTACATTATTGAAAATCTAGTGGCTTATGTTCAGAATGTCCTAATTTTCTACTGGTACTAAATTTCTGTTGATATCATTAATTTTGTAGACCACTGCTGTCCAACAGAACTTTCTGAAAGCATGGAAATTTCATTCTATACTAATATTTCAAAAGTCTTTAGCTGTGGCCACTGAGTAAGAGAAATTCAGTTAGAATTTTATGTAATCTTAACTAAATTTAAACCATTGCACGTGCTGGTGGTTGCTCTACTGGTCAATGCAACTGTCTGGTTGCAAAGTCAATGGACTTTGAAAAATATCATTAGCTTAAGTGATGATCATGAATTATACAAAATTATCATTTCATCTTAGAATTTCAAGAAGCTATGGACTATTTTAATATTACAAAATGATGAATGATGTTGATGTTTACATCCAGATTTTCCATTTTCTGTTAAACTGATTAATAAGGTGTTACTGAAAGTGAGACTTTGATTATAAACATTAATAGAACAATGTAGCCTACTGCAGTTCTTCAAAAATATACTAGGAGCTCTTAGGTAAGTGACTCAGGATAAATGCCAAAGGAAAATATTTTGAAGCAAACATTTAGTTTGCTGATAGTTGCTGCATTTTGGCAACTATCATAGGAAAAAAATGAGTTATGAGGCATATATATACATTCCAGTTTACAGGATGAGGAAAATCCTCCCTGAGTTTTTGATCTGATGGCATTGTTCTTTTCTTTATTGTAATTTCTTATTTTCTTAAACTGGCATACAGAAGACTAACATGAAACATGAGAACATCATCTTAAAAACTTTGTAAAGCATGGACATCTGCCAAGACAAACACGCAATAAAGAAAATAAGCAATCGACAGGCAGAGACACATACAACTTAAATGACCCTGATAAAAGGCAGGGGTTTGGGGAAGGGTCTTGGAGTATATCCACTTACCATTTGTCCAATACTGTGGTCCCAGCAGAGATAACTACTCCAAATAACTATAATTGAGAATTAAGTCATAAAAGTTCACAAAGAACCAATACCTTTTTCTTTGCCTGTAGAAGTTCCTGATAGGCACTGGATCTTATAAAACGTGGGTATGAATCACTTTTCATCAGTTTGTAAATGTGCTCCTAAAAAGAAATAATGGTTGAAGAGCCTCTTTATTATTTCTCAGGAAAAATCAAATACTATGATAAGAATGCAACATCCGATTCAAAAACAAATCTGTAATAATGATAATGCTGATGAGAATATTTTATATGCTTACAGAACAATTTAGACCTTCAAATTTATTCTTTTATTCAAGGATCCATGTTTAAACTGGTTTGGCAAATCAAATCCAGTCCTTAAAAAAATGGGATTTAGTTAGTAGACTGTCATCACATAATTTCAAATCAAGTTTTTGATTTATATAGACCATTAAGATAAATAAATCTGCTATCTCTTAAGATTAAGCCAAAAGAGAATGATGCAAAGTCAGGATTCAATAATCATTCTAGATACCTTGGCATTTGTATGTACTTGGAGGGTTCAGACTTTCCAAATTAATCATCTCATTGGTGAAAATTGTCATGCAAATCTACTTTAGGCCAGAGCATAAGTCCAGAAATAAATTTTGTGATATTTAATTGCTTAATGTCCTAATTTGTATGCATGTTTTGTCTTATTCTGAAATATATTAGTTAAATATTTGATAATTTAATCCTAATCAGTTTGCAATGTTTTGTTTTGAAGATGAATATTGGTAGACAAAGGGAAAAAATTATATTCATTTAATTCAATGTTGGCCCAATCCAAGGAGATTCTGCTTTGGTTTATTACAGCCTAAAGGAGCATAAATGCTCCTTGCTCATTCTAGCCTGTTAGAGACAGAGTTCTGAACTATTTGAGAGTATCCTGAAGGTCCCAGTGTCTACTTGTTTGGAGAAAACATATATTTTAAGAGATGACTTAGTTTCCTGGTCTTAAATACACCAGTAATAATTTGTAGTTACTGTGAATCCACTTAATGACATTCAGGATTAATCCTCAGTAATCCTGACATTTAGCCTCTAGCCCAAGGTTCATCTCCAAAAGTATGGTACATTTGGAACTGTATCAGAATTTGTTGTTGGAAAAGTGGGACGATGTTTTATTTTGGACTCAAGCATTTTGGGATTCAGGTCCTATCTTGCTCAAGATTTACCACTTATAAACGTGTTAATTTTGACAATTTTTTTCACTTCTCTGAGCCTCGATCTTCTAGTCTATAAACTAGAGTTATTGTCAGGATTTGAGGAATGATCAACGTTTAGCAAAATATGAGGGAATGCATAGTAAGTGCTCAAATATGTTTGAGTATGTGCCAGATACACTTCAAAGTGCTTGCCTCATTAGTTAATTATATTCTAACAAAACCTCAACAAGGTTGGCAACCATTTTCATATATATTTTAAATATGAAGTAACTAAAGCACAAAGAAGTACTTGCATTAGGTCACAGAGCTCAGAATAGAACCCAGGCAATTTGCCTTCAGAATCTGCTTTCTTATTACACTCTATCTCTTCTCAAATAGCGGCAAGAATTTTTATTATTATATTTTTGAATATAGGGTTTATAAACCCACAAAAACCTGGGATTAAGTAGATGAGGTTGACTGAAAAAAGCCTATGGTCAGGTGGTAATATTTTCTATAGAAAATTATGCCTTTTCTTTTTAATGAAGACACATTAAGCAAAAATATTTTTCAGTGACACAGATAACAAAGAAATGTTCTTTTTAAGACTTTTGGGAAGGTAATTCCAAATATTTTACACATTGTTGACTCTACAAAAATGCTTGAAAGTTTATCTTGAATTGAAATAAAGATAAAACAGCAGAGAAACAAGCAACAGAATTTTCCTCCTGCTCTCTCTCATGTGTCTCCATAAAATGTAATTATTTCCACATAGAAGACCATGGCAGAGCCAGGGTGAATGAATGGGTTTCTGGTTGGCTGTTTCAACCTGTGTTAGTTTCCTGCACAGTGGTTCATTTCTTTTTAAACCAAAGTCAGTGATAAATATATTTTATACTGAGAGTAAAAATAAGAAAGGAATTTTCTGTACCTCATGCTTCATCTTCTATATTTTCTCTTAGTAACATAGCTATTTAAAAAACAAGACACTTTTTAGAGCTAACATTCTTCTCTAAAAGAGGTTTTAAGAAATTATGAAACATGTTTGTTCAGGTTTAAAAGCCAATTTCAACACATCATTAGGAAATGATATCCTCTCATTACACATTTATTTTTCCTCTTAAGCACAATATACTTTTTTAAGAGAAAGTAGAAATTAAAATTACTTCTAAGGAGACAACTACATCCAGTTTCAGGAAAAAAAAAAACACTTAAATAAAACTATGTCTTAGGAAGTTAATATCCTAATATCAATTTCATTTTTTCTTCTTTTTGTAGGCTAAAAAAGTAACTTGGAAAATTTAAAAATGCCTAAAGTTACTGTTTCAGTTTGTCATCAGAGACAAAACTGTTTTTTACTATTTCATTGCATCATCAGAGACAAAACTGGCTTTAGTTTTACATAACTTTAAGCTAATTTAATTTAGTTCTGACTATTCATAATAATATATTATTTAAGAAAGTCAGAATCTCAGACTCTCCATATTAGAAGATAAGTTAAAGGGTTCCAGTATGTATTACTGAGGTATCAGAGTTGAAACTAAAGTAAAAAGCTTTCAAATGTTTAAAATATTTCCCTTCAAGAAATTTTCATGTAAAAACATTCAAATTTACAAAAAACCCCAGGCTTTAAAAACTCTTCTTTTTCAAGTATCTCCGTTTTCTTATAGATCATTTAGTTGTTTTACATACAGCTTCCTTGGTGGCTCAGATGGTAAAGAATCCACCTACAATGTAGTAGACCTGGGTTTGATTCCTGGGTTGGGAAGACCCCCTGGAACAGGGCATGGCAACCCACTTCAGTATTCTTGCCTGGAGAATCCCCATGGATAAGAGGATCCTAGCAGCTACAGTCTATGGGGTCGCAGAGTCGGACATGACTTAGCACGTGCGTGCGCGAAGACACACACACACACACACACACACACACACCACTAAATTGAAAATGGTAGACATAGCCACAGATTATAATGAAAATAAAACAAAAGTATCTCAACTTTCAACTTCTCAGGAGCACATTTGTGATGCAATGTGAGTTCCATCCATGTACCAACCTGAGCATCTTCGAAAGTGTATCGTCCAGGCTCCTTCACATTCTGTGTGGTTTTGTCATAGCTCTTAGAATCCAAGTTAATAGCACTGGGGGCTCCTGGAGCCAGAAATTCTTGCCATATTTCCTGAACTCGAGAGGGAACTTCTCTAATAGGCCTTTTCTTCAGGTCCTCCACTGCTAGCCAGAATCTACACAAAATGAGACATAATCTGATGTCTGATGTCTCATAATCTGAAAATTCTTAAAATATTGACTTATCATATAATTCACAGTGAGGCATAATAATAAGCTAATTTTCTCTGAGGGCGTCCAGAGATAGGCTTCTACTGATTTTTTTATTAGTTGTATTCAAAGATATAACATTTGGGGAAAGGAAATATTGAAAACAATCCCTTTTAGGTGTTCTCTGAAAATCAGGGGCTTC
Source organism: Neotragus pygmaeus (assembly GCA_006410875.1). Classification (NCBI taxonomy): domain Eukaryota; kingdom Metazoa; phylum Chordata; class Mammalia; order Artiodactyla; family Bovidae; genus Neotragus; species Neotragus pygmaeus. The sequence continues at coordinate 377,617 of SJYV01048058.1, read as the reverse complement.
CCAGGTGGCTCAGATGAGGAGCCTAGGAGACTACAGTCCATGGGGTCAAAAAGAGTCGAACCCGGCTGAGCCACTAAGCACACACACACACGGAAAGGCAGACCTGCCAGGGCCCTGATTCCACACAACCTCAGAGTTTTACTGAAACAGTGTAGCAGTACTGAAGAAACTTTGGTTAGACCGAAAGAGGAGTTTGAAGGGATTTAGGGGGAGTGACATGGATCATCTGACTGGGGGCATAAAGTACACCACATACTCTATTTTGTGGCTCTTTTGTCCATTTGAGCAATGAGGGGTTAGTATGGAGAGGATTTTCTGCTTTACCTGGTAAGGGAATTACCATGAAGCTTTACTGGAATAAAAAGAGGCCTGGATACAGATTAGAACATACCCTAGCTGGAGAAATCAGGGCAAGTAACTAATTTTAGGCTATTTAATTCCGAGACTTATGAAATGACAGAAGCAGCAAGCTTTCACATGTAATTGTTCAAAAGGCTTAAATCTGCAGAGGCATCATAGCAATTCAGAAGCTCTGGAAAAAATAATATTGACCTACTTCTAAATATAAAATGCATATTTTATGTCCTTCTGTATAGAGTATAGTCTATCCTGAAAGGAAAGAACACCAGGACATATTCTGGTTGATAAAAGCAAATAGCAAAGTCTAATAAAAAGCCACATCATATTAATGGGTTTCATTTTTTACAATTTTGCCCTATATTATATCTTTTTGTTTGGACCTAGAAATAAGATGAAACATGAATATGTATGTCATAATAGTGTCTTTAAACAAACAAACAAAAAAGACATTTGAAAAAGGAAGGACTAGATCTGTTATCCTCAATAGGGGCCAGATGTGATCTTGATATGGAGAAGATGACCACAGAGAAGAATCACTACAAGCTACAGGGGATTCTCTGGTGGCTCAGACTGTAAAGAGTCTGCTTGCAATGTAGCAGACCTGGGTTTGATACGATTGAGCAACTAACACACAACACAGGCTATAGAGTTTTAACAGAAGTAGAAGGGGATAAGCAGTACCTTCATAACTATTACGTTTTAAACTTAGGGATTAAAGAAAATTCAAAAAATAAATAATAAAGCAGTTGAGCTAGAATTAGAATATCAAATATTACTTAATCTAATAATTTTCCAGTTTCTAGGTACCATTTTCCTATAGACAGGTATCAGTAGATAATCCAATATGGACTATATCTTAAATGTTTTTTGCTTTCAGAAGGCAAGGGTCAAGACAATTTCTTTTTTAAATACAGGTTCTGACAATGTGCGATCTAATAGGAATGCTATGTGCAATCTGAGGGAGCCTAAGTGTTATAATTGATGCATATTAAAAAGCTGAGACATCACTTTGCTGACAAAGGTCTGAATAGGCAAAGCTATGGTTTTTCCAGTAGTCATGTATGGATGTGAGACACCACAAAGAAGACCAAGAACTGAAGAACTGATGCTTCTGAACTATGGTGCTGGAGAAGACTCTTCAGAGTCACTCCTTTGGATTGCAAGGAGATCAAACCAGTCAATCCTAAAGGAAATCAACCCTGAATATTCATTGGAAGGGCTGATGCTGAAGCTGAGACTCCAATACTTTGGCCACTTGATGCAAAGAGCCAACTCTTTGGAAAAGACCCCGATGCTGGGAAAGACTGAGGGCAGGAGAAGGGGGCGACAGAGGATGAGATGTTGAATGGCATCACCGAATCTATGGACATCAGCTTGAGTGGACTCTGGGAGATAGTGAAGGACAGGGAAGTCTATGGTGTCTCAAAGAATCAGACATGACTTAAGAGACTGAACGACAACATGTTCATTTCAGCACTCTTTGAACATACAGATAAAAAGAATGTCTTTGTTCTTGAACTAGCAAAGACACACCATTCAAATGACCATAATACAAGGAAGCACACGAGAGATTCTCAAGGAATAGGCACAAACCAGACAGTCTGGGAATGCTGAGCAGGAAGGAGCCCCTCTGCTGGGGCAACTACTGCGCTGGAAAAGGGAATTCTAGGAAGGCTACACAGATGCAGTGACATCTGAAATAGACTTGAAATTATAGATGAGATAGCAAAGGGCTGAGGAGGTAATAATAACAGCACCTCCACTGTAAGTGCAGGCACTATTCTAGGTGATTTAGCTATCTTAAAACATGCAATCCCTTCAACTTTATAGAGTATGTGCTAATATTTTCCCCACTTCAGAGAAAACTGAATATATGAAGACTAAGTTACTTATTTAAGTTGCCCGTTGTGAGTGCCATATATAGGGTTTGTTCCCAGACCTGCAGCAGATGACATTCTCAAAAGCACTCTCTTGAATGCCTCACTAAATGCATCATTGTTTTTCTTATCCTCAGCATAGTCTTCATTGCAATAATTTAGTAGAATGTAAAGGGAACTCACTAAAACTCCACTCCCCTCTTAATATATGAAAGCTGGAATATGAGGAATTTTCTTAATGTCATTGAGCCTTGATTTTTTTTTCATCAGTAAAATGGGATAATAATGCTTATCTCACTGGGTTTCCATTAGGTAAAATGAGCTAAACTATGTAAAGGGCACTTTTGAAGTGCTTGAGATATTTTTAGGCACTCATATTATATAACTCTCATATTACTGAGTTTACTTGGTACTTACTCTGTTTATCTGAAAGAGGAATGAGCAAAAGCACACCAAGTGAGAACAGAAGTTCTATTTGAGAAATAAGTACTTATCAATGAGCAGTATTTCTTGACTATTTTTTGTCTCAATACCTGAAGAAAACGCTCACATGAGTGCCATACTTCCATAAATAGCAGATGCTAAATAAGATGCACTGAGATGTATTTAGGTGTAACCTGCCCTGCTGGTTAAATGGACTGTTTTGTCTCTCTTGGTCTGTGACACCAGATACCTAGGCAGAAACAGGAAGAGCAGTGGACAGAAGCTTAGTATTGGTTTAGAGAAAGCCTAGGATGGCAATTATTAGCATTCTGACTTGTAAAGATGCTTAACTTCTATTCATATTTTGCTTGCCTGTCAAATGGGGCAAGGGTATTAATATTTAAATTTTATGTTTGAAGTGATGATTAGTTGAATGATAATCAGAAACAATAAATATAAAATATGGCATGGCATACTTATAAAAGTAGTGAATATAAAGCATAACATGGTATGGCATACACTGGACTTCCCAGGTGGCTCTGTGGGTCACAAATCTGCCTGAAATGCAGGAGACGCAGGAGATGCGGGTTTAATCCCTGGGTTGGGAAGATGCCCTGGAGGAGGGCACGGCAACCCACTCCAGTATTCTTGCCTGGAGAATCCCATGGACAGAGTGGCGAGCTACAGTCCCTAGGGCTTCAAAGAGTGGACACAACTGAAGCGACTAAGCACACACGCACACATGGCATATACTAGGTGTTCAAGACTTGATATCTGTATCTATCTTTTCTTAGTAGGGAAACATATAACAGACTTACAGTATATACCCAAAAAATATATATGTGATTACATAAGAAATATGTAATGTTTCTTTTTTACATAACTCTATTTTTATTTCAACATAACATGCAATAAAATATTAACAGATTATAATGCTTAAAAAGAAAAAACCGACTTTAAAAGCAATTTAGTTCAGATTTAAGAAATCATTCTTATTAAACACAATAAATCTATTTCCAAATGATCAGTTTAGACCAAAATTAAAAATAGCATTGGTAGATACCTATGTCTGCTGTCTATTTGCAACATTTTTATATAACCTCTGATTCTTGGTATATCCAACCCCTATTTTCCTAACACAGTAGGAAGGACATATACATGGGCCATTTAAATTAAAGGAAGAAATGAGAAAGGGAGATTCCAGGCTGCAAAAATATATACAAGCATTTACCTTTCCAGAACTAAACATTTCTTCCATAAAAATATGAAATATCCAAGCTCTATAGAGTTAGGACTGGGAATACTTCAAATGCAATTATTCTGTATTTTCAAAATATAGGGCAGAAAGCCTTTTGGATTATATCTATACATTTTCATACAACGAAATGTGTATGAAAAATATGTGTATGATAAATATATGCAATTATTTATCAGGCAATTTAGTATGTTATAGGATTATTGAAATAAAATGGAAATAAGATAAGGCATGGAAAAAATCAGCAGTGATCAATTTCATTCATGAAAGAAAGTCTGCACATGCTAATCTTTTAGTCCCAAAGCCTCTTTCCTCTTCCTTTTTCATCTGGTTATCTCCTTATCACAGAGAAGGCAATGGCACCCCACTCCAGTACTCTTGCCTGGGAAATTCCATGGACCGAGGAGCCTAGAAGGCTGCAGTCCATGGGGTCAATGAGGGTCAGACACGACTGAGTGACTTCACTTTCACTTTTCACTTTGATGTACTGGACAAGGAAATGGCAACCCACTCCAGTGTTTTTGCCTGGAGAATCCCTGGGACGGGGGAGCCTGGTGGGCTGCCGTCTATGGGGTCGCACAGAGTCAGACACGACTGAAGCGACAGCAGCAGCAGCAGCATCTCCTCATCATCCAGGTCTCAGCTGGAAGCCATTTCCCTGAGGAGGCTTTGAGTGATCTCTCCCTCTGGGCTTGTCATTCTCCTGTATTTCTCAGATCTAACACTCATACTTTTGTGTTGTGATCTGTTTTCATCTTTGTATTCACGCGTAAGCTGTACTTCTGATAAAATCAGGAAGGATTTTTATTTGATTGGGTGATAATGGTGAAGTACTGCTTATTTATTTCTTTATCATGAAACCCATGATGATAGCATTTTTTTTTTCAAAAACATAGAGAATTAGAGGAAACTCCATAAAAGACTAAAACTAGATTTATCTCTGCTTTATTTTCTAAAGCATTCTTGTACTCAATAACTGATGATGTGACCTTTATTTAGGTCCAAAAAAATCCTTAGCACCTGCAGACCTCTTGAAACCCTGGTCAAGAGGCTTTCAAGTTTTAGTAAACTTAAAAAAGAATAGGAAGCTGCGTCCCTGAAATCTATGACAAGCATAATTAAATTTCTCTAGATTCTGCCTGTGGTCAACTTGCTTAATCCATGGGACATCGGTCAAAATTCTATGTTCTTCTAAATGGTTTGGTTTGGGTATCTCTTAAATCTTCTGCAAAGAATGTGATGATTCTGGAACTGCTAAATTGCACTGAAAATAAAGGAATGCTGGCAACTTTCTCTAAATGGATTTCACAGGACTGAATAAGTCATGGGAAAGTAAATTAGAGAGTTCCATTTCAAAAGAATACTGAATGAAAGAGCTTGTGGAAAAACCATTTTATGTAGTGGAAAGTTACCGCTCATTTCAGTGATCTTAGAGCTGCTAAAATCTATTCCAGTGTCTCACATTTAAAAATTCAATTTCCAGGTGCCTCTTAAGTCGGAAAAATTTCAAAGATATGTAAGGATATGTAAGGATGATATGTAACAGATAAGCAGGATACACACCTCTCTAGCAGACGCTAAGAGCTCAATCTGGTACTGCTATCAACTGCCCTGAGGCTGTGTTTAAATGTACAAAGTAAATGCACTGCCTCCATCATTTTGTTTCAAGTTACTTTATACAGGCACTCGATTTCCTTTTCTAGATCTTACTTGAGATGCAATACACAAAGAAGACCAATATGATAAATAAGTGATATTTTAATTAAACTACATATGCATTATTGATGATTCTTTGTTTTGCCAAGTACTAGTCTGATATTTCTTTATGCAGTCCATTTCAAATGCATCAGATTTACATAGTTAAAAGATCAGGAGACAGTGTAAAATAAACCATTTGAAGAAGTGATAACATTGGACAAAGTGCTTTGCCTTCATTACCTTTTCTTCCTCTATCAAGAGGCAGAAATTCAATAGGTCCATAGCTTCATCATGATGTTGGTGGGATAGTAACTGGTCTGTTGAGTGCAAAATCACCAGACTCATCATAAGAAGGTCACTCTTGCTTAGAATATAAGATTCAAACAACATGTCTTACCTTAAGTTTTCTGAGCTGAATTCTGACTCTAGAAATTTAAGGAATTGTTCTCTCCCAACTGGGTCTTTCAATGCTTCATCCATGCCAAAACCCCATCGCTTTACCCTCTGCTGACTTGGTTCTTTGCTATAGAAAATAAAACAAAGCCAAATATATTCCTTTCATTATAAATTCTATATTCTGCTATTACATTTCCCCTCAAAATCATATATTCTTTGAAGCTCCCATCTTTAACATATTTTTCAGGAAAAAAAAACAACCCCTGATTGATGACTCTGCATGAAATTATAGTGAGATGAAAGTTAGGCATTAATAATAAAGTCTAACATTTATTAAGCATTAAATGCCAAAAGATGGATTCTCTTTTAGATTTCTTCAGCAACTTTGAGATGGGTACTATTATAATTCTTATTTTATAAATGAGGAAGTCAAGGATAGAGGGTTATAACTTTCCAATGTCAAACAGGTAATATTCCAGACATTCTGACCCCAGGACTCATGGTGGCACATTGTATTGGAGGAGAATGCATTGAGAATCAAAAGGCTTAAATTCTGGTTTATGACTTAGTTGTTGATTAAATGTGTGACATAGTCCCGGCTGAATCACAACATTTTGGGATTCCAACTTTCACATCTATAAAACTAAGAACTTAGGGATGAAGAGATATATACTTGTCAAGCATTTGAGAACCACTGAACGGACATAAAAGCAAGAGAAGGTCCATAAATGCAATCTAGCTAAGTGCTGCAGAATACTAAATCCTCACTCCATGAAGGGGTATGCAGTGATCTTTTTATGACTCTATCAGGATTGGTGATATAATTCTTCTCTTATATAGCTGATGAAAGAAACCAGGGAGTTTTAAATTGTGTTCTGGTTTTCTTAAGAAGTCAGACACTTGTCAGTTTCTCTTAGAGTGTTTATGGTAAATTCATTTTGTTCCAAAACAGAATTTATAAAGGCATCATACTTGTATTGGGCTTAAGTAAGTATGGATTTAGCATTCATTTTACTTGAATAAATGGACCTTTGTGGCTATGTGGATTTTCAAGGAAGCTAAAAACAATGACCTAAATTTTAAGAACTAAAGATCCTAACTAGTCGACCTTGAAACCCTTGCAGGTTTGATTTTTTGTGCCAGTCTTTCTGGAAATGCAAATCTAATATAATGCAAACATCTAAGTTTCAAAAACCATTGCCTTGAACATATCATGGTTAATGTAGACACAGAGTAAAATTACTTTTACAATTCGTCAGCTATAGGATTCTTTTTATATCACTCAAATCCTGAAATAAGTGAAATATTTGGAAGGAAGAGAAAATATCACTTACCTTGCTTCAAGTTCCCAGAAGGTAGTATCATCAGACAACCATGGGTTTGAAGGGTCAGGTGGCACAAGAAACGGGTCATATTCTACATACTGTTCTGTGTAACTTAGCAGACTTGAGAAAAAGAAACATTTTCATTTTCTTTAGTTTTCTCGGTTGAGGTAAAACTGATCTTTGTAAGGGACACACTATAAAAACATCTGGCCAAGGAATCCTTGCTTGCTTATAGAATAAAATCTGATAGCAGTTTTCATGCTTCTTTGAAGATATATGTGGTAAAGGATTCCATCTTTCCCAACGCCTTAGCAATATGAATTAAAATGAGATATTTTAATGTCATTAAAATGAGACAAAATGGAAAAGGTCAGTGTACAGAAGGAAGTGCCAAGGAGCAATTCCAACCCTTGGTCAACTAGCCTACCCACAGCAGAACAGATTTTAGCTCAACTTGGAGAAGGGGTTAAAAGGCAATTTTTGTCAAAAGTATTTACAGGAATTAGGTAAAGGCAGAATCACTTACAACACGCTTTTGGGGAAAAAAAAATTTGTTTTTAAAACAAAATAAAGGGAGAAAGGAGAGGAAAAATACTGGAGAGGTAAGATTTGGCAATGCCTCAAAGTGAATATAAATGTCTTAACAGATTTAATTGAAGAAAATATGTAAAAATCTAAGCTTAATTCAAATTCTGAAGTCATAAAGTAACTGAGTAGTGTAAATGTTAAGAAGAATTAACAGAAAGTTTCTAAGTTGCCAACAAGTAACTTAATGAATTGAGTTTTATTTCTCCTAGCAGGAGTGAAAAGATTCAATTCCTTGGAATTATCTTCTGTATTTGACTGTGGTTGCACAAAGATTGGGCCTCTAGAGACCTAAGATAATAATGATCATTCTGTCATTTGAAGTGTAACAAAAGAGCTCTGTGAAAATTTTCTATGTTCAAAAGGGAAAAGAAAATAATATTTCTTACAGGGTTCCAATTATATCAGTTCTCCTCCCACCAGTTCATATTGAATACATTTAATTGTCCTCTGAACATTTTTTAATTTATATGGGCATCTTGCAATACTTACCTATCAGCAACTTTTGACATTTTTAACCGATGTCTATCTAACTGTATTTGCCAATACTTTATCTGGAAAAAAGAGATAAGTAGTTACATAAGTAATGACATTCTCCAATTTTCAACTCTAAACTCTAATAGATTGAGTAATTCTAAACATGAATATGTTCTAGACAGGAAAATTTCAGTCTATAGAAAAACTCAAACATGAGGGTTCTGAAAGAGTTAATAAAAATTAAACTCTATTTGACTGTAAACAGTAGTGAAGTTGAACATTCTGCCCACATCAGCAAAATAACTTTATTTTTAAAGAATTATAGAAATTTTAAGCATTTATTCATGGTGATTATCCAAATTAGAATCACATTTCTCCATCAAACAGTGAATTCAGAAAATAAATGTATTTGCTATTTGTTACTATAATTTCAAGATAAACCCTACTTCCTAATACTAGCCCAACAAAAGCATCAGTGATATTTGTTTTAAGAATAACTTTATCAACATTTCAGAGCAAATTCTCACACGGACATAACAACATGTGGAAATTTAAAACTCTCTGAGTTACTTTTCCTTCAAGGTGATTATAAATATACTAGAAAAAGTATGTATTACATAGTTGGTAGGAAGAAATAAGCAAAAGGAAAAAAAGTCTCATGACAACTAACCAAGAGATTTGATGATGAATTGATATGAGACACTTGGTATTGCCTTTGAAATATTGCAGCCAAAGCTATTTATTCATCAACAGATGCAACAAGAAGCAATTTATATCATTGCTATACCAAGAAGCAATATATCTGCTCATCAGTGCTAATGAGGAAAAACTTCAGGAGGATTCTAGAGATCAGTACTGCAGAAACAAGGTAGGGCACTCTTTTGTGNAATATGTTCTAGACAGGAAAATTTCAGTCTATAGAAAAACTCAAACATGAGGGTTCTGAAAGAGTTAATAAAAATTAAACTCTATTTGACTGTAAACAGTAGTGAAGTTGAACATTCTGCCCACATCAGCAAAATAACTTTATTTTTAAAGAATTATAGAAATTTTAAGCATTTATTCATGGTGATTATCCAAATTAGAATCACATTTCTCCATCAAACAGTGAATTCAGAAAATAAATGTATTTGCTATTTGTTACTATAATTTCAAGATAAACCCTACTTCCTAATACTAGCCCAACAAAAGCATCAGTGATATTTGTTTTAAGAATAACTTTATCAACATTTCAGAGCAAATTCTCACACGGACATAACAACATGTGGAAATTTAAAACTCTCTGAGTTACTTTTCCTTCAAGGTGATTATAAATATACTAGAAAAAGTATGTATTACATAGTTGGTAGGAAGAAATAAGCAAAAGGAAAAAAAGTCTCATGACAACTAACCAAGAGATTTGATGATGAATTGATATGAGACACTTGGTATTGCCTTTGAAATATTGCAGCCAAAGCTATTTATTCATCAACAGATGCAACAAGAAGCAATTTATATCATTGCTATACCAAGAAGCAATATATCTGCTCATCAGTGCTAATGAGGAAAAACTTCAGGAGGATTCTAGAGATCAGTACTGCAGAAACAAGGTAGGGCACTCTTTTGTGGAGATCACATCACATGACTGGAGGTGGAAAACACATGACCTAAACGTCACCAACCTACTGTCTTCTCATTTTTTAGAACAGAATTGTGGAATATAAACTAACTCAATAATGGAATCATCTGTGAGTCAGTGTGTGTGATTTTTAAAAATTAGAGGAAAAAGGATTTGGAGAAAAAACAAGGGAAGAGTTTTGAAAACTCTCTCCTTAGATTAATAAATCTTCAAGAGAATGCATATCTTAAAATTACATTTTAGATACAATCTTACAAATCAATTTTTAAAATATCTCCTATTAACATCAACATCTGGTCTTCACACCGGCTACTCTGTAAACTATTATTCTAGGGCGACCCACCTGTTGCTGTAACTCATCTTCTGTTGGAGGTTTAGTTTCTGGTGTGGGTGTGTGGGTAGGACTGTGACTTCTAATATCATTTTGTAGACCATAGACAGACTATATTAAAATAAAAAAGAAGTACGTTAAGAGAAAGTTACATTTACGTTCACAGACTTTCTAAAAGGTAATTTTGTGTTATATATTCATTAAGGTAACTCAAAACTTTGCTGCATATTGGATTCAGCTTATCAAAATTCAAAAGGCACGGCTACCATAAATGTCATATGAATCTAAAATGAAAGCACAGAGCTTTTGGAAAAAATATGTGGTTGTATTATTAGCTGACAGAATAATTGACTATATGAATAAAACTAGGTAACTGTGATAAAATATGGAGTGAGCTGAGAATACTAATTTGGGAAATGACAGCACAACATAGCATCTAGTAAGTATTAATTTCAGAATAAAGTAGAGGTGGATATATAATAGAATAAAAATGTAACAAGGCAAAAAGGGTAAAATTAATCTAGTTGTTTTACATAGGAATGGAGTAATAAGGAGAGAAACTAGGTTAAGAATTCCATTGCTGATTTTTTCTCTGATGGTATCATCAAAGACACACTAGAATGTCCTACTTTCCCAGCTCAACATTGGGCTATTTACCTCCCAATACTGACCTTGTTGTTTGGTATCAGTAGGTGCCATTTACAAACGTCAGTGACCCCTAAGGTTTTATACATCTTTGAAATTCTTAATATCCCAGTGCTTCTTTACTATTTTGTCAAAAGGTGAACCCTACTATTTAGGAATGCTCTTTTTTGAGAAAAACCCATTGCTTAGTAAATATAAACAAAAATCTGGGGACTTCAAGAACAAAACTTCATCCCTAACTGAAGGTGAGACATCTTATATGTCAACTCAAGGGAGAGGCCAAATTACTTTTTCTTTAATATTAAAGCACTGTTACTTTAAAAAAAAGAATTTAATGTTAGCTGCTAAGCACTTTTTCTTTGGACATGAGGATGGAGGAGGACGTGACAAAGTTTCACGAGCCCTACAAAATTAAAGTTGCCAAATAGTGGAAAGAAGCTACTGAAATCAGCAGAGGGTAGATGTTTAACCAAGCCAATTTGCAGGCCCATCACCAACCTTACCAGTAACTCTAAATTTACATTCATCCTGTTAACGGACCTGTTTTCACTTGGATTCCACCTCTGCTTAATGTTAACCTTTTGGCTCTGTACCTGGGCCCTTTTCCCTTGTGAGTTCCCACTATTTTGCTCTTAGCCCATCTTTAACATATTTGACTTGGTTTTCTGACTATCTTTGGTAGGAACTTCAATTTTCCCTCTTTTGACATAGCTCCAACCTCCTTGAAACTCAATTCTTGTTACTGGGCATATATTTCAACCCAAGGACTAGCACACATGATGTCAGTTAATTACTAACTGGACTGAACTAAATGGCTTGAACTGTCCTTTTCTTTCCTTCTATCATTCATTCAACATGTATCAAACACCTATTATATGCTGTATATAATTGTTAAGCGTTAGGGATATAGATGTAAACAAAGATAGGTATGCTTCCTCCTTCCTTGGAACTTATGACCTAATGGTTACACAAAGAATCACATAAATAAACATATGATTAAAACTGTGATAAGTATTACTAAAGAAAAGAATGACAAGAGTACAGTGCCTGGAATACAAGGAGACTTAATTTTCACTAAAGAAAGGAAAGGTCTGCATGAACTAGTTGTGTTTGAGGGCTATTAAATAACATAAACCTCTAAACTCCGCAGTAACAGTTGAGGTGGGTATTTTAAAATTAGTGAAGTAAAAGACCACCAATTATGAAACAACTATACTTTCCAATGTCTGCTATTTTTTTAGTTGTATCATACTAATTTTTGATAAAGAAAATTTAAAAAGACATCTAAGGTTTACACTTTCCATTCTCACTTAACCTTGGTTTAATTACTTAAAGTTCTTTAATAAGAATCTCTAGTTCATGTAAAAAATGTTTTAAAGACAAGACAGCTGACAGTTCTAACAGTGAGTTTGTTGGTTAAGATTTAAAATAATTTAAAAGAGTGCTAGAAAAATACCACAATTTATGGTGCCAAAGAAGTAAAATAATTAATAAATTACTTTCTATCTCTACATTTCTATGACTATTTCAATATACATGCATTTCACATGATCATCATGAAGTTCCATAAAACACTCAAACCACTGGGCGGTGCTGTTTCAAATAGTCTTCCAGCAGCCTGGCCACTGGTTCTGAGGTTACTGGGACGTTTCCTTTTTTGTCTTACATGTAAGTAAACATCATGAATTCTCTCTTTCCTTACTCAGGGTACCTTTCATTTTCTGGGGATCAGTAATAGCTTTTAACTTTGATTCTTGGCTAGAGTGAAAATAGCCACCAATAATGCAATTTTATCCTTAGGGCTTACTTTATGCTAAAGGAAGTAAAAAAATTGATCCTATTTTGGCCAATAAGTTATGAGAATCATTTGCAATGTAAAAGGATTTACACCTTTTAGAAAACTGAAATATATTAGAAGTCTTGGCATAGAGCAGATAGGGCTAGAGAGAGAAAGAGAAATGGAATTGTCTAATGTATTAATATTTGCAGATGGGGAAAATTAAGTTAAGTAATTTGGATCCACTTTGAGTTTTAATAGCAGATAATTGCTAAACCAAAATGTTTTGACTTATAACACCTTTTGTTGTTGTTGTTGTTGTTGTTGTTGTTGTTCTGCAGGGTGCCTGGATTAACACTTTACATATGCAGTACCATCCTAATGAATACTGAATGGGTTATTCAATAAATGAAACAGAGTTGACTTTCTACATAAATCTGTTTGTATGTGATCTCCTTTTATATCTCAGAAGAGATAAGAAAATTATTTCCTTTATTTTTGGTCAAGGGGAAGGGACTTTAAGAACTGAAGAGTGAAGGAAGTTTCTATGCTTTTTTATGTGGAGTGCAATAGCTGGGATTTTTCTAACTGGTGATGGGTGGAGGAGCGGGGATGCTCAGCTCGACTGGAGAATGATTAGGACCATGTCCGATGCCGTGTGTAAGAAGCCAGTGCAGAGACAGAGCAGTGAGAGGAGACTAGAGAAGACTGAGAGAGAGAGTTTGCCAGAGTCCAAGTCTCTGCATCCAGGAATATTCAGGCTAACTCCCTGCCTGTTCCTAAGGTTTTAGAATATTCCCCTTTCATCTATTTTGAGCAGAGTTTCTCTTGCCTGCAAAGGTATTGTACTTCTTACTTAAAACACTTTTATGCTGCACTAAGATATGAATAGTTTATTCTGTTATGTAACACATTAAAATTTAAATTTTCACATTTGGCATATGGAAGCAAAGAAATACCAATCTTTTAAAGTATAAATGGCTATAACCACTGCATTAATAGCAGGAAAACTAGGCATTAATCATGAATTTGCTAACTGTTCTTCCAGGATGTGCACGTTAGCTGTTAACTAAAATATTACATGCCATAATGTCCAAATGCAAGTAACAGAGGAAAGAAAGATAATGAGACAGCAAACAACTTACAGTTGTTTAGAAATGTGGGTTCTAGAGTTACAGGAAATGATCTGAAGTGTGGCTGCAGTCATGTAAGCACAAATGCTTTTGTCATTTTTCCTTATGTTTTGTGTTTTCTAGGACCTCTTCTTGGAGAAGGCGATGTCACCCAACTTCAGTACTCTTGCCTGGAAAATCCCATGGACGGAGGAGCCTGGTGGGCTGCAGTCCACGGGGTTGCTAAGAGTCGGACTCGACTGAGCAACTTCACTTTCACTTTTCACTTTCACGCATTGGAGAAGGAAATGGCAACCCACTCCAGTGTTCTTGCCTGGAGAATCCCAGGGACGGGGGAACCTGATGGGCTGCTGTCTATGGGGTCACACAGAGTCGGACATGATGGAAGTGACTTAGCAGCAGCAGCAGCAGCAGCAGCAGGACCTCTTCTAGCAATTGTCATATAGAAGGGTGATCTTATGTGTTAACTTGACTGGACCATGGTGCTCAGATATTGGATCAGACATTATTTCGGGTGTTTCTATAAGCATGATTTTGGGGTGAGATTAAAACTTAAATAAGTGGATCTTGAGTAAAGCAGAATATTTTCAATAATGCGGTTGCATCCAATCAGTTGAAGACCTAAACAGAACAAAAAGACCTCCACCAACCAAGCAAGAGGAAATCCTGCCAACAGATGGCAATTCTTCCCTGGATCCTTAGCTTGTTGGCTTACCTCATCAGATTTTGGACTTGCCAAGCCTTTTACAATCATGTGAGTTGGTACCTTAAAATAAATCTCTCTCTCTTTCTCTCTTCATATAGATATCTATATATCTCCTTATTTTTGGTTCTGTTTCTCTGGAGAAATTTGGCTATAATACAAACATAGCCTGACTTATTAGAGTTAAAATTTTAGAATCAGATGAAGAAAGTCAGGTACATACTGCCCCTTAAAATTTGCCTAGATTAGGCTGATTTATTTCCACTTGTGCTCAGTTGTTAAGTCATGTCTGACTCTTTACGACCCCACAGACCAGCCTGCCAGGCTCCTCTGTCCATGGCATTTTCCAGGTAAGAATACTGGAATGGATGGCCATTTCTTTCTCCAGGTATTTTTGCTTATGCTACATTATCATTCCTTCACAGAAAATTGAGGATATACACTTTACTTATTTCTTTGTATTTTAGTAAATTATGTTCAAATAAAAAGACAGGTTTAAACACTGGTTAGCCCTACCTGTTCAAAAGTATTTCAAATCAGATATACATCTCAGCCTTCTTTTCACATATTTGACAAATATATTTGAAATTAAACAATTAAATATAATGTCCCAAACCCTGATATTCTTCAGGTACATGTGCTAAATGAATACTTGAGGAATTCACCTGGTCTTTTATTCTTAACATACATGTCCTTTGTTCTATGACACATAATCACAAGCAGTATCATTACAGCTGAATCCCAAAGAATGGAACAGCAGCTCTTTCCACTAAGGGTAGTATCTGCTTTCAAAGATGAAGTACAGTCCAGGGGTTCCACTTCCTTACCAGCCTCAGTATAGCACAGAGGGCAACCACACAGCTCAGAGAAGGAACAAGGGACACTTGCCAATTAACAGCAGAAGGCGAAGCCAGTGTCCACAGTGGCAGGCTGGCCTCTGCCATTTCTGTCTAGACTCTCACAGAACTGCTTGCTCCTGAAGGACAGAACTGTGAAGTCTTCACAGTATGTTGAAACGGTTTGTTCTTGTTGTCAAGCTATTCATTAATAAAATGGTGTGACAGTTTAGAATCACAAACCATTTAAATGCCCTTGATAACATGACTGAGTTGTGTCCCTCCCAAATTCCTGTGCTGCAGCCTACTCTGATTGCATGTGAAGATGGGGTCTGAAAGGAGGTATCAAGGTTAAGTGGGATCATACGGTGGGATCCTAATCCTATGGAGCTGGTACCCTTAAAAAGAAGAGAAGGAACACTGAGTTCTCTCTCTCTGCCATGTGAGAACACAACAAGCTGGGCATCTGCTAGCCAGGGAGGCAGCTCTCATCAGGAACCAAATTTATCAGCACCTTGGTCTCAGATTTCCAGTCTCTAGAACTGGAAGAAAATAAATTCTTATTGTTTAAGCTCCCCAGGCTGCAATCTTTTGTTAGAATAGCCAGAGCATACTAGCATATATATATCACACATAATTTTTTCAATTGTTATATACTAGTATATATATCACATACATACACACATTTGTTTTGTTTACTTGCTCAATATGTGTACTCTCATTAAGACCGTAAGTTATGGGAGCAAGGCCATGCCTGTCTCATTTATTTTTGAATAACGAAAGACCAGTACATACCCAGCATAAAGTAGAGATTTGCTAAATCTGTTCGTTGAATGGATCATTCCTGTTCCTAGCCAAATACGAGCTAAAGTACAAGTGGTAATAATTCTAAAGACAAACCAGTATGTGACTTAGAGTCCTATAACCTTTTATATAAAGTAACATTATTGGTGAAAATTAAAGAAAATCCAGTACTTCTCGGTATGAAATGCTATATTTATCAGAAGGTGAGAAAATCAGTATTTTCCAGTTGCTAAGAACAAGGGTATGCACGCTATCTGCATCCTGTAGGACTTCTGTTTTTCTCTAGTGGTTTTAGTGCTGTACAGCTCTGCTATTAGCTCTCTAGTTCTGCTATTACTGATTCGTGGGAAATTAGGCCACCAACTAGACCAGTAGAGTTGAGCTCCATGGTTCCATCTCTTTACAACATTTCACTTTGCGATGACAATGTTTTTCTACCATTCAGTGAGGGCTGAAGGTATCTGAAGAGCAACACTGAAAACTAATGATTTCCAAGTTTTCAAAAGCAGTGATGCAGTGTGAAGCACTGGTGAGACACCATCACTGAGTACAGAGCTACAGGGTCAGTGTAAACAATTTATTAATCTTTAAGTTCTATCTCGTCAATCCAGATACTTTCTCCTCTGATTCAGAGCACTTCTCAGCTGGTGTCTATGGGGGAAACCAGACACAAAGTAATATATTTTGAACTCTTTAAAATTCAGAAAGTAGTGAGAAGTGACTTAATGCACTCTGGGGTAGCTGATTGCATATTTGAATTTGGTACCACAAAGCTAGTCCCGGTACACTAGGCCATGTCGTGAGCGGAGGGTGAGAGGAAATGCCTAGGGCTGATCATAAGAGAGAGGGGCCAACAGGCTTGCTGTGGTCTGGCTTTGCCTCTCTTTCTCAGAGATAGGCTAGGACCAAAAGCTTTTGAGCACCTCACTGGAATGGATTTTATGGCACTTTTCCTGTGGCTTCTTTATCCTAACATCAAGGTAAACAGTTTTAAAAGAACAACAAAAAAAAGGTACGTGGACCATAGCAGGGCCTTTGACTATAACGCTTATTTCTAGGGATGGAAGAAAAAGACGTTAAGAAATCAGACTACAGAAAAAGCTTAGTACCTACTGCCTGGACACATATCCCAGAAAACGCTGCATAAGTAAAAAGCTACAGAAGAGAAGGTCTTATTAAACTCTGTGGAATGGTTAGATTTAGTGGCACTGACCTTTGGCTGTGTCCTCAGAATGACTACTATAGGCCAGATATCCGTAAGTGCATCAGTCATTTTTTATGGAATAAATATAAATATCTTCTCTACTTACCATCTGAGTCACCAAGGAAGTTCAAAACGAATCTGTGTGTGTGCGCTAAGTGGCTTCAGTCAGTTCCGACTCTTTGAGACCCTATGGACTGTCGCCACCAGGCTCCTCTGTCCATGGGATTCTCTGGCAAGAATACTGGAGTGGGCTGCCATGCCTTTCTCCAGGGAACCTTCTCAACCAAAGGATCAAACCCAGATCTCCTGAGGCTCCTGCATTGCAGGCGGATTCTTGACCACTGAAAAATATCTTCTATAATAACTGTCTGAGCCACGGGTAAGCCCAAAGAAAAAACACCTTCTGTATGCATGTGCTACTTTAAAAACTATAGGTACTCTTTAAAAACTATAGGTACTTTGGCTATGTGTTTTCAAAAGATTGTATTAAACATCATTGAATTCAGGATAGCACTTTGTTTTTGTTACATACTTCCTCATATAAGAGATCCTAAACCTACTGCCATGATCCTATAGTTATGCCACAAAATTCTGATATTAAAATGTGGTCTTCATACAGTACCTATAATTAAACATTTTTATGATGATGTCTTTTTCTTCAAATTTTTCTCTAACGATGCCTGTCTCTTATGAGTACCACTTGTTCTCAGATAATCTCTATTTATTCTTCCTCATTTCCTGGGCTCTGAAAGAGATACCTTTTCTGCTAAAGGTAGAGACCTTGACACACCTTGACACACCTTGAGACCTTGACATGTTTGAGAATCAGGACGGGGTCTATTTCCTGGTGAGAGAGGAACTGACAGAAGTCCAGGGCTTGAACCTCCAGGCTTTCTTCTAGCCAAGTAACAAGGAAGAGCAGGGAATTTGCTATAAAGGACTCATGAAATGGAAGAAGAGGGTTTTTTTTTTGTTGTTTGTTTCTTGTTTTTGTGGTTGACGTCCTCTAAATGAGGCAGGAGGTAGATGCTCCCCCAGTTCCCTACAGGGTAAAGTGACTGGAAATTCACACCCTGTAGACTGAAAATCCAAGATGAGAGTAGCAGGACAATTAAGTGGGGAGGCTGGGCCCTGCCCAGACCACATATTTCTCATTCTTGAAGTCAGGAGACTTCCTTGACCACACATATGCAGAAAGGCTCCTTGGAGGCCAAAGGGGAGTGATGCCAAGGGATATTCTACCCATATGCCTTTTCTGTGAAATCCATCTTGGCTGAGATGTGTGCACACATACGGGAAGGTCCTAGATACACCAANTGTTAACTTCTTCTCTTTCTGCCCTCAATCTTTCCCAGCACCAGGGTCTTTTCCAATGAGTTGGCTCTTCTCATCAGGTGGCCAAAATATTTGAGCTTCAGCTTCAGCAACAGTCCTTTCAATGAATATTTCAGGGTTGATTTCCTTTAGGACTGACTGGCTTGATCTTGTAGTCCAAGGGACTCTCAAGAGTTTTCTCCAACACCACAGTTTGAAAGCCTCAATAGATATTTCTCATTTTTGAAATATCTTCACATATTTCTCATTCTTGAAGTCAGGAGACTTCCTTGACCACACATATGCAGAAAGGCTCCTTGGAGGCCAAAGGGGAGTGATGCCAAGGGATATTCTACCCATATGCCTTTTCTGTGAAATCCATCTTGGCTGAGATGTGTGCACACATACGGGAAGGTCCTAGATACACCAAATATGGACCGTGAACCAGGCGAATTAAAATGATTGGCCAAAATCAGGAAGAAATTCCCCATAATTCAAACTGCCAAGAGGGCGTGACTCAGGGACTCTCCTGAGTCTGCCCAAGTGTCTAGTCATACGTAATGTACTCTTTTATCTCTAAATCAATACTTTTTTCACTACTTTCCATCTCAGGAAATTCGTTTCTGCAAAGTGGAAGGGGCAGGGCCCTTGTCACCGGCCACTGGTTCAGTGGCTATGATGCTGGGCTCTTACTGTTGTGACTTGGCCTCAATCTCTGGCTGGGGAACTGAAGCCCCACTTTAAGCCACTGTAGGCCGAGGCCACCTGAGATCATAAACAGCACAATGCATTGCAAGATCAGCCCAACAAACGTTGATTTTACCTTTCGTGTTTTGTGTGGATTTCTCATTCTGGATGACTTCTTAATGTCCACTTCAGTGGTATTTACACATCCAGGCTAGAAATGGAAAACAGAGAGACAAAGGAATCTTTGGGTGTAAAGTTTCTGATGTGCACATTCACTCTCCAGGACCTGAGTAAACGCTGTGACGACACAAGCCCCCAGCAGCCCTGTCCAAATGGCCCCAGCCACTTCTCTGGGCAGTTATCCAGTGAGAAAAGGCACTGCCTTCTTTCACATCTTAAGTTTATAAGTCTTCAGATATTATTCTAGAAAAACTACCAGAGAAACGGGAAAAAGAAATACAAGAGATCTGCACGTGAAAGTGAGTGTTACCTGCTAACCCAACAGATTCAGAGCAAGGATATCCAGAGACCAAATAAGGTGATGGTATCTGCCTTCAGCTTCCCTCAGAGTCTACCCTCTCTGGATGAGATGACACTTACAAGACGGTTGTCTGCATCTCCTAAGTTAGAAAATCAATGGCATTCAGTTGAACCACCTCAAATCCCAGAGCAATTTTTTCTACAGGGATCTATGACATCCAGTGACTTGGAATATTTGTCTATAGACAGAATGTGCAGTGGAGTTAATGGTCAAAATGTGGAAGATGAAGAAAGCAACTGGTAACCAACAGACCATGCTTCTTCTCAGAATTCCTAATTTTCCTTTTTCCTTTTCCATAGATAGGTGAGCCCCTTTCAAACAGGGTGGGTTGCAGGAAAAGTGTGGACAGTTTGCTCCTTGTGTTTTGACAACCACAGGAGTATCATTTTGCCACATTTATTTTTCTGTTGCAAAGAAACAAAGAGATCTAAAGTTTCTTCCTTATTTGGAGAAGAGAAAAGGAGGGAGAGAGAAAGAAAAAGGAAGAGGGTGGAGAAGGAAGAAGAATAGGAAAGAGAGAGAGAGGGTGGGAGAGAGAAAACACAAATCAGGAAACAGAAGAAAGGAGATTAAAAATACTTGAGATCTTAAATGGAGAAAGGTCCTTCAGTTCAGTTAAGTCACTCAGTCATGTCCAACTCTTTGCGACCCCATGAATTGCAGCATATCAGGCCTCCCTGTCCATCACCATCTCCCGGAGTTCACTCAAACTCATGTCCATTGGGTCAGTGATGCCATCCAGCCATCTCATCCTCTGTCATCCCCTTCTCCTCCAGCCCCCAATCCCTCCCAGCATCAGAGTCTTTTCCAATGAGTCAACTCTTCGCANACTCTGCATATAAGTTAAATAAGCAGGGTGACAATATACAGCCTTTTCGTACTCCTTTTCCTATTTGAAACCAGTCTGTTTTTCCATGTTCAGTTCTAAGTGTTGCTTCCTGACCTGCATACAGATTTCTCAAGAGGCGGGTTAGGTGGTGTGGTATTCCAATCTTTTTCAGAATTTTCCACAGTTTATTGTGATCCACACAGTCAAAGGCTTTGGCATAGTCAATAAAGCAGAAATAGATGTTTTTCTGGAATTCTCTTGCTTTTTCCCTGATCCAGCGGATGTTGGCAATTTGATCTCTGGTTTCTCTGCCTTTTCTAAAACCAGCTTGAACATGTGTCATTAGGAAACTGTAAATTAAAGCAACCATGAAATACCATTACACCACCTATTAGAAAGACCAAAACACTGGCAATTCCAGATGCAAGAGAATGTGAGACCACAGGAACTCTTATTTGCTGCTGATGGAAGTGTAAAATGGTACAGTCACTTTGAAAGATAGTTTAGTGGTTTCTCAGAAACTAAATATACCTCTAATCACGTGATCCAGCAATTGTACTCTTTAGTATTTATCCAAAAGAGTTGAAAAGGTAGATCCTCACAAAAACCTGCATATGGATGGTTTATTTATAACTGCCAAAACTTGGGAGTACTCAAGATGTCCTTCATTAGGTGGATGGATAAATAAACTGTGGTATAGATATGCAGTGGAATATTTTTAGCACTAAAAACAAATGAGCTGTTAAACATGAAAAGACATGAAGGAAACTGACATGCATCTTACTTAGTGAAAGAAGTCAATCTGAAAAGGCTACACATAGTATCATTCCAACGATATGACATTCTGGAAAATTGCTGTTCACTTTCTCAGTCATGTCCAAATCTTTGCAACCCCATGGGCTGCAGCACACCAGGTTTCCCTGTCATAACCTTGGAGACAGTAAAAAAAAAAAAAAATCAGTGGTTGCCAGAAAAATCAGTGGTTGCCAGGGATTGAGAATAAGGAGTAAGAATGGGTGGAGCTAGAGGATTTGGGGGAGCAGTGAAATTACTCTGTATGATACTATAATGGCGGATATGTGTCGTTATACATTTGTTCAAACCCACAGAATGTAAAATACCAAGAGTGAACCTTAATGTAAACTATAGATTCTGGGTGACAGTGATGTGTAGGTTCAGTTATAATGAAGTACCATTCTGGGGAAGTTGATAATAGGGGGAGACTGTGTGTGGGAAGGGAAGGGGGGGTATAGGAACTACCTATACTTTTGCTTAATTTTTCTGTGAACCTAGAACTGCTCTAAGAAAGTCTACTTAAAAAAACAAACAAATTAGGAATTGTGCGTCCTTTGGGATTGATTATCAGGATGGGGATAGAACAAAAGTGGAAGCAGGGACACCAGTTACAGGGTTACTGTAACCATCTAGGCAAGAAATGATGCTGAGGGCATATGCACATCAGCACTAAAGATCGTGGGTGTTGTATTTGGGATACATTTTGAAGCCAGAATCAGTAAAACATGCTGATGTGTTGGGTTTGGGAGCTAAAAGTAAGAGAATAGTCAATGATGACTTCTAGGTTTTGGCAACTGAGTTGCCATCAGCTGAGATAAGGAAGCCTGGGACAGAAATAAATGGAAGTGAAGACCTGAGTCAGAGATAACTCTGATATTGTATTTACATGTGATTTTAATATTTACTGAATTTTTCAATTGGAATTCAGTTCCTTATGCAGTCATTATCAAGAATCATGAAACTTTGCAGATGACGCAGTGGTAAAGAAACTATCTCTCCTTGCAGGAGACGTAGGATAAGTGGGTGGGTTTGATCCCTGGGTCGGGAAGATCCCCTGGAAGAGGAAATGGCAACCCGCTTGTTTTCTGGCCTGGAAAGTTCCATGGACAGAGGAGTCTGGCTGACTACAGACCATGGGGTTGCAGAAAATTGGACATGACTAAGCACACATGCATCACTGAGTAATGGCACAGATCATCTTCATCATAAATGTTTGTACAGTAACCTGCCTCTGACCTTACCTTTTGTGTCTTTGCCTTTTTGCATCATCATTGCTGATTTAAGCACATCACTGAATGTGCAAGATTATTATCTAATGGTCAATTACCAACAGGGTGGTAGAGCAGCCTCCTTATTCAGAGTCTTGGCTATACGTCCTTAAATTATCTGTCACATTCTCCTAATCTGCTCTGGTTGAAATAAGACCCTTCCATTTAACATCCATGAATGGTCTGTTCACCCTTCAATGATATTTCCATTTTATATACTAGCTGTTGTGGTGTTGAGACAGACTGTTATAGTTCTCAACAAGCTACCAAGAGTAGTCTAACAAGTAAGTCTGCGTAGAGCTTCTCTGTGATCAACGGCATTGCTCATGATTCAGGTTCAGTTTTAAAATACTGAAAATATTCCCAGGTAGAATTATTCAGGAATAAAAAAATCACCAAGAGTTAGTTGTATGCTTACCTTGAATAAAATATTGAATATGAGCTCCGTGAAGAGACAAAGCCTGAGGCACATGTGTGTGGACCCTTTTGTTCGGTTGCACCTGGTTTGCCATGTACACAAGTGACTGATCTCCAGCACTTTCTATGACTCTTTCCTTACAAAAATCTGGTTGTAATTTGGGGACATGGGAGGGGTTGGGGGCAGGAGGAGAAGGGGATGACAGAGGGTGAGATGGCTGGATGGCATCACTGACTAGATGGACGTGAGTCTGAGGGAACTCCGGGAGTTGGTGATGGACAGGGAGGCCTGGCGTGCTGCGATTCATGGGGTCGCAAAGAGTTGGACACGACTGAGCAACTGAACTGAACTGAACTGAAAGATTTTTCAAAGGGCAGATTAAAAAGATCCCTCTTGGATTTAGCATACAAGCTCCAGCTTGCCATACACAGAGGAGTCCTGGGTTGGCTTCTAGGATGCTTCCATAAGCACCAGTGATATGGCTTTTGGTTCACACTGTGTTGTTGTCTCTCTGGGAACTCATTCATGGAGGGTGAACAGCAACATACAGTCTTGGAATCCCTGATCCTCAGACTGAATATCATCAAATGACTTAGAAGTTTTGATTTTAACTCTGACTCTGTTTACTGAATGTAAGAATGAAGGAATGAAACCTAGGCTAGCTCTCTGATGGCAACAAAAATTTCCTACAGCATAAAAATCGAGAACCCCAAAAGTAGGAAAATGTGACCGAATTGGTGACAACAATTTTTAATTTTGTAAATATTATGATTGCTAGTACTGGTGATTTAATGGTGTAATGTAAAAGGTGAAGAAGAACCAAATAAAATTTCAATTAGTATAAATAACTCTCAGTAAGTTCAAAAGGCTTATAATAATTATTATAATAGATAACATGAGACAACTAGAAAATGACAAGTTCATAAAAATCATATTGGAATATATGATGAATTACATATATCGAATGTAATAGTGCCTTGAATTACAATAGTGATCTTGAACTCAATATCCTTTAATTCCAAAGGATATAAGAGGCTCCAAAGTAATACGTTCCACAGTGGGGAGGTGTACCTCCCTTTTACAGGCCAGTAATGTGCTAAACTGTCCTCATGATACATGATGTTGAACATCTTTTCGTATACCTACTTGCCATCTGTGTATCTCCTTTAATGAGGTGTCTATACAGATCTTTTGTCCATTCTTAATTGGTTGATTTGTTTCTCACTGTTGAGTTTTAAGAATTCTTTGTATATTCTGGATACTAGTCAATTTTCAGTTACTTATTTATTTTGATATTATGCTCCCAGTCTGTGATTTGTCCTCCCATTCTCATAACAGTGTTTTTCACAGACCCCAAAGATTTAATTTTAATAAACTGACATCAAAGTTTTCTTTCATGTCTTTAGTATTGAATCTAAAGACATATCACCAAACAAAAGGTCATCCAAATTGTCTCATATGTTATTCTCTAAGAATTTACAGTTTAGCATTTTACATTTAGGTGAATGATCCATTTTGAGGTAATTTTTTTAAAAGGTGTAAGGTCTATATCTAGATTCATGTTTTCCTTCCATTTTTTGAATGTAGGTCTTCAGTTCTTTCAGCAGCATTCTTGGGGAAGACTATTCTTTCTCCATTGACTTGTTTCGCCCTTTGTCAAATATAAGCTGACTATATATTTATGTGGATATAATTCTGGGCTCTCTATTCAACTGATGTATTTATGTATTTTGTATCAGTATTATGTATTATGTATTTTCTTATCAGTACTATACTGTTTTGATTACAGTAGCTTATATGCAGAGTTCATCTTACAAAATGCTGGGCTGGATAAAGCTCAAGTTGGAATCAAGATTTCTGGGAGAAATAGCAGTGATCTCAGATATGCAGATGACACCACCCTAATGGCAGAAAGTGAAGAGGAACTAAAGAACCTCTTAATGAAAGTGAGAGAGGAAAGCAAAAAAACTGGCTTAAAACTCAACATTCAAAACCCTAAGATCATGGCATCCAGTCCCATCTGTGCGCGCATGTGTGTGTCAATTGCTTAGTCATGTCCAACTCTTTGTGACCCTATGGACTCTAACCTGTTAAGCTCTTCTGTCCATGGAATTTTCCAGGCAAGAACACTGAAGTGGGTTGTCATTCCATTCTCCAGGGGATCTTCCCAAACCAGAGATTGAACCCGAGTCTCCCACATTGCAGTCATATTCTCTACCATCTGAGCCACCAGGGAATCTGATCACATCACTCCATAGCAAATAGATGGGGGAAAATGGCACATCAGACATGTGACAGACTTTGTTTTCTTGGGTTCCAAAATCACTGTGGATGGTGACTGCAACCATGACATTAAAAGACACTTGCTCAATTTGTCAACCTTACTGAACCACCTCTAAGTGTTCTTGTATTTCTCTATCACTTTCTTGCTTTCAATTTCATTGATTTCTGCTCTAATTTTTATTTTTCTTCTGGGTTTTTCTAGTTTTCTAATATTAAAGTTTAGATTATTGATTTTAGGTTTTCCTAACATATGTATCAACGCATATATTTATAAATTGCTAAGTTCAGCTTTCAGTGCATCCACAGGTTTTGATAACATGTATTTTCATTTAGCTTGAAATATTTTAAAAAAGAAATATTTTACAATTATTCTTGAAACTTCTTTTTGACCCATATATTATTTAGAAATGTGTTGCTTAACTCTAAGTATTTTGTCATTTTCCATCTATCTTTCCATTACTGGTATCTAGTTAATCCCACTGTGGCCTGGGAATACTTCATATAATTTCCATTAAAATTCTTTTACACTTAATTAGGGTGAGTTTTGTGGCCCCAAATGTGTTCTTTCTTAGTGTGTTCCATGAGAATTTGAGGAGAAGGTATATTCTACTATTATTGGAATGAAGCAGCTTATGATATCAATTAAATACAGTTGATTAATGGCACTTAAGTTCAGCTATGTTCTTATTTTCTGCCTGTTAGATCTGTCAATCAATGACAGAGGTGTGCTGAAGACTACAAGTATAACAGTGTATTTGTCTATTTCTTCTTGCAGTTCTATCAGTTTCTGTCTCATATTTTGATGCTCTATTGTGTATACACATTAAGGATTGCTATGTCTTCATGAATAATTGATCTCTTTATCATTACATAATCTTTCTCTTTATCTCTGATAATTTTTCTTGATCTGGAGCTGGCTTCATCTGAAATTAATACAGCTACTCAATGACTATGCTAAAGCTTTTGACTGTATGGATCAAAACGAACTGTGAAAATTCTTGAAGAGATGGGAATACCAGACTACCTTACCTGCCTCCTGAGAAGCCTGTATGCAGGTTAAGGAGTAACAGTTAGAACTGGACATGGAACAACAGACTGGATCAAAATTGGGAAAGGAGTATGTCAAGGCTGTATATTGTCACCTTGCTTACTTCACTTATATGCAGAATACATCATGTTAAATGCTGGGCTGGATGAAGCACAAGCTGGAATCAAGATTGCTGGGAGAAATATCAATAACCTCAGATATGCAGTGACACCACCCTTATGGCAGAGAGTGAAAAGGAACTAAAGAGTCACTTGATGAATGTGAAAGGGGAGAGTGAAAAAGCTGGCTTAACACTCAACATTCAAAAAACAAAGATAATGGCATCTGGTTTTATCACTTCATGACAAATAGATGGGGAAACAATGGAAACCATGATAGACTTTATTTTCTTGGGCTCCAAAATCACTGCACCCACAGCCGTGAAATTAAAAGACACTTGTTCCTTGGAAAAAAAGCTATGACAAACCTAGACAGTGTATTAAAAAATAGAGATATCACTTTGCCTACGAAAGTCTGTACAGTCAAAGCTATGGTTTTTCAAGTAGTCATGTATGGGTGTAAGATTTGGACCACAAAGAAGGCTGAGTGCTGAAGAAATGACGCCTTTGAACTTTGGCCAAAGAAATAATGCCTTTGAACTGTTGGAGAAGACTCTTGAGAGTCCCTTGGACTGTAAGGAAATCAAACCAGTCAATCCTAAAGGAAATCAATCCTGACTATTCATTGGAATGACTGATGCTGAAGCTGAAGCTCCAGTACTTTGGCCACCTGATGAAAAGAGCCAACTCATTGGAAAACCCCCTGAGGCTCAGAAAAATTGAAGCCAGGACAAGGGGATAACTACAAAGGACAAGATGATTGGATGACATCACCAACTCAGTGGACACCAGTTTGAGCAAGTTATAGGAGATGCTGAAAGACAGGGAAGGTTGGCATGCTGCAGTCCATGGTGTCACAAAGAGTCAGACATGGCTGAACAACTGAACACCAACTCCACCTATCTTTTGACTAGTGTTAGCTTTACTTTACTTTCTTTACCCTTTACTTTCTCCATAGCTTTACTTTACTTTTAATTTGTACTCTGTCTTTATACTTGAGTTTCTTAATATTTAATTAGGTTTTAGGTTTTCATTCACTCTGATAGTCTCTCCTTTTTAAGTGGTGTATTTAGGCCACCACTGTTTAAAGAGATAATAATATAGCTGGATTAATATCTGCCATATCTTTTTCACAGTTTTCTATTCGTAGCCATTGCTCTGATTCTTTTCCTTTTCTTTTTCTATTTTTCTACCTTCTATGTTTTCAGTTGGGAATTTTTGCTATTCCTTTTGTTTGCCTTTCTTAACATATTAATCCTATTTCATTTTAAACTTTCCTCAGTGGTTGCCTTTTGGTTTGCAATACATATTTACATCTAATTAGACTCCTCTTTCAAATCACACTATACTACTCTGTTCAATTACCTTATGATGAGTTATTCCCAATGCCTTCTCCTTTCTGTTCCCTTTAACACTGCTATTATCATTTCAATAATGATTAAAAATAAAAAAAATAGACCTGAGTTTCGGACCTCTGGTATTTCCTTCTTTCTGAAGATTTTCCACACTTCTTGCAAGTCTCCTGATGACAGGGTCCGTCCATTTTTGTTTATCTGAGAAAATGTTCATTTCTCCTGCACTTATAAAGAATAATTTTGCTAGATAGAATTCTAAAGTTTTTTTTTTTTCTTTTTCTTCCAACACAAAATATTTCACTCTGCTCTCTTGCTTGCGTGATTTCTAAAAGTCTGATGAAATTGTTAATCTTTTTCCTCCCTATGTAAAGTGTTTCTTTTTCCTTTGGCTTCTTTGAAAATTTTCACTTTGTTGCCACTCTCTGAAATTTAAATGTGTTATGTCTAGGTTTGGATATTTTGATATTTAGTCTGGTTGGTGTTCTCTAAGCTTCTTGGCTTGCAGTTAGCTATTAATTTTCAGAAATGATCGGTCATCACTGCTTCAAATATTTCTTCTCTTCTTGCTCTCTTGTTTGTCTTTCTGGTATTCCTATCATATGTATGTGACACCTTTAGTAATTATTTCACAGCTCTTGTCTTTTTCATCCTTTTTCTCTTTGCAGCTGGGCTTTGGAAATTTCTATTGACATTTTTTCAAGCTCACTTATTTGCTTGGTCATGTCCAGTCTATTTATGAGCATATCAAGTGCATTCTTTATTTAATGTTAAGGCATTTTTTATTCTAACATTTTCTTCTGATTCTTTCTTAGAGTTTCTATATTTATGTTTATACCTCTATTCTTTATTCCTTTATGTTGTTCATTTCCTCCATTAGAAACCTTAGCACATTTTTCATACTTGTTTCAAATCCTTAGTTTGATCATTTCAACATCTCTGCCATATTTGAATTTGATTCAGATGCTTAATGTGTCTCTTTGAGCTGCTTTTTTTTTTCCTTTTACTCTATGGGAATTTTTTGTTGAAAGCCAGATACCATGTATTGGGTAAAGGCCCTGAGGTAAACTGGTGTTTATTGTGTGGCTTTATGCATATCTAGCTAGAGGTTAAGTTGTATTTACTGCTTTCTTTTGTTATATCAGAGATAAACTTTCCTCTGCTTTCCTTGTTTTCGTCTCGCCTGTTGTTTTCAGGTTTCCCCTAGGCTTTTTAAAACACAAACATTATTTATTTATTCATTTATTTATTTTTGGTTTTGCTGAGTCTTCATTGCTGCCAGGGCTTTTCTCTAACCCGGAAAGTGGTGAGGGGCAGGGGGGGCTACTCTGTGTTGAGGTACACAGGCCTCTTGTCGCAGTGGCTTCTCTAGGGCTCCTGAGCTTCAGTAGTTGCAGTTCCCAGGCTCTAGTGCACAGGTTTAATAGCTGTGGCACATGGGATTGGCATGTGGGATCTTCCTGATCAGGGATCAAACACATGTCTCCTGCACTGGCAGATGGATTCTTATCCACTAAGCCACCAGGGAAACCTCTCTCTTACTTCAGTTCAGTCGCTCAGTTGTGTCCAACTCTTTGTGACCCCATGGACCACAGCA
This sequence comes from Neotragus pygmaeus, assembly GCA_006410875.1. NCBI lineage: Eukaryota > Metazoa > Chordata > Mammalia > Artiodactyla > Bovidae > Neotragus > Neotragus pygmaeus. Next base: position 347,940 of record SJYV01048058.1, on the reverse strand, counting down.
TGCCAGGCCTCTCTGTCCATCACCAACTCCCAAAGTTTACCCAAACCCATGTCCATCAAATCGGTGATGCCATCCAATCATCTCATCCTCTGTCGTCCCCTTCTCCTCCTGCCTTCAATCTTTCCCAGCATCAGGGTCTTTTGCAATGAATCAGCTCTTCACATCAGGTGGCCAAAATATTGGAGTTTCTGCTTCATAATCAGTCCTTCCAATGAAAACCCAGGACTGATTTCCTTTAGAATGGAATGGTTGGATCTCCCTGCAGTCCAAGGGACTCTCAAGAGTTTTCTCCAAGACCACAGTTTAAAAACATCAATTCTTCAGCCTTCTTCACAGTCCAACTCTCACATCCATACATGACCACTGGAAAAACCATAGCTTTGACTAGATGGACCTTTGTCAGCAAAGTAATTTCTCTGCTTTTTAATATGGTGTCCAAGTTGTTCATAACTTTCCCTCCAAGGAGTAAGTGTCTTTTAATTTCATGGCTGCAGTCACTATCTGCAGTGATTTTAGAGCCCCCAAAATAGAGTCCCTCCTTAAGGCTTCCTAAATAAGGCTTGAGATGTGCAGTTTTTTCTTTTGCAGTTCCCTGTTGTTGTTTAGACTCTCTTAATGTTGTGGCTGGCGCAGCGGGAGTGGAAGCATTCTATGGTTCTAGGATTAGGTGCCAGTCTTTTCGTGAGCCTGTGCTCTGGGGCTGTAACCTTTACAAATTCCTCTCCAAATTTTCCTTCCCCCTTCACTTGGGTGAGACCAGGATTAGAGTCTGGTATTTCCTTTTTTTGTGTGTTGGTGAGGTTCCTGTACAACTCCGATCAGTTTCTTTTTTAATTAATTAATTTATTTTTAAATTTTACTTTACAACACTCTATTGTTTCTCTTAAAGGCAGATCTTGTTAAGAAGATGAGAATGTTCTGAGAGTATTTGAAAATAGTTCCTTTTTCCCTTGCCCTGAGAGATGTACAAAGGGATTTCTCTTCGGATTTCACTGTGAGAATCTAGTAGAATTCCTGGAGGCAAAACTCACAAGTGTGTGGTGTTGCCTCAAGACCGGGCTCCCTTGGAGTCTTAACTTTCAAGTTGGTCTTCTCTGAACCTCCAGCAATTTGTCCATTACAGGTTAAGTTTCTTACCCCAGTATTGGTTCCTTGGAGGTTTCTGCTCTTGGACTTCTGGTAAGTTGTGATTTCCTATTTTCACCTGTCTCTCCAGTTTTGGGGACTTACAGCATGTTCCCTAGTGACTTCATTCTGAGATGTAAGAAAAATTGTTGATTTTCAGTTTATTCAGCTCTTTTACTAATTGTGAGATTGAGAGAGATAATTTCCAAGATCTTTCAATGCTGGACTGGAAGTCTTGATTCATTTTTAAGAACTATTACTGATTTTTCTTACTGTATATATAAAAACATTAAATTTTAATTTTAAAACAGATTAGCATAAAAGATAAAATCAACAGAATTTCAGCATTCATAAATAAACTATTGTTGATATTCATGTATATATCTTTTCAGTCTTCTCTCTACACATCTGCCTGTCCCTCTGTCTTGTCTATCTATCTAACTACATACCTATCTTTCCATCCACCTACCTATCTATTTACTTATGCCTCTTGCAACAACCAAAGAATTAAAATGGACCTTTGGACCTAAGAGTATAAGATTGTATGCAAATATATGGTCATATTACCTTTGACAAATTGTTTGAAAATTTAATAGGTAAAAATATAAATGTTTCCCATTACATTTTTTACTTCTTTGATGTTTTCTCACTGATGTATGAGTTCTATATATAAATAAGATTACTCCTTTATTATATGTTATAACATATAATATAATATCATTCACCTTATTTTTCTATTTTATTTTGAGGTCTGCATTGGTTTTGAATCTAAATTAAAGAGACTGAGATGATGGTTTTGTGTGATAAACAAAAGTCTGGAGTAACTTAAGTTGAATCATGAATATAACAAGTTAGTGAAAATAATAAATTGAAAATCAAAATTATGGATAACATAATGGAGTATTAACACTATGGAAGTTAATTTAGCATTAATATATAATGAAACCCTCTACTGTCATACAGCAAAATACTAATACAGTAAGGGGATAAACAAATTATAACTATATACAATAATACAAAAGACTTTCCAAAGAAGATGTTGAATATGAAAAGAGTGATATTAATAATTCCATTTACATAAAGACAAAAATAAGCAAACTTATCTATGGTATGAGAAGCTACCACTGACCTCGGCAGCAGCGACTGGGATGGTCGCTGGCAGGGCTCTGGGATCCTGGTGCTTTTGTTGTTGTTTGGTCACTCAGTTGTGTCTGACTCTTTGTGACTCCATGGACTGCAGCATGCCAGGCTTCCCTGTCCTTCACCATCCCCTGGAGCTTGCTCAAACTCATGTCCATTGAGTCGGTGATGCCGTCCAACCATCTCATGCTCTGTTGTCCCCTTCTTCTCCTGCTTTCAATAGTTTCCAGCATCAGGGTCTTCTTCAGTGGGTCGGCTCTTCTCATCAGGTGGCCAAAATATTGGAGCTTCAGCTTCAGCGTCAGTCCTTCCAATGAGTATTCAGGGTTGATTTCCTTTAGGATTGACTGGTGTGATCATCTTGCAGTCCAAGAGACTCTCAAGAGTCTTCTCCAGCACCATAGTTTGAAGGCATCAGTTCTTTGGTGCTAGGCCTTTTTTATTGTCCAGCTTTCACATTTGTATATGACTACTAGAAAAACCATAATTTTGACTAAATGGACTTTTGTAGGCAAAATAATATTTCTGCGTTTTAATATGCTGTCTAGGTTTGTCGTTGCTTTGGTGAAATGGTTCTGTTCAGTTCATGAAAATTCATTGTGCACTTAAGCTCTGTGCAATTTTCTGTATGTAGGCCATCCTTTAGAAAATTATTATTGAGATATAATTGACATATAACATTATATTCACTTCAGGTATACAATATAATGATTTAATATATGTATATATTAAAAAATAATATTGCAATATGTGTATATACTGCAAAACTAGATAATAAGTCTACTTAACATTCATCACCACACAATTTAAACTTCTTTCCTCATGATGAGTATTTTTAAAATCTACTGTCTTAGCAACTTTTCAATATACACTTTGGTATTAGTGACTAAAGTCAAGGTGCTGTACATCATATCTCCAGCATTTACTTCTTCTAAAACTGGAAGTCTGTACCTGTTTATCCCCTTCACACCATTTCTCCCAGCATCCCAACCCCCAACATCTAGCAGCCACCAATCTGTATCTAAGAGTATATTTTTTGGATTTACACATAAGTGAAATGATATTGTATTGGTCATTCTCTAACTTATTTCACATGCTCATGCTGTCACAAATGGCAAGATTTTATTCTTTTTATCCAACCCTCGACCTCTAGCAGCCACCAACCTGTATCTAAGAGTATATTCTTTGGATTCTACCAATAAATGAAATTATATTGTATTGGTCATTCTCTAACTTATTTCACATATGTACACAAACACATGAGTACATACATAAGGGATACCTCATTTTATCACGCTTTTTATTGTTCTTAACAGATGTCACATGCACGTCAGTGCTCAGTTATGTCCCACTTTTTATGCTACCCCATGGACCATAGCCCCCCAGGCTCCTCTGTCCATGGGATTTTCCAGGCAAGAATAGAATACTGGAGTGGGTTGCCATTTCCTCTTCCAAGGGATCTTCCTGAGCCAGGGATTGAACCCACATACTTCTCTTGCATCTCCTGCATTGGCAGGCAGATTCTTTACCACTGCGCCAGTTGGGGAGCTACAGATGCTGCATCATTGTACAAACTGGAGGGGTTTGTGACAGCCCTGCGTCAGGCAAATCTATTGGCACCATTATTCCTGCAGTATTTGTGCATTCTGTGTCCCTGAGTCACAGTTTGGTAATTCTCACAATATTTCAAGCTTTTTCATTATTATTATATTTGTTATAGTGATCTGTGATCTTTGACATTACAACTATGACTTGCTGAAGGTTCGGATGATGGTTAGCATTTTTTAGTAAGAAAGTATTTTTAAATGAAGGCATGGACGTTAGTTTTTAGACATAATGCTATTGCACACTTAGTAGATCACCATATCATGTAACCATGACTTTTTATACACTGGTAAAGCAAACATTCTGTATGACTTGTTTATCGTGGTGCTCTAGAACTAAACCTACCCTATCCCTGAGGTATGCCTGGGTCCACATTTTCTTTATTCACTCACCCATCAATAAACACTTAGGTTGCATCTACTGTAAATAATGTTGCATTGAAAATGAGGGGGCTTTTTTAAGTTCATGTTTTCATTTAGTTTGGATAAATACCCCAAAGTGGAACTGCTGGATCATACTGCAGTTTTGTTTTTAATGTTTTGAGAAACCTCCTTACTGTTTCCATAGTGGTTGCACCAATTTACATTGCCACCAAGAAAATGTACAGAATTTTGCTTCGTATCCTCACCAACACTTATTATTTCTTATCTTTTTAGAACTGCCATTCTAACTGGTGTGAGGTGCTATTTCTTTACGAATTTGGTATGCATTTCTAGTATGTATGGTATACTTCAATAAATTTTTTTTTAAATATCTGTATCTTAACCTAATACCAGGTTCCCCCCTACTCTCCTCAACAAAAATGTGCCAAAGTGATGCCCGTCATAGTGTATCCACAAGAATATTTATAATTGTGGTCTTGTGCTTTATAGTTTGTGGAATAAATAATGTTCACCCACAGTACTGTCTTGAAGTATATAACCCTAGAGCTCCCACAGTTCACCATGGATTTCCAAGGTGAGAGGAGAGGTGATTCACTCTATACGGCTGACTCTACCTTGCACATATGAATGTGCCCAGGTTCCCTACACTCCATCTCTTTAGATCAACTTTCAAAGTCAGGGTTAACTAACTTGATGGCAGGAGTCCTTTCACAAAGAACACATATATAAAATCATCATATTGTATACTTTAAGTATCTTACAATTTAGTTTGTCAAGTACACCTCAATGAGGCTGAAAAAAATGTAACTAACAAACAAAAAACCAAAGTCAGTGCTAAGGGTATAAGGGGCACCACAATGGGGCCATGAAGAACAAGTTTGGTTCCAGATATCAAGACCATTCTACTTTGAAAGGCCAGTTCACTAGACTACTTTTTTCCCTCCATGATGGTTGTATTTCCTTAGAATCACTTAGATCTAATTCAGTAGGTTATAAAAACTTTGAATATTATTGAACTTCTTAAACTTCTTATGCAAATTTATAACCTCTTCTTCAGACACTTTTAAATCCTAAATTTTAATGGGCTTTCTGCATACACATACATGCTTCACCAGACTCTCTACACTAATGTATTCAAGTAAAAAAAAAAAAGATTTACAGGAAATGTATAAAAAATTTCAGAAAACTCTCTGATCTTCAAGGAATTATAATCTGAAGATATTAAAACAAGTACTAGGAAGTTAGTGTCAATAAAACTCTTTGGCACTGTGACAAACAGAATTTTTACTGCAATTTAACTCATTGCTCAGTGGAGAAAGAAATGGCAACTCGCTCCAGTATTCTTGCCTGGAGAATCTCATGGATGGAGGAGGGTGGTGGGCTACAGTCCAGGGGGTCCCAAAGAGTAGGACACAAATGAGCAGCTTGGCACCCAACTAGTTGCTCGAACTCAGTTCATACAGACTAAGATGGTTAGATGATTGCTGACTCAATGGACATGAATTTGAACAAACTCCGGGAGACAGGGGAGGACAGAGGAGGCTTCTGTGCTGCAGTCCATGGGGTCGCAAAGAACTGGACATGACTTAGCAACTGAACAACAACAAGACTCCGTTAGCCCTTGAAGAGGCTTTATAAAAGTATCAAAACACGAAATACACAAGTCAACCCATATCCCAAGTTATCTTTGACATTTGTTACAATTTGGTCTATTTCTCCTACGATTATCTTGAATACAGTAAGTCCCCTACATATAAATGAGTTCCATTCTAAGAACACCTTGGGGAGTCTAATTTTTTTCGTTAAGTCTAACATGGTTAGCCTGTGTACCCAACTAACACCGCTGGCTATCTAGTACTGTGCTGTAACAGGTTTACAGTGCTTCTCACACAAATAATACATAAAAACAAATAAAAAATAAAGAAAACATTTTAAATCTTACAATACAGTATCTTGAAAGATACAGTAGTACAGTACGACTGGCATATAGGGGCTGGCATCAAGTGAACAGGTAACAAGCGTTACTGACTGGAGGAGAGAGAGGACGTGGGAGATGGTAGAGCTGAAGGACTGTCAGCAATGAGAGAGGAGGGCAAGCTGAAATTACATTCATGCCTAAATTTGATGGCAAACATTCTGGTTCCTTGTTGGATTCAATTCTATCTTCTTGAAAAAATGATCCGGGGATGTCTGAGTAGCAGCCCTTGTTTTCTCATCATAGATGACATAGTAGCACTGGGTTTCATTCTGAAAGGCTGCTACAACCTTCATGTACCATTCTGTGTTTGGCTCCTGTGCCTCAAAAGCTAACCGTGCCTTCTCAAATAAAGAAAATCCCCTTGCCATTTCCTGTGTTGCAAATCTCTTGTTCATTAGTTACTTCTTCTTTCTCTTGTTCCTCTTTGTCCTTTCTCTGGGCTACAATTCCATCAGGTTTTCATTAGTAAGCTCCCTGTGCTGCACAGCAAGGAGTTCAATGAAGCTGTCCTCTTGTAGATCGACTAATAGCTTGAAATAAATATACTGTACCACTGAACTCTATACATTAGTGTACCACAAAGCACACAAAAACACAACCACTTGTAGAGGATGTATGCACATGACAATGTACGCCAGACAAGTGAACCAACGTATGTGTTCGGACATGAGGGTGCACATTCTCAAGTTTGCAACTTGAAGGTTTATATGTAGGGAATTACTGTAGTTAGTGTTTGACAATTCTGTCTGGAGTCCTTAATAACTGAAGAGTCCTTCTCAGTGTTATGACTTTGTCTTTTTTTGGGGGGGGGGGCGGAGTAAACATTGACGTACTTAGGGAAACTAAATTTATTTCAAAAAGGTATTAAATGCAATAAATGAGTATACTGTGTTAAGTGATTTCATTAAAAAAATCACATTACATACGTTTTCTACAACTCTAAGTATAAACTCATAATATTTTATAATATTCTACATTAAATTTAAGTATACTTTACAGATTCTGATTGCTAAGAGAAATATCAATAACCTCAGATATGCAGATTTATGGCAGAAAGTGAAGAGGAACTAAAAAGCCTCCTGATGAAAGTGAAAATGGAGAGTGAAAAAGTTGNCTGGATGGCATCACTAACTCAATGGATGCGAGTCTGAGAGAACTCTGGGAGTTGGTGATGGACAGGGAGGCCTGGCGTGGTACGATTCATGGGGTCGCACAGAGTTGGACACGAGTGAGAAACTGAACTGAACTGAAAGATTCTGAGCTTCTTTTTGAGATTTCCCCTTCCTGACTATAATTCTGGCTAATTGTTTCCAACCTATTTTAATTAAATAAATGACAGCATTAAACCAGATCAAATCAAATCAAACCAAACAAAATGCAATATAGTATATCACCTTGACTTAAACTAGTAAAAGTTTTTTCAGGATTAATTGTTCTCTGCTAAGGTTTAAAAGTAGGATTATGCAGGAGGAAATGAAACAAATCAACAAATAGTACTGCTAGGATAACTCCATTTTTGTCTTTGAAAACAAAGATACTTAATATATTCATAAATCTAAAGCAATACAGGAAAAATATAATTATATAGCTTAAAAGTGTTTAAATTGTGTTAAAAATCTGTGAAATTTGAATAGAGAGTCTTTTATTCCAATGAGAATATTAATTTCTATACTNCAAAATGCAATATAGTATATCACCTTGACTTAAACTAGTAAAAGTTTTTTCAGGATTAATTGTTCTCTGCTAAGGTTTAAAAGTAGGATTATGCAGGAGGAAATGAAACAAATCAACAAATAGTACTGCTAGGATAACTCCATTTTTGTCTTTGAAAACAAAGATACTTAATATATTCATAAATCTAAGGCAATACAGGAAAAATATAATTATATAGCTTAAAAGTGTTTAAATTGTGTTAAAAATCTGTGAAATTTGAATAGAGAGTCTTTTATTCCAATGAGAATATTAATTTCTATACTTTAAAAACATGCAGTATTGTATTCACAATTTTGTATTAGACTTTTTCAAAACCCAAATAAAAATAAGGACATTTTTGGAGGTATAGTTATCTTGGAAAGTTCTTCGTATTGTTTAATTAACATTACAGCCAATGAACAGAAATATATTTTGTGTATTTTGCTGGGGAACTAGCCATTAAAAGCTCTTTTAGGAGTGTCTTGCTTAACAATCCTGCCAGTCTCATCTCTGTCAATTAATCCTCAGTAAGCACTCAGAATTCTAAAATCCAGACACCAGGCAGGACTTGTGTGACTGATATGGCCTCCAGACAAATGTCATCACTTCACATGTACCTGGGACCACTTCAAAAACATTTCTTTTAATGGGATACAAAGTTGTAATATAAAAATTAAATAACTGAAGGTAGGGTTGGATTAGATAGGTGCATTACATTCTCAGAAACATGCAGATAACCCAAAGCTCTATTTTTTTTTTCCCTCCAGAAAATAAACAGTAACCAAGAATTGCATAACATGTTCATTTTAAGAGATGAAATAAGCCCCGCAGAGGCATCCACAAATTGAATAAGGGAGATGGAACTAACAGCTGCAGGGTGGTTTCTGCCTCCAGGCGCTCTTTGGGAGGACTTTCTAACTGAACATCTAGTGAGGGGTATAGCAGGGGCCCCCTGGAGAACATTCATATGTGCCTTGCTCTGTGGAGAAACAGGACTGGAGCCTACTCACAATGGTTACAGGGTACATAGAAGGCACGGGACTGGCTGAGAAATTCCTGGGTGACTGAACAGGCAAGTGTGTTGAGGTGGGATCAGTTTCCATGATCTGAGAGCATGAGTTTTTGCTGTGGAACAGATGTGGGCAGAGAAGGGGATCTGACATGGAGCAAGTCCTCTTGAGTTGCCAAGAGTCATCAGATTTAAACTAGGCTAGAGATGGGCCATCAGATGTTCAGGAGCATAAGGTGGACAAACATGAGGGCATAACTTATTAACCAGTTTCTAGAGATGGCTTAAAACAAGCAAAAATCCTACTTCATATGCTTGCAATACTTATGCATGTGACCTCACAATCTTTTTCACACCATAAGCAATAAAACTCAAGCTGAATTTTGAGTAGGAAAGACAGTTAAGTCTCAATTCTAATTTTTTGTGAATTCAAAAAAATTCCATATGAAATCTGACAGTTGAATTAATATCTAGAATTTGAATATATATAAAATTTACATTTTAATCATATATATATATATAGACATGGGTATACAAACCTTTGGAAAACAGACCTATTTTGGCCCATTCCCACAGGTAGATGAGAGGAAATTTTTAAGATAGTCTCAAAGAATCTCAATTCATCTCTTGCTGTGATCCTGTTATTTAATAATACTATATAAATATCATTCTCTAGGTCTGTATTTAAAGATATAAGCTCATAACCATTGTTTAACTTCTTACACAAAGTTTTCTGGTATGAACCAAGGTTGTTTGTTACTCTGGCTCATATGGTTTAACATTACTATTACTATAACATTACTATATAAGAAAACCAGCTAAGTTATTGTATATAGATTCAATGACTAGTTACATCATTAGAAGAATGAGCGAAGCTGAAGCAGAGCCACCTAAAATGTTTCCATTAAAGCTGACATTCAAGGCAGGCTATTAGTAGGTTTTAAAAAAGAAAAATTAGTGGAGGAATAACATTTTAACTCAGACTTCTACTATAAATTCAGAAAAAAATGTAGATTGGAAGCCATGCAAAACTACTTTGTTGCAGACTTCTTTCCTTCAAGTGTATGAAAGTATCAAGCACCTCAGAAGCAAAAAGTGAGTATGCAAGTAATGTCATGTTAGAAAAATGTAGTCTTGTAAATTAAATGTTATACTATTGAACTCTAGTCACTTTATATTAAAGTGGCACTCTTCTCCTAAATTCACCAAGACTTCGGGCGGAGGTGGGGGGGATGGGGGGAACGGAGTTACTACATTCTTCCTTTACTTTCCAAAAGTTGAAATTATGAATTCAGACAATGTTGGTGCATGTGCTTGCTCACCACAGGTCTATGGACATCCCAGAACGCTCTCTCTTGACTATCAAGGATCTTCCTTTCAATCTTGTCTCTCTTTTTGTCCACTCTGTTAACGTCACAACAATGAAGAGTAAGCAGTGTTAATCACAGTGCCTCTGTGGATAAAAGGCCACAACTTGAACAAATCTTCCGAAAGACTCACAAGGACTCACTTTGCTTGTGCTTCTGCTTGCATAAAAATGAACTCCCACTTCCGGGCAAATGCTCTCTGTAGCCTGGCCAAGCTCTCCTGTAAAATACACCATGGAGAAGACATTCTGGAGCTCAGCCTTACTATGGCCCCTTCTAGTTTATCTACCATATGTGAAAAGTGAAAGTGGAAATCGCTCAGTCATGTCCAACTCTGCGACCCCGTGGACAATACAGTTCATGGAATTCTCCAGACCGGAATATTGGTGTGGGTAGCCTTTCCCTTCTCCAGGGACTCTTCTCAATCCAGGGATCGAACCCAGGTCTCCCACATTGCAGGCGGATTCTTTACCAGCAGAGCCACACGGAAGCCCAAAAGCTATCTGCTTCTGCCCGGTTGTATACCATATGTACTTACCAAGAAAACAAATAAAAATTTCTTGGAGTAAGTGTACTTGGAATGATAAGTCATGCTCACTAAATGCAGCTAATCCTCAAATTAACAGTCACACAGGACATAGGAAATCCTATTAAAAACATCAATATTAGCGAATATAACTAAAAACCCCAAATACTAAACTTACATTAAAAAGTGCTCAAGAGTAATTCATTAGATTTTTCTTTGCCCATTTTACTAAATAAGAAATCAGTACATTTCTACTACTGATTCAATAAGTTTATCTGGTTTTTGAGAAAAATGTAAAACTTTGGTCCCCTACAACCTATTTACAGATAGTGCTTTAAGTTTAGTAAATCAGAAGATAGCAATCATCTGAACAGATTACATGAGGTCAGTTTAATCTTCTGATGGTGACCAACCTAAAGATTCTGCAAAAACCATTTTCCCAGTGTAAACACTCTTTAATTCTCTAAGTTTGGATCTCTTCATTATATCTATCTATCTGTGTGTGTGTGTGTGTGTGTGTGTGTGTGTGTGTGTGTACATAAAGACTTTGGGCTTCCTGGTGGCTCAGTGGCAAAGAATCTGCCTGCCAATGCAGGAGATACAGGTTTGATCTCTGGGTCAGGAAAATCCCCTGAAGAAGGAAATGGCAACCCACTCTAGTATTCTTGCCTGGCATAAATCCCATGGACAGAGAACCCTGGAGGGCTATATTCATGGAGTCACAAANCAAAGAATCTGCCTGCCAATGCAGGAGATACAGGTTTGATCTCTGGGTCAGGAAAATCCCCTGAAGAAGGAAATGGCAACCCACTCTAGTATTCTTGCCTGGCATAAATCCCATGGACAGAGAACCCTGGAGGGCTATATTCATGGAGTCACAAAGAGACACAACTTAGTGACTAAAAACAAATGATAACATACATAAAACTTTTACATTAAAGTCAATTTTAGCAAATAATATATACTTCCTACTTCTTCCCTGGATTTGTGTATTTAGAATTTCATCATCACTGTGAATGATGAGAGGAAGTAATCAAGCAAGGGATGTAGTAATTATGCTGTCCCTCCCTGGAAATCTGATCTCTAAGATTCATGAATGTAGAAAGTTCAGAGTGCCCAGAAATAACCATAGGCCTTATTCTTGCTCATCTTATACCTTTCTTTGCCAGGAAGTCCTTGGTACTTACAGCTTCATAGTCGGCCAGCTCCAGCCTTGCTTTGTTTTGCATTGTTCTTTTGCAGAGGTAAACCGCTGAAAGAGGGGGAAAAACACAATCATTTCTTGCCTGCTTATTTACACTGAGGCACTAAAAATAAAAAATAGAGCATTATAAACCAAAGAATATTAGTCTTTGTCATTTTCCCCCAAGTTGTAAATTTCTGATTTTATCATTTTGGGGGGACAAAACAAATAATCCATAACATCATTACTGAAATTCAAGTGAAGAGAAAGTGTAAGTCGCTCAGTGGTGTCCAACTCTTTGTGACCTGCTAGACTCCTCTGTCCATGGGATTCTACAGACAAGAATATTGGAGTAGGTTGCTATTCCCTTCTCCAGGGTATCTTCCCAACCCAGGAATTGAACCCAGGTCTCCTGAATTGCAGGCAGATTCTTTACTGTCTGAGGCACTCAAACACAGTGGTAATTTAAAAAGGTGTTATAAGAAAATAGACATGTTTCGAACCTTGGTAACCATCTCATATATCATTAAAAGTTCTCTCAGGGTACTCTAGACAGGATTTAACCTCCAAAAAGCACTCAGAAACTGCTCAGTCATGTTTCCAGTGATTCCATTCTATGAAGTTCCTCTTGACATATTTTAACTCCAAGGCATTTCATCTGGTGGTTTGAACTGAACAGTCAGTCAGCTGGGCAGAAGAATTCTAGGTCCTTCCTATAAACTAAGCAGAGATGCTGTTCTTCCCCAGCAGTTATGGTAAACTATAACTAAATGTTTATGATGGCTCTGCAATTCTGGCCCTTTGCCTCCCATTCCAGGGAATCAGCCTGAGGAGTAGTACTGGAGCTTGACAAAGAGCATGGTGATTTGGGAGTACAGTGTGGTATCCCTTACTTTTATTATAACAGCTGCCCAATGCTTCACAAAGAGTCCAGGGAGCAATAGTAGGAGATTGAGCAGCCTTGGAATAATATTTCTAGGCTTGAAGAGAAACTTCTTTAACAAGAACCTGACACCTCAGACTTAGCATGAAAGCATAGCTCAGGTCAGTCACAGAAAAGTTATCTGGCCAGAATTTGTTCTAAAACAATGATAGAAATGCAAAGGATTGGATTGGATTATTTTTTTGTACTTGGGTGAAAAAATATCAGAAATCTCACACAACTTAATTTTCAAAGAATGGTGTTTTTTNGCTCAGGTCAGTCACAGAAAAGTTATCTGGCCAGAATTTGTTCTAAAACAATGATAGAAATGCAAAGGATTGGATTGGATTATTTTTTTGTACTTGGGTGAAAAAATATCAGAAATCTCACACAACTTAATTTTCAAAGAATGGTGTTTTTTTCCTTAGCCCTTTAGTTCACATTGGCTTGTCTTAGTAACTAAACATGATCAACATATTCTATTTTTCTACAAAACCAAGGTAATCATGGAAAACTGTTCCTCCATATAAACTGGCTTGTAGATGTTTATGTTCTGCAGAGGCTTTCCAGTAAGTTTCATTTGGTGATGAAAACAAACATTAGATATTGACAGAATATAAGAAGCATTCTTTAAATCTTCTTTAATCAATAAGCTTTGTCTGTCCCAAGCTGTCTCAGAAAAAACAGCTAAGTAATCACTATTATTTCTGTTGGGCCTTCCAACCCACTACAGCATCAACATCCTCTTTATAAGAAAGTGTTCATGCTTTATAAATGTTCTTTAAACAAACAGTGGTGGGAAATTCAAAGTTGGATACTTTGAATCGCTTCTATACTTGTACGTAAAAAGAAAAATCACAGAAGACAAAGCATCATTGCCTATAGGAGAGGTACAATGTCTGAGATCATTACCATTTTACTTTCTCTTTGTCTATAACATTTTATTGAATATTTATTTTATTGTTCACTTGTATAATAATACACTTGCATATTAATCTTCACTTGTATAATAATCCAAGCAAATGAGACATAAACAGGTATATGTTTATTCAGGGGGAAAAAACAAACAGAATAATAAAGACTATGCCTACTTTTAGTTAAAAATTATGTGTTCTCCAGGTTTGGGAGAAAGTTTAGACAATGACTCTCATTAAATGGACTCTGACAAGAACTAATGTTAAACAGAATGACATTAACAATTTTGAGATGACTGACTTTGAGAGATGTTCCATAAATTATTTTCTGTGTAAGCCATGCCATTTCCTCGTGTTTAGCACTAAAACATTAATCTATCATGAAGTGTTGAAATATGAACTGCAATTGTAAACACTAACATATTCATGAAAAACACAAAAGATGTATTGAGACAACATTAAGAATAAGAATTTGCTTTTATGCAAGGAACAGGGAAAGTGTATCTGTCAGTAAATAATAATGACAAGTGAAAACAATTTTGATCCATTAAGTATGAGAGGAACAATACCAGTTGTCTTAGGCATATTAATTTTGATTCATTCAACAATTTTAGGGAGTCAATATTGCTATTATTTTTTTCTTGAAAAGCAAGCAGACAAGCTCAGAGATGTAACAACAAGCCTTGCCCAAAGTTACACAGTTGGTATGTCGCTGTGACGTACCAACTAAGTTCAGGTCTGTCTGCCTCCATCACCTGGGTTTTTCTCCATGAGCTCCTTCTTGGATGTCCAGGTGTTTTCTTCACTAGTATGCCATACTCTGGTGAAATAATTCCCAGGCACCATCCCAGGTTAGAACTGGACATGGAATAACAGATTGGTTCCAATAGGGAGAGGAGTATGTCAAGGTGGTGTATTGTCACCCTGATTATTTAATTTATATGCAGAGTACATCATGAGAAATGCTGGGCTGGATAAAGCACAAGCTGGAATCAAGATTGCTGGGAGAAATATTAATAACCTCAGACATGCAGATGATAACACCCTTATGGAAGAAAGAGAAGAACTTTTACTCTTGATGAAAGTGAAAGAGGAGAGTGAAAAAGTTGGCTTAACACTCAACATTCATAAAACTAAGATCATGGCATCTGGTCCCATCACTTCATGGGAAATAGATGGGGAAAATGGAAGCAATGACAGACTTTATTTTTTGGGCTCCAAAATCACTGCACATGGTGCAGTGATTTCAGCCATGAAATTAAAAGATGCTTGAAATTAAAAGATGCTTGCTTCTTGGAAGAAAAGTTATGACCAACCTAGACAGCATATTAAAAAGCAGAGACATTACTTTACCAACAACGGTCCGTCTAGTCAAGGCTATGGTTTTTCCAGTAGTCATGTGTGGATGTCAGGGTTGGACTGTAAAGAAATCTGAGTGCTGAAGAATTGATGCTTTTGAACTGTGGTATTGGAGAAGACTCTTGAGAGTCCCTTGAGCTGCCAGGAGATCCAACCAGTCTATTCTAAAGGAAATCAGTCCTGAATATTCATTGGAAGGACTGATGCTGAAACTCCAATACTTTGGCCACCTGATGCAATGAAATGACTTATTTGAAAAGGCCCTGATGCTGGGAAAGATTGAAGGCAGGAGGAGAAGGGGATGACAGAGGTTGAGATGGCTGGATGGCATCACCGACTCAATGGACATGAGTTTGAGTAAACTCTGGGAGTTGGTGATACAGGGAGGCCTGGAGTGCTGCAGTCCATGGGGTCACAGAGTCAGACACAACCGAGTGACTGAACTGAACTGAACATTCCTAGGATGGACAAAACTCTCCACAAAGTTCTCCAACTCAGATATACCAATCAGAAAGCTGTTTTTTTGTTTTTTTTTGGTTTTGTTTTTTAAGTAACTTCTTTCTTTAAGTGTCTCAGTTTTGAAGAATGTGTACCTTGAAAGTATTAAGTCGCTCAGCTGTGTCCCACTCTTTGCAATCCCATGGACTATATAACCTGCCAGGCTTCTCTGTCCATGGGATTTTCCAGGCAAGAATACTTGGAGTGGGTTGCCATTTCCTTCTCCAGGTGACCTTCCCGACCCAACAATTGAACCCGGGTCTCCCACATTGTGAGCAGACTCTTTACTGTCTAAGCCACTTGCGAAGTATACCCTGCTGGGTACCCTGGATGAAAAAAAGCAACATTCCCCCCACTAGAAAAGAATCATCTATTCTATTAATTGTTAAGTCCTCTAGTTTTTAGATTGTTTTCCGTAAGTTATTTAGTTTGAATTTTGGTTGGCACATGACCACCTGGATAAACTATGAAATCCAAGTTTGACAAAAATGAGGAATGACCTTATTGGTTTTTTATGGACTTTCCTATGGTTTTCTATCAAATGTCTTTCCAGGAGGCAAAGAAAGCCAGATTGCTGTCAAGTTTCTGTCTTTGCATACGCTGGCCCTTTCTCTGCCTCAAATGCCTTCTCTGCCTTGCTTCCTGAGAAATTTCCCCTTTTAAAATCCACCTCAAATGCTCTCAGTTCTTTTGTGAGATCACTGTGGAAACCCTCAAAGTAATTCTCTTTTTCTTACACACTTCCATCTATTTTGCATATACTACTATTAACATTCACTAGGCACTTCACAGCAACTTCTTTTGTGTAATTCTCTTTTCTCATCTAGCTTATGAGTTACTCAATAGTATAGATAAAGTCAGAGTCTCCTTATCCCAGCACCTACTATGGCCCTTGGCATTGAAACAAATCCTCAATAAATACTCAAAAAATGATATTTAAAAAACCATACAACATTATGTTTGGAAACTGTAGCCTTCAGGAAAATGTAAGAAGCAGCACTTATTAGGAGCCTGTTTCCTTGAAGAGTTTAATTAAAAACATGGTTGTTGAACTGAGTTCATTTGAAGTAGACTGAAGTTGATTCACTATGATTGAATTTCCTACTGTATCTTTTCTCTTGTTTGCATTTGGCCTTTCATGTTTAACAAAACCTTCTGCTAACAGAATCACAAGAACCCTCAAATAATAGTGAGAAAAGTACAGTGTGGAAGGCAAGGGACTTACTACAAATCATAGCTAAATAGAAGAGGAGAACAAAAATTCTGGCTCTCTGAACCCCTTTGTTACTCTTTCTAGTAGACCGGTGTGGTGCAGAAAAAAAAAAAAAAGTCCTTTTAGGTTTATTTATAGCTCTTTAATCTATTCAAAGGAAATGTATTTTTTTTAATAGTCACAGGAGACACTGTAACATGGAATAAGCTGCCACCAGATTTGGTGACTTTCCAAACAAGGTCATTTATAAATTCAATGTTAGAAATATTACTCCCATATTGAAATTTTTAGTATTCTCTTCTCAGTGACAAACAACAAAATGCAAGCATGTGTTCATCCATACATAATGGTATTGTCAACAATAAAATGAGGAGATATTGCACTGACCATAGTCTGTGTTTTCCGGCTCCCAACAATTTGATGGCCAAAAATAGGGTGTCTGTGGAATGAAAAGAAGTGGAACTTAGGTTAAACACATAAAGAATTAGTGGGGCTCCTGGTTTATGAGCCGTGTTTACCTTCAGCAATCATCTAGAACAGTTTGCTAATAACGTGTTTTATTATCTAGAAAAAAATACTCAGAGAGGCACTGTAAGGTTTTCCTTTTAAATTTACTTTGCTAATCAATTGTTCAGCCTCTAAATAATACAGCATGTATAAAAACCAGTGTACCTTTGCTACAATTGTATTTCATCTGACATAAAGGTAAAAGGATTGATTGCACTATTTATATAGAAGTGTTAATCCACAAGGACTGAAAGCAAAGTATTATATTCACTAAGACTCATGATGAAATAAGTTTATATTTAGCACATTATTTTTGTTGATTCATGTATATCATCATTGCCCTCCATATATCCAAAAGCACAACCATCAGAATCTTTCCTTAAGATGGGCCAACAGTTGCCTGGCTCTATTAATTATATAATGCAGTTCTCAACATTATCCAGCTGGATTAAAACAACTTTTCTCCTTCACTTTAAAAAACATTTCTTCATAGAAACACTTACTGCTCTAAATTTTTAAACTGTACAAGTCAGAGATCAGTTTTTTAAACTAATATCTTAGTTGACTGCTTAACAATAGACATATATAATTCTGTGAAATTCTAGAAACTGACTGATGAAACTACAAAGAAAATGTCTGATCAGGAAAACCAATTATTATCATCAGCAGGTTATATTTTCTGATAGGCCTTTTCTAGCCCTGATGGCTGGACATGCTTGACTCCAAACCCTCAGCAAACTCCATGACTGTCTGCTCTTTCAAATTGCTGCTTGGATGATGATGGCCCTGGGATTCAATGGAACAGTCTCTGCAGACATCAGACTTGTGGATTTGATTATATTTATTTGTCAATTACATTAACAATCAGATTAACAATCTGTGTGTAGCAAGCATATTTGGTGTAATCTCTGATTGTGTGCATGCATGCTCAGTCATTTAGTCATGTCCAATTCTTTGCGACCCTATGGACTATAGCCAGNGGACTGATGTTGAAGCTGAAACTCCAATACTTTGGCCACCTGATGCAAAGAGCTGACTCATTTGAAAAGACCTGATGCTGGGAAAGATTGAAGGCAGGAGAAGGGGACAACAGAGGATGAGATGATTGGATGGTATCATCAACTCGATGGACATGAGTTTGAGTAAGCTCCAGAAGTTGGAGATGGACAGGGAGGCCTGGTGTGCTGCAGTCCATGGGGTTGCAAAGAGTTGGAAATGACTGGGTGACTGAACTGAACTGATCATCTATTTAGGTATATCAAACTTGGCAATCTTCTGCCTGTACCTAGAAGTAATGTAAGAGATCTGGGTTCGATCCCTGGGTTGGGAAGATCCCCTGGAGAAGGGAAAGGCTACCCACTGTAGTATTCTGGCTTGGAGAATTCCATGGACAGTAAAGAGGTGCAAAGAGTCGGACGCGACTGTGCAACTTTCTTTTTCACTTTCACTTTCAAGACATCACTGTTAATTTTCAGCCATGCCTCAGCTAGTTTGTTTTGAGGGAAACTTTTGAATTCAATAATTGTCAAGAGGCAGATTACATTCAGGGCTTTCCAGGTGGTGCTAGTGGTAAAGAACCCAGCTGCCAATGCAGGAGACATAAGAGACCAGGGTTCAAATCCTGGGTTGGGAAGAACCCGTGGAGGAGGGCATGGCAACCCACTCCAGTATTCTTGCCTGGAGAATCCCAGGGACAGAGGAACCTGGTGGGTTACAGTCCATAGGACAGCAAAGAGTAGGACATGACTGAAGTGACCTACCATACACACACACACACGCAGATTATATTCAATGCTTCCCTTAGAGATATATTAATCTTATACATAGATGATTTTACTCATAAATTGACCGTGAAGATAGATAAAAGTTGGTATTTTATTAAAAAAAAACTTTCATTTAGAATTTGTAAAAAAAATTTAGGCCTAATGTTTACTTTATAGTCTGTATATGAAAAATTCATATAAGAAAATAAGATTTTATGGAAAATATAACCCTGCAATACCAAAGTAACTCCTTTAAAAAATCAAAAAGTGTTAGTAGCACATACAAAATTTTTTTTCTAATAACTAGTAATTTTTATTCACTAAAATGCTAACCTTAGGACCACAAGTTACTCTAACTCAATAATAAGCTATTTCAAGCATTATTACTTTAAATTTAACTATTCTAAGGATAAAGCTTCATTATTTTAAAGACTTTTAAAATTTCACTTAATACTATAACTTTAAAGCATTTTATATCCATCAGTATAGTACAAGTATCTGTTTAATTTCCAAAGTTAGTTAACACCAAAAATATGGAGGTTGGCAAGGAGAGAAAGAGGAATATGGCTTGAAGAGGCACTATGTAATAAATTTATTATATTTCAAAAAAATAAAAATAAAAAAATAAAATTAAGTGATCCAACTAATTTCAATTGCTTGAATACTTAGGTCAGTATCACAATTTCAGGAGGTTGCATTATTTCCTAGCTATTCAGTGTAAAATCCAATGATTATTTCTTTGGATAAAAGTGCTCTGTAAGAGTGAGCATACTCTAGGAGGACAATGAGCTTTTAGAATAACTTTTTTTTCAAAACATATTCCCTCTGTTCTCCCTTTCTCCAAGCACTTATTTAGGCACTTAAGGGCACTCAAGTCACTTATTTAATCAATAAATCAGAGCTACCGAGAAGAATGCTCCAATGTCTAAAAGTGGGACAATAGGAAGAATCCTCTGAAAGTACCTAGAGCTAGAGTTTGAACTCTGGCATTATATGTGCCTTAATTTTACAGACTGGAATCCACTAGTCAGTTACTAATGAATCATAAGGTCTAATGAAATGTAGGATACACTTCAGGTAAATCATCGTAACTCAAGTGTCAACTGTGTTAAAATTGGAGTCCATAATCATTTCCAACAAAGATTCTTCTTTATAGGTATCCCTTTTGAAAATGACTTAGGATAACTCTCGTCAGTTAATAAGTTATCTAAGACGGCCTCCTGAGTATATATATGCAAAGCATCATGCATGTCCTTCACAGACTTTTTCAGTCACCAAGTCATTTCCAACTCTTTGTGATCCCATAGACTGCAGCATGCTAGGCTTCCCTGTCTTTCATTATCTCCTGGAGTTTGCTCAAACTTTGTTCATTGAGTCAGTGATGTCATCCAATCATCTCATCCTCCATTGCCCCTTTCTCCACAGACTTATAGAAGGTCTCAGACATGCAGAGGATATGTATTTATTAGTTAATTCTATCCTGGAGCTTCAAGCATTCCCATGACTGTTTGCTTGGACTGTAGATGGCTCTGGATGACATAGGGTCCAGAGTATAACAAATTTAGTTACCATCTCTCAACTTCCTTCCTAGCAAATAAATATAATTTACAGATGACTCTCTCATCTTCCTGAATTCCACTGTCACTCTGAATTTTTCTCAAACTTTTTATATAAAATATAACTTCCACCATTACACAACTTAGCTTTCACAAATCATGAATTAATTAGATTCTAACAGCTCAAGTCAAAGTAAAATAAGTTAAGTCTCAAAATTTCTGTAAAAACAATGAAAATGCAGACGTTTTTTAACTTTTAAATAATACTTTTAATAAACTTACTTGGAACCGGTAAAAGGTGCCATCATCCTTGAGTGTGAGGACATGATCCGAGATCGGAAAGAAGTAGCCGTGGGCAGCCATTAGCGTTCCCAAATGGAGTGCCTCCACTAGTTCATGAAAACAAATGGAAAACACATATATAACTCTTTAAAGCTGTTTATTCATAGGCATGTAGAACTTTATCTTGTTTCTTTTGAGTACATTCCTACATTGAAATACTCAGCATCCCAGAAAAGCCTGTCTTTGTACTTCTTTCAGCTCTTTCACATAAGGTACCAAGATGGTTCTGCTTCTTGATAGTGACCACAATGACCAACAGTGCATGTGATCAGACCAGGAGAACATCAAGCTATGGAATGTTGAAACTGAAGGTCTTTCAGTAATCAAAGAATCTGCTGCCTTCATTTTATAGATGGGACATATTTTGCTATAGGTTAATAATCTTCCAAAACCAAATATATTTGGCATTTACAGAGCACTTTAAGCTTCTAAAAAGTTCTCATTTGCATCATTCCCTGTCCTGTAATATGAATATCCAATACCATTAGCAATTCTTCTAATGACATGGATCATTACTAGATAATGTTAATAGGCAATGTTTAGGCATCTAGAACAATTTATACTGCACTAAGTGTGCCTGCAGTCTGTGGTTGGCTAGATTGCTCTAGCTTTTGCTACTCTATGTACAATATTCTAGACATGGATTATGTAGAGATTTATATAACAATGAAAACATTATATTTTCCCAGTAGTCTGAGAAATAGTTGGAACATAACACTGTAGTACTCACACTCCTTCTATAGCAGTCAATGGCCCAACAAAGGCCCAACAAAAGGGATAATAAAATTTGATCACTAGGACTATTACTGCATTTGTGCAGGGAAAACATAAAGTTTGCTAACTTGAAGCTTAGAAACTATGGAACTATTCAAGATAGCTTTTTAGTCCAACATAAGCATATATGTATATAGAAAATAAAAAAGTTAGGTTTACTGATTTGTTTGGCTATCTTTAGGTGCGATTTTCTGGTGGCTCAGATGGTCAAAAATCTGCCTGCAATGCAGAAGACCTGGATTCAATCCCTGGGTCAGGAAGATCCCCTGGAGAAGGGAATAGCTATCCACTCCAGTATTCTTGCCTGGATAATTCCATGGACAGAAGAGCCTGGTGGGCTACCATCCATGGTTTTGCAAAGAGTCAGTCATGACTGAGCAACTGACACTTCTTTACACTTTTAATGTGCAATTTATAGATTTAGTTCTATTTTTAGATAAACAACTAAAATGATCCTTTAACTCTAGGATTCTAACAGACTTTCCAGGACTATGTGTATCTCTATCTCTGTTTGTCAATCACAGGTAATTCTGACACTTCAGCTAGTATTGAGTCCCTAAACTGCTTGCTATGGCCCATCTACCTAAGCACAAGAATCTCTTCCTATCCCCTTCCCACGTCTATGTTGGCTAATAATGAAATAATTGTTAAATTTATTTAACCTGTAGTTGGGTGCTATAGTGCCCCTTTTAATATTATCTAGCATATTGCACAATTTTAAGTGGTAACTTCTACCTCCGGCCTCCACTCTACCGTTCTTGTGAATAAGAAAGAACAACTGCTGACCATCCTCTTTACCACGGGCCTGGAAGACTGTTATTAAGTGAACCAGTTATCTTGTTTACACACCCAATCAATTATACACCTCTCTCCACAGAGTGTTCTTTTTTTACAAAGGAGGATATTTCATCCTTTATGCATCCTTTTAGTTCAAAATCCGGAGAAGGCAATGGCATCCCACTCCAGTACTCTTGCCTGGAAACTCCCATGGATGGAGGAGGCTGGTAGGCTGCAGTCCATGGGGTCGCTGAGTCAGACATGACTGAGCGACTTCACTTTCACTTTTCACTTTGATGCATTGGAGAAGGAAATGGCAACCCATTCCAGTGTTCTAGCCTGGAGAATCCCATGGATGACAGAGCCCAATGGGCTGCCATCTATGGGGTCGCACAGAGTCGGACACGACTGAAGTAACTTAGCAGCAGCAGCAGCAGCAGTTCAAAATCAAGATCTTCTCAAAGTCTGTGCTGCTTATAAATATATACTCACATATTCTGTGATTCTCATTAAAGCTGAGAAGGTAGTGTTATATGATGGGAAGAACAAAACATTTGTAAACACTTTTTAGCTTTCGTTACTTAAATTCTCTGTGCCTCTCCTATCCATTAGTACAGGTAATAAACCCACCCTGCACAGCTCATATGAAAATCAAATAATACATATATATATATATATATATATATATATATATAGAAGTTGGGGAACTTTCCTGGTGGCCTAGTGGGTGTGGGTTCAATCACTGGTCAGGGAACTAAGATCCCACATGCCCTGAAGCAACTAAGCCTGTGTGCCACAACTACTGAGCCTGTGCTCCACAACTGGAGTCCATGTACCATGTTGACAGATTCCATGTGCAGACCCGATGCTGCCAAATAAATAAGTGAATAAAAATTATTTTAAAAAAAATTAAAGAGAAGACGTTGGAATAGTATCCTGTGCATAGTAGATACTCAATACACGGTAGCTCTTGTGCTTCCTTGGGCTTCCCAGGTGACTCAGTGGTAAAAGATCTGCTTGCCACTGCAGGAGACACAGGACATGTAGGTTTGATCCCCTGGAGTAGGAAATGGTAAACCGCACCAGTATTCTTGCCTGAAATATTCCATAGACAGAGGAGCCTGGCAGGCTACAGTCCAAGGGGTCACAAAGAACTGGATACAACTGAGCACAGAGCACATTGTGCTTCATTATTTACACACCAGATGATTTTTACTTTTCTCCAAAGTATTTTCAGGAAATCCACTTCGATAATTGGTCTTTAACTAGGCTGAGTGAGAGGATCTGGCATTCCTAAATAGCATCAGCCAGTCACATCTTCTTTTTGTGTGTTATTTATAAAACTAAAATGGCAAGCATATCTGTGAGGCATGCTGGCCTATAATAATGAGCAGGTGCTTACAGCCTTGGTCATGTTCAGAACCCCTGGAGCAGCACTAGAAAGAACAATTTTTGAGGATTTCAAAGTCAGGTGGCCTACTTATCTTCTAGGTAGGTATTACCTATATTGTCACAACCATCTTTATTCATTTTATTCCAACAGTCTGTGGCCTAGGAAAATATTATTCGTCCTATTTTCCAGAAAGAGAAATTGAGGTATGGCACATTAGGAAACTTTCAAAATATAGATACCAAAAGGAAACCTGAGATGCCCAGAAAGATTAACAGTAAAGAGCTTCTGAACCTTAAACACAGGAAAGAGTGTGACTAAAATAAAACAAAGAAACACCAAAAAAAAAAAAAAAAAAAAACCAACAGCAACAAACCCAATGCTAACATGTTGATGAGGATTAGAAAAACAGAGTGAAAGTAAATATAGGGAAGCTGAAGAAAAGAAAATCAGAAGAAAATGAATAAGTTCTTACTGTATTCAATAGTTACTAATTATATGATAAATCAAACATTTCTAGAGAGCAAGATGAATGTCTGTAGGCTTTCTGCACTATCATAATTAGGCCTGCATAAATGCTTGCTAGAAAGAATAATATGTATATAATGTATATAATAATATACATTATGTATAATATAATACATAATAACAATATGTATAATAATAATATGTATTATTATTATACAATAATAATAATAATATCTATATATGTAGAAAGTGAATTAGCAAGCAATCTCAGTCTCCCACTTTTGAGGTACAAATACTCCATTTTATTGGGTGTAATTGTATATATTCTCATTTTACAACCCTCTAAGATATTCTCAGAAAATTGTTTTCCATGGGTTTTTTAAATGTCCTGAATCCAACAGATACACATTTGTTCAGTTCAGTTCAGTCGCTGAGTCGTGTCTGACTCTGCGACCCCATGAATCGCAGCATGCCAGGCCTCCTTGTTCATCACCATCTCTTGGAGTTCACTCAGATTCACGTCCATGGAGTCCATGATGCCATCCAGCCATCTCATCCTCGGTCGTCCCCTTCTCCTCCTGCCCCCAATCCCTCCCAGCATCAGAGTCTTTTCCAGTGAGTCAACTCTTTGCATGAAGTGTCCAAAGTACTGGAGTTTCAGCTTTAGCGTCATTCCTTCCAAAGAAATCCCAGGGCTGATCTCCTTCAGAATGGACTGGTTGGATCTCCTTGCAGTCCAAGGGACTCTCAAGAGTCTTCTCCAACACCACAGTTCAAAAGAATCAATTCTTCGGCATTCAGCCNGCGTCATTCCTTCCAAAGAAATCCCAGGGCTGATCTCCTTCAGAATGGACTGCTTGGATCTCCTTGCAGTCCAAGGGACTCTCAAGAGTCTTCTCCAACACCACAGTTCAAAAGAATCAATTCTTCGGCATTCAGCCTTCTTCACAGTCCAACTCTCACATCCATACATGACCACAGGAAAAACCATAGCCTTGACTAGACAGACCTTAGTCAGCGAAGTAATGTCTCTGCTTTTGAATATGCTATCTAGGTTGGTCATAACTTTTCTTCCAAGGTAGGAATATCAATAAGATCAAAATTTAGCTTCTATATGGTCCACACAAATTTCAATGTAGAGGTCAAGTCAAACTATTTAACTTAATATTTAAGAGGACTGAATTTCTAATAAACCATTTAAAATGTTTAATTTCATTGGTCAAATAGTAACCTGGAAAGTTTGAGATTACAGAAGTTACAGTGCTCTATCACAGAACCTCCAGAGAACATGACTCCAGGACAAGATGAATGCTAAGATAAAAATCAGGGCATCATGGTGAATTTTGTTTCATTTAAGACTATAATCTTGCATTTAGCATATCAATAGCAAAAGTAGCTATTGAATTGATGTTTGCTGAATGAGTGAATAAGCAGATTTATGAATAAATGATATATGGAATATGAAAAACATAGTATTGCACAAAAAATACAAACTATTGTGTATTTGATGATGAGGAGCTTGTTAAGCTCTGCCAAGATAATGTAGATGTTCAAAATATCTTTTCAAAATAGTGGGGTTGTTGTAGGTATATTATATGGGAAAAGACAACAGTGATATAAGTGACTGAAATCCCACTAAAAGATCTTAGAGTGGGCTTGAGATATTTTTCTCAAGGTTGAATTACTGGTAGTAATAACATGGAGACATTTTTCCACATGATCCAGCTGCTCCTGAATCTCCACAATAGTCTTAATTTAACGAGAATCTGGAGGACTACTGGCAGTCTTGGATCTAAGTGTTGAAAGAATTTAGTAGGTAATCTATCAAGATCACCCTCCCAATAATGGCACAGCAGATGGCTCTACAACATTATGCTTCTCAGCAAAATAATTAATCATCTTGTACATGTGTTATCCACATCACCCACACAGCTAAATAAAGTTCAACAACAAATTTACTGTAAGATTCCAGTTTATTTTTCATTTGGATATTCAAGCATGAACAAACTCAGGAGTAAAACTGCATCTCTAGACAACTGTTACTATGTGAACAGTGTAATGTGGCTATGTTAAGCCAAACGTATTAATTTTATTACTTCACCTCGAACCTTTAAATAATAGAATTATCAAAATCATTTAAAAGCAAAAGGAATTCTACATGGTGTAATTTGCTTTGGAACCATAACTACTTCAGAAAGTCAAAAGGATAAAAAGTGTACTATAAAAGAGGCTTGTGTTGTTCAGTTTTATATTTCCATATGTAGAAATATATATATTTCTATATTAAATTTGTAATTATAGCATATTTTCAGAACTCAGTATATTTTCTTTATTCAGCAATCCCACTGCTGGCAGCCTCAATACCTCCCAGATATACCCTATATTTTGACACTGATACAACAATACTTCTGAGTCAAGAAAATAATAATAAAATGTTCACTAAAAATTACATTTTTATTTCTGTTATGCATTTTTACTTTTATTTTATGGGTATATAAATCAGTAAATGTGATTCATTTATCAACACAGCATACCTGATGTAGCAAATATGATTAGTGTACGGGGAGAAGTATTTTAGAAGGAAATCCACTCAAGACAGAAAAAAAAGACATGGATAATATGACATTAAGGCAAGAAAAGCTAAAAAGTAGTCACAGGTAAGTTATTAAATAGTATTAATAAAATAACAGACATTCACCTTCATGTGTCTGAGTCATAAAGGAAAGATTTTGTTAAACTTGCTATTGTCTAATAAGACAGGGAAGTGGTTATAGAAATATTTAAAAATATTATACCTTTTTAGAATAGGCATCTGCAAAGTAAGATGAATCATGTGGAAAAAATCACATATGCAGATTTTTTCTCGAACAAGGTCATATAAAAGTGAAATAATGACAATAGTTAGGGACTTCTGAGATAAGTTTATCTTCTCAATAGTAAGAGTCAGTGCAAGCAGTAAGTATTCAGGCATTCCTCCTTTTTTATAAAAACATCATTTTCACATAGGAAAATGAAGTGCCACTTGCTTTTTGGTACTCACAAACCAGGGTTTGTAAGTGTATAAGATGGTATACAGATTAGATAAAAAGATTTTACTTGGGAGAAATAAAAACAAGCTTAATTTATACCAACTTTGAAGATGACACTAGGTAGTTAAAACAGGTAAATAATATTTCCAAACAAAGGAGCACAGTATGGGGTGAAGCAACTAGAATATGCAAGCCAGCTGCTCGGGTTCAAACCCTGACTCCCTCATGTGCTGACTGTATAACTGGGGCAGAAGATACATTCTTTGGACCTTAAGGTCCTCATTTGTAGAAAGAAGACAATAATAAAACACTGATGTTAAAAGTTGGTCATAAGGACCAACTGAGATAAATGAGAAATGCACTTAAAATAAGGCCAGTCACATAGAAGAGCTCCAAAAATGTGAGTTATTAGAGTTGGCTAATATTAATGAAATTTGGTAGCACTTAGTGCAAAGGGCAGTGGGGAACCTAGTAGCTGGTATTGATCCAGGCTTCCAGATCACGTTGAACACTCTTTAAAGTCCTCCAGGTGATCCAACTGGAATCTTTGGTGTATAGATGATGATTCTGCTCTGGAATACACTTACATTTGTTCCTAGGAAGCAAAGAACACTACCCAAATTCCAAAGATTTGGTATCATAGTTATAGGAAAAATTTTCCAAAGGTAACATATTCTGCACACGAGATTTACAATCTGAAACATGAAAATGGAACAGATCAGTGAGAACTCCCCCAATTCAAGAGAGGGTGGGAAGGACTAACACAGGGCACGGAACCTGGCAATGCTGAGGAAGCACAGCGCCAGCAGACACAATGGAGGTGCTTTCTTAAGGGAAGCATAATATTTTCCCAGGATTCAAAAAAATTTAACTCATTAAAAACTTAGTACTGAAAGTAATAGGATCATACATCAATAGCCCTTATCACACACACACGGGGTAGAGTAGTCTAGTTGCCTCATATGGTTAAGTATGAAAGCTGAGGAAATTATTTCAATATGAAGAACAGTGCTGAAATATTTTAAAAGCAAAAGATATCACATAGGTGATATCTTTGTGATATTGGTGTGGAGGACTGGTTTAAGATCCATGGTATCTGGTAACTATATTATATCAGGATGTTCATTTCACCGACACAGTATATCCTTTTGTAAAACTGGTAGGTGCATCATTGTATAAAATGAGCCACACTTCAACAAGATTCTATTTTATTTATATGTGTGATTATGTGCTAGAACAGTATTCAGAGGAGAGAAAAATCACACTGAGTTTATTCAAGAATAGTGTAAGGAAAGTGTAATAATCACAAGAGCCAAGGCAATAATAAATTACAGTGTACAGCAACATTCCTTCTAAAGTTCAATACACATTCTGCAAAATTTCCATTTTCATCTAAAAAATATTTATTTATTTGCCAGCACTGGATCTTAGTTGTGGCATTTGGGATCTTCAGGTATATGTAGACTCTTAGTTGTGGCATGTAGTTAGGTGCAGCATGTAGAAGTTCCCTGATCAGGTATCGAATCTGGACTCCTTGCATTGGGAGCAGACAGTCTTAGCCACTGGACCACCAGGGATTTTCTTCTATTGCCATTTTCTTAATTGTTTTGGGTTCATTTTTATAGGCCTTTTTTTCTTCCCTTCCTCTTTGTTCTCTTATTGATGACCATCTTTAGTGTTCTATTTGGGATGCTTTTTCTTTTATTGCTTGTGTATATATTGTAGTTCTTTGGTTTGCATTCCCCATAAGTTTTTTTGTTTAACAGTCTATATATGTAGAAAGTTGTTTTAAGTTGCTGATTTCTTTCCCATCTAGAGAAGTTACTTTAGCAATTGTTGTAAAGATGATTTGGTACTGCTCAATTTTCTTAGCTTTTCTTCCTGTCAAGATTTTGATTTCTCTGATGAATTTGAATGAGAGTCTTGCTGGGTAGAGTATTCTTGGTTGTAGGTTTTTCCATTTCCTCACTTTAAAGATATGCCACTCCCTTCTGACCTGCAGAGTTTCTGCTAAAAAGGCAGCTGAAAATCTTATGGGGATGCCCTTATATATTACTTGCTGCCTTTCCTTTGTTGCATTTAATACTTTTTCTTTATATTTAATTTTTGCTATTTTGATTAGCATGGGTCTTGACATGTTTCTCCTTGTTTTATCCTGTATGGGACTCCGCACTTCCTGGACTTAGGTGACTCTTTCGTTTTCCAGGTTAAAGAAGTTTCCGTTTGCTGCCCTGCATGTGAGATTGTTGGTACTATCTTTCAAAATTCCATATATATGCATTAATATACAGCATTTGTCTTTTTCTTTCTGACTTACTTCACTCTGATATGATATGATAGTGGGTCTATTCACAGCTCTGCAAATGAAATTGTTTCATTCCTTTTAATGCCACTTTTAAAATTTTTATTGTCTTCATACAATTTATGTAAGAGAATGTTTAATTTATGTTCTCTCCTAGACTTTCATGATGTCAAGTCTTATATCGCTATTTAAACCTTCAAGCCATTTTGAGCTTATTTTTGTGTATGGTGTGTGTGTGTGTGTGCGCGTGTGTGTGTGCGTGTGTGTGTGTGTGTGTGTGCTATAAATTCAGTGATTAACATGCAGCTATCCAGCTTTCCCAACACCACTTGCCAAAGAGACTGTGTTTTCTCCATTGTATACTCTTGCTTCCTTTGTCGAAGATTATTTGACCATAGGTGTGTGAGTTTATTTCTACACTCTTTATTCTGTTACATTGATCCATAGGTCTCTTTTTGTACAAATACCGTGCTGTTGTGGGTACTACAGCTTTGCAGTACTATCTGAAATCTGGGAGGATTCTGCATCCAGCAGAATGTTCAGAACAGCATCCTGTTCTTTTTCCTCAAGATTGCTTTGACACTTCTGGGTCTTTTATTGTTCCACATAAATTTTTGGATTATTTGTTCTAGTTCTGTGAAAAATGTCATGGGTAATTTAATAGGGATCACAATAAATTTGTAGACTGCTTTGGATAGTATGCACATATTAACAGTATTAATTTTCCAGTCTAAGAGCACAATATATCTTTCCATTTCTTTGAATCATTTCCTTTATCAATGTTTTATAGTTCTCAGAGTGTAAGTCTTTCAACTTTTTGGTCAGGTTTATTCCTAAATATTTTATTTTCTGATGCGATTTTTTAAAGTACTGTTTTTTGACTCCCTTTCTGATATGTCAATGTTAGTATAAAGAATAAAGAAATGAAACAGATTTCTGTATTTTAATATTGGATCTTGCTACCTTGCTGAATTCATCATTGATAATTTTGAGGTTAACAAACAAATTTGCATTATTTGATAAGTATAGACTTATAAATTTTAAAAGGTTTCTTTACCTTTATTAACTTAAAGGAATGAACCAATGAACCTACAAAATATGCTTTCTTTAAAAAACCATAAAAGTGAAAGTAACTTAGTCATGTCTGACTCCTTGTGACCCCATGAACTATACAGCTCATGGAATTCTCCTGGCCAGAATACTGGAGTGGGTAGCCTGTCCCTTCTCCAGGGGATCTTCCCAATCCAGAGATTGAACCCAGGTCTCCTGCATTACAGACGGATTCTTTACCAGCTGAGCCACCAGGGAAGCCCAAGAAAACTGGAGTGGGTAGCCTATCCCTTCTCCAGGGGATCTTCCCAACCCAGGAATGGAACCAGGGCTTCTTGCATTGCAGGTGGATTCTTTATCAGTTGAGCTGATAAAGGAAAATCCCCCCTCTCCCTGCAAAAACTATAGTAGATATATTAATTTCAGACAAAGCAAACTTTATAACAGGGGGATTGTCAGGGCTAATGGAGGATGATGAATAATCATAAAGAGGTCAATTCTCCAAGAAGACAGAACAATTAGATGTCTATAAACTTAACAGAGTGTCAAAATATGTAAGGCAAACAGTGATAGGACTGAAAGAAGAAATATACAAATCCATTATTATAGCTGTAAACTTCAGCACCAGTCTTTCAGTAATAGATACATAAAACAGACAAAAAGATCAATAAGACTTAGATGAACCTGAAGAACACTATCCATCACTTGATGTAACTGATGTGTATATAATATTCTATCCAACAATAGTAGAGTTATTCTGTAGCACACATGAAATATTCATCAATGTTCAAAGAGATGAATCACATTCTGGGCCATAAAACAAACCTTAAAATATTTAAAAGAATAAAAATCATACAAAGTATTATTATAATAGAATTACATATATTATAATGTTAAACTAAATATCAATAAAATAAGGACAGTTGATAAATACCCAAATGTTCAAAGTTAAATAATACATATCTTAGTAATTCACATATCAAAGAAAAATCCTAGAGAGAAATTAAAAATTATAATGAGCTGAATGAATATATAATTTATCAAAACTTGTATTCTATAGCAAAGGCAGTGCTTAGAGGGAAATTTATAGTGCTAAATGCATCAATAACCTAAGGTGGGACTTTAGTATCACAGAAACTAGAGGAAGAAGGGTGATTTAAAGCTAAAGAAAGGATAAAATTACAGAAGCAACCAGAAAACAACAGAGAAAAATCAATGAAATTGATAGACTTCCAGCCAGGCTAACTAGGAAAAGAAGAAAGAAAAAACAAATTGCCAATATCAGAAATGAAAGGGGAGACACTGTGGATCATTACTACTGACCTATGAATATTAAAAAGATAATAAAGTAACACTATTAACAGTGCTGTGCCCACAAATTTGATAACTTAAGTAAAATAATCAATTACTTGAAAGATGTAAACCAAAACATACAGAAGAGGCAACAGGTAACCTGAATAGCTCTATTTTTTCAAAGAGAGAAATCAATAGTAAACTCTCTTCAAAAAAAGCAATGGTTCTAGAAAGTTTTGCTGGTAAATTCTACCAAATATTTAGGGAAGAAGTGTTACCAGTTCTTCTTCCAGAAAATTACAAGCAGATAGAACAGTTCCTAACAGTTTCTGTAAGATTAGTATTACCTGAATACTAAACTCAGAGAAAGACGTTACATGAAGGAAAATGACAGGCCACTTTCTCTTATTAACATAGAAAAAAAATCCTCAATGAAATATTATCAAATTAAATTCAACAATCAATAAAAAAGGATTCTACCACAATCAATCTTCTTCCTTGTCTTTCTTCTCCCAAACTTTGTAAGGAAGTATAAAAAACCCAGAGGTTCATGCTGATATAAATAAGTGACTGAATAAGTGGAGGATATGGACAAAGTTCCCCATCAAAAACAAACAAAAAAAAAAAACTGGAGTAATTTATGTATACATTTCACCCTGAATGAGTTGGAGCATAAATTCTTACTCCTTTAGTTTGAGCTACATTTAGGAATTTCTTTTCAAAGAGTAAATATGAAAAAGGTGAGGAAAATGTCATTTTACAATGAGATTTATATCATCAACATAAAGTAAAAGTCTAGGTTCACTGCTTTTTTAAAAACATAGCAATTTGTTATGTAAAATAATTTTTTTAAATGCTCAACATCACTCATCATCAGAGAAATGCAAATCAAAACCACAATGAGGTACCATTTCACACCAGTCAGAATGGCCGCGATCCAAAAGTCTGCAAGCAATAAATGCTGGAGGGGGTGTGGAGAAAGGGGAACCCTCTTACACTGTTGGTGGGAATGTAAACTAGTACAGCCACTGTGGAAAACAGTGTGGAGATTCCTTAAAAAATTGCAAATAGAACTGCCTTATGACCCAGCAATCCCACTGCTGGGCATACACACCAAGGAAACCAGAATTGAAAGAGACACATGTACCCCAATGTTCATCGCAGCACTGTTTATAATAGCCAGGACATGGAAACAACCTAGATGTCCATCAACAGATGAATGGATAAGCAAGCTGTGGCATATATACACAATGGAGTATTACTCTGCCATTAAAAAGAATAAATTTGAATCAGTTCTAATGAGATGGATGAAACTGGAGCCTATTATACAGAGTGAAGTAAGCCAGAAAGAAAAACACCAATACAGCATACTGACACATATATATGGAATTTAGAAAGATAGTAATGATGACCCTGTATGTGAGACAACAAAAGGACACAGACATAGACAATGGACTTTTGGCCTCAGAGGGAGTAGGAGAGGGCGGGATGATCTGCGAGAATGGCGTTGAAGAATATATACTATTATGTAAGAAACGAATCACCAGTCTATGTTTGATACAGAATGCAGGACGCTTGGGGCTGGTGTACGGGGATGATCTAGAGAGACGTTGTGGGGTGGGAGGTGGGAGGGGGACTCGGGATTGGGAGCTTGTGTGCACCTGTGGTGGATTCGTGTCGATGTATGGCAAACCCAATAGAGTATTGTAAAGTTAAATTTAAAAATAAATAAATTAAAAAAAAAAAAATAAAAGCTGAAAAGAATCCTTTTCTTCTATTAAATATCCTTTACACTTTTGTCTAAGGTCAGATGACTATATATGTGTGGGTCTATTTCTGGGCTGTTCCATTGATCTATATGTCTGTTCTTTCCCCAATATGACAATACTACTTAATTTATTTTGTTGCAAAGTGTTTTCCATCTTTCCAATGGGAACTCTCTCGACTGGCCTCTGTGTCCATTTGCATACCTCCAACATTCTGCATACCCTTATTAAATTCATATTACTAATTGAAAGAAGGCAGTCTAAAAAGATTATAGATGGTCTGATATCATTTATATGTCATTCTGAAAAAGGAATAATAGAGACAATAAACAGATTAGTAAGCTATGACAAAACTAGACAGCATATTAAAAAGCAAAGACATAACTTTGCCAACAAAGGTTCATATAGTCAAAGCTATGATTTTTTTTTTCAATAGTCATGTATAGATGTGAGAATTGGACCATAAAGAATTGATGCTATTGAACTGTGGTGCTGGAGAAGAATCCTGAGAGTCTCTTGGATAGCAAGGAGATCAAACCAGTCAATACTAAAGAAATCAACCCTGAATATTCACTGGAAGGACTGATGCTGAAGCTGAAGCTCCAATACTTTGGCCACCTGATGTGAAGAGCCGGCCCACTGGAAAAAATCCTGAGGCTGGGAAAGCCTGAAGGCAAAAGAATGAGGGCAGCAGAGGATGAGATAGTTAGATGGCATCACCAACTCAATGGACATGAGTCTGAGCAAACTTGGGGAGATGGTGAAGGACAGGGAAGTCTGGAGTGCTGCAGTCCATGGTGTTGAAAAGAGTTGGACATGACTCAGCAACTGAACAGCAACAAAACAGATTGATGGNTGAGATAGTTAGATGGCATCACCAACTCAATGGACATGAGTCTGAGCAAACTTGGGGAGATGGTGAAGGACAGGGAAGTCTGGAGTGCTGCAGTCCATGGTGTTGAAAAGAGTTGGACATGACTCAGCAACTGAACAGCAACAAAACAGATTGATGGCTGTCTGATGTGATGAAAAGAACATTTATCTCTGTGATCTTCCTCCCTCAAACCTAAAACCCCAGAGAAATCATGAGAAAAAAAAAAACATCAAACAAATCCTAGTTCAGGGACACTTTATAAAACACCTAACTAGCACTCCTCAAAACTGTCAAGGTCATTACAACAAGGAAAGTCTGAGAAACTCACAGTTTAGAGATAGTTACCAAGACACGACAGGCTTCACTGGTGGCTCAGTGGTAAAGAATCTGCCTGCAATGCAGAAGATGCAGGAGATGCGGGTTTGATCCCTGGGTCAGGAAGATCCTCTGAAGGAGGGCATGGCAACCTACTACAGTATTCTTGCCTGGAGGATCCCTTGGACAGAGAAGGCCGGCGGACTACAGTCCATATGGTCGCAAAGTGTTGGACATGACCGAAGCAACTGAGCATGCATGCATGCACCAAGACATGACAACTAAATGTAACATGGTATCTTGGATGAGACTNTTGGGATTGGAATGAAAACTGACCTTTTCCAGTCCTGTGGCCACTGCTGAGTTTTTCAAATTTGCTAGCATATTGAGTGCAGCACTTTCACAGCATCATCAATTCTGTACCAGAATGCAATCTTCATACCCATTTTTACTTAGGAGTGTGATTACTGGCTTGATTGTTCTCTTCCTTTTTTACTTTTCTTTTAATCCCCAAGGTCACCTCTATCTCCTTCCTCCCCATTCCCATCTCTACTTAACTCTGT
Organism: Neotragus pygmaeus; assembly: GCA_006410875.1. NCBI lineage: Eukaryota > Metazoa > Chordata > Mammalia > Artiodactyla > Bovidae > Neotragus > Neotragus pygmaeus. The sequence goes on along the minus strand of SJYV01048058.1, from coordinate 312,257 downwards.
GAATCTCTTTGGGTGTTCTGGGCTGTGGAGAACACTTAGGGAACTGAACACAGGCTAGATTGGTCTCGCTCCTTTTGAATCCCCCTCCTTTTCTCCTGGTCACCTGTATCTCCTTCCTCCCTCTTCTCTTCTCTATGGAATGCCATGAAACTCTCTGAGTGTTTCAGACTGTGGATAGCAAATAGGGAAATGATTACTGGCTAGATTGCTCTTTCCCCTTTTGATTCCCCCTCTTCTCCTCCTGATCACCTCTATCTCCCACCTCCCTTTTCTCTTCTCCATGTAACTCTGTAAACTCTCTGGGTGTCCCCCACTGTAGAGAATCTTTTCACCACTAACCTAGATCTTTTATCATCAATGCTGTACAGATAGAGAAGTCTTGAGGCCACTGTAGGAATAAGATTGAAAGCCAGAGGCAGGAGGGTTAAATAAAAAACTTGAGAACACCAGAAATCTCCTGACTCCAGGGAATATTAATTGACAAGGGCTCATCCAAAAACCTCCATACCAACACCAAAACCAAGCTCCACCCAGGAGCCAACAAGTTTCAGAGCAAGACATACCAAGCTAATTTTCCAACAAAGCAGGAACATAACCCTGAGCACAAATATCAGGTGGCCAAAAGTCACACCAAACCCATAAACACCTCAAAACTCACTACCGGACACTTCATTGCACGCCAGAGGGAAGTGATCCAGCTGTACTCACCAGAACACTGACACAAGCTTTCCTAACCAGGAAATCTTTATAAGCCACTCATCCAACCCCACTCCAGGGAGGAACCTCCACAATAAAGAGGAATCACAAACTTCCAGCCTACAGAAAAGCTACCCAAAACACAGCAATCTAAACAAGAGGAAAAGGCAGAGAAATATTCAGCAGGTAAAGGAATATGATAAAAGCCCACCAAACCAAACAAAACAGAAGGAGATAAGGAGCCTAACTGAAAATGAATTCAGAATAATGATAGGAAAGATGATCCAAAATCTTGAAACCAAAATGGAGTTACAGATAAATAGTCTGGAGACAAGGATTGAGAAGATGCAAGAACAAAGACCTAGAAGAAATAAAAGAGTCAATCAATAATAAATAATGCAATAACTGAAATCAAAAGCACTCTGCAGGGAACCAACAGTAGACTAACTGAGGTAGAAGATAGGATAAGTGAGGTGGAAGATAGAATGGCATAAATAAATGAAACAGCTCAGAGACCTCTCAGACGATGTTAAACGCCTCAACATTCGAATCATAGGAATCCCAGAAGAAGAAGACAAAAAGAAAGGCCATGAGAAAATACTTGAAGAGATAATAGATGAAAACTTCCTTAAAATGGGGAAGTAAATAGCCACCCAAGTCCAAGAAAACCACAGAGTCCTAAACAGGACAAACCCAAAGCAAAACACCCCAAGACACATATTAATCAAATTAATGAAGATCAAATACAAAGAACAAATATTAAAAGCAGCAAGGGAAAAACAACAAATAACTCACAAGGGGATTCCCATAAGATAACATCAGACCTTTCAACAGAAACTGTTTAAGCCAGAAGAGAATGGCAGGACATACTTAAAGTAATGAAAGAGAAAAAGCTACAACTCAGATTACTGTACCCAGCAAGGATCTCATTCAAATATAAAGGAGAAATCAACAGCTTTATAGACAAGCAAAAGCTGGGAAAATTCAACACCAAACCCAATCTTCAGCACATGCTAAAGGATCTTCTTCAGAAAAGAAACACAGAAAAGATTTATAAAATCAAACCCAAAACAATAAAGTAAATGGTAACAGTATTATACTTATCAATGTAAATGGGTTGAATGCCCCAACCAAAAGACAAATACTGGCTGGATGGATACAAAAACAAGACCCCTATATATGCTGTCTACAAAACACCCACCCCAAAATGAGAGACACATACAGACTGAAAGCGAAGGGCTGGAAAAAGATATTTCATGCAAATGAAGACCAATAGAAAGCAGGAGTAGTAATACTCTTATCAGATAAAATAGACTTTGAAATAAAGACTGTGAAAAGAGACAAAGAAGGAATCTACATAATAATAAAAGGATCAATTCAAGAGGAAAATCCCAGTTATAAATATATATGCACCCAACATAGGAGCATGGCAATATCTAAGGCAAATGCTAACAAGTATGAAAGGGGAATTAACAGAAACACAATAATAATGGGAGACGTTAATACCCCACTCACAACTATGGATAGATCAGCTAAACAGAAAATTAGCTAGGAAACACAAACTTTAAATTATCCAAAGGCCCAGTTAGATCTAACTGATATCTATAGGACATTTCACCCCAAAACAATGAATTTCACCTTTTTCTCAAGTGCACATGGAACTTTCTCCAAATAGATCACATCTTGAGTCGTAAATCTAGCCTTGGGAAATTTTAAAAAATTGAAATGAAATCATCTCAAGCATCTCTTCTGATCACAATGAGGTAAGATCAGATGTCAACTACAGGAAAAAAAAAAACTATACAAAATACAAACATATGGAGGCTAAACAACACACTTCTGAATAACCAACAAATCACAGGAGAAATAAAAAAAGAAATCAAAATATACATAGAAACGAATGAAAATGAAAAGAAAACAACCTCAAAATTATGGGATTCAGTAAAAGCAGTGCAAAGGGGAAGGTTCATAGCAATATAAGCCTACCTCAAGAAAGTGAAGTTGCTCAGTCATGTCTGACTCTTTGCAACCCCGTGGAATGTAGCCCACCAGGCTCCTCCATCCATGGGATTCTCCAGGCAAGAATACTGGAGTGGGTTGCCATTTCCTTCTCCAGGGGATCTTCCTGACCCAGGAATTGAACCTAGGTCTCCCGCATTGCAGGCAGATGCTTTAACCTTTGAGCCACCAGATAAATAAAATAAATAACCTAACTCTATACCTAAAGCAACTAGAAAAGAAGAAATGAAGAACCCCAGGGTTAGTAGAAGGAAAGAAATTATAAAAATTGGGGCAGAAATAAATGAAAAAGAAACAAAGGAGACCATAGTCAAAATCAACAAAGCTAAAATCTGGTTCTTTGAGAAGATAAATAAAATAGACAAACCATTAGCCAGACTCATTAAAAAAAAAAAAAANTATTCTTTGTAATTCTGCATTCTGATGAGTATATCCTTCCTTTTCTCCTTTGCCTTTCACTTCTCTTCTTTTCACAGCTATTTTTAAGGCCTCCTCAGACAACCTTTTTGCATTTCTTTTTCTTGGTGATGGTTTTGATATCACCTCCTGCACAATGTTACGTAGCCCTGCCTATAGTTCATCAGGCACTCTGCCTATCAGATCTAGTCCCTTGAATCTATTTGTCACTTCCACTGTGTAACCGTCAGGAATCTGACTTAGGTCATACCTGAATAGTCTAGTGGTTTTCCCTACTTTCTTCAAGTTAAGTCTGAATTTGGCAATAAGCTGTTCATGATCTGAGCCACAGTCAGCTCCCATTCTTGTTTTTGCTGACTGTACAGAGCTTCCCCATCTTTGGCTGCAAAGAATACAATCAATCTGATTTTAGTATTGACCATCTGGTGATGTCCATGTGTAGAGTTGTCTCTTGTGTTGTTGGAAAAGAGTGTTTGCTATAACCAGCAGATTCTCTTGGCAAAACTCTTTATCTCGCTTCATTTTGTACTCCAAGGTCAACTTGCCTGTTTACTCCAGGTATCTCCTGACTTCCTACTTTTGCATTCCAGTTCCCTATGATGAAAAGGACATCTTATAGTTGGGAACTAGAAGACATTAATAAATCTAAGAGTGCATGTTTGTAAAAATGTGAGGCAATGGGAATTTGCCCATTATATATGGACAAGGTATTCTCCTTCCTTCATAGCTTGTTCACTACACATCAGTTGAGCAGAAAGGTCCCAGAAGAGTAAGTAGTTCAGTAGTCGTGTGTTCCAACCTGCAATATCATTTTATCTTACAATACTTGCTGGTATAAATGTGTCATTCCAGACAGGATGATCCACTCTCTCTCCTTAACTGTAGGAAAAAGAAATGTCTTCGACTGCTACTTGTCTAAGCTGGATGCAAGTGGTCAGACTTGAATCATGTTAAAAAAAAGAATTCCTAATGGATTTCAGGATACTTTCTAATGGCCTTATATTTTTTTGAAAAGTTCTCAGAAAAATAACCAAATCATAACCTAAAACAACTATTTCACTGAATACGATATTATTTGAGGCCTAAAGGTAAACTTTCAATCTATGTTGGCGTTTTTATGACTTTTTTGAGACTCTCATTATGTCCTTACTATGCCTTTGCTTTGGGTTTCCCAGAGTGCTACAATATTTCAACCAGTAAATTAAGTTTTATTTCTAACAGGAGCTATCACTTGCCCATAAAACTCATACTTCCATGCAATATAAACAACTTCCTTAGGCTGCCTCAGAACGTTTAGAATACTTTCCTAAGGTTGGATAACATTTATTCTTGCCTTTTCTTAGAGAAAAATACATGATATGAAACCTATGGATTGATAAGCCCAGGATATTTCATTTAATGTCCTACAATTAAACCCTTCATGTCATGTAGAATAACTGGAACCTAGGGCTTATACTTTGAGATAAACCTCTATCTAGAGCTTGAACAATAAATATGAAAATGTCCTCCATATAACATTAAGTGAAATATTAAAATAAAACAGTCTATTTTTATATTAACGCTCTCTTTGTTGAAAATGTTTAAAATTAAATAATATTTAAACATCCAATATGTATGAGAAGCACAGTAAAGATGCCAGATATGGAGCAAAGAACAAAACAAAGTCCTTCTCCTTCAAAGTTCACAGTCTAGTGAAAATTTGCCTCAGACTTTGGGAAATGTCCTTAAATTAGACCATTATGTGACAACAGAAGGGCATCCCAGGCCTCTGTCTACAGGGGTGGTGTTATGTCAACATGCTCTTGAAAGAGGTCAGTCCTAAAAATATCCTTAGCAAAGGTCAGTCCTCAGATGTCCTTGGGAAAGCTCAATCCTAGAGTCGGCAATGAAAATTTAGAAACTTTGGCTAAGAGTAGAATGAAGGCAAATTCTATCCTTTTATCATTGACTAGGAGTGAATTTAGCCCAGATACTGGACCTGAATATACCTGGAAGACTGTCAGTGTTGGGGATATTGGTCACTGTCACTAGACACGAGGAGGGCAAGAGGGAGTCAGCTTCTAAAGGACCCAGAGACAAATTTGGACTACGAAGAGGTGACAGCTACACTTGTTGATGTATTTTCCCACTACTCTCCATGAGACAAACAAATCTTGTGAAGAGTTAAAGTCTGAGAGACGAAAGCAGAAGTTGGGAAGAAGCACAGACTTCATAGCTTCAGGGTAGGAATGGTGTCCTTAGCTGGGATCAAACAATGGTGGCAGGGGGTCATCATGCTTGGACACAGCAATCTTATAAGGACAACTGAAGTTGTGGCAAGGATGTGGGCCTCAGAAACTGATGAGGGCAAAGGGACATTAGATACTGGCTCCTGAGGGGCTTAGGAAAACTCCCATGCATGGGGAGGGAAAGACATTGAGTGAGACAAACTCCAGTTTAAAAAAGTCAGAAAGAACTTAGGCCGTCAAAAAAGACTGGAAAAAAAAAAAAGTGCCAGAATTTTAGTGGTGATTACCTGACTGCTTTTTATGAGAACTTTTTATTCTCCTCTCTATATTTGTTCACATTTCCTAAATTATTTATGGTAGATTTATATTTCTTTTTAATAGTTCAGAATATTTTAAGAAAAATGTATATAACTAAAGTACTACATGTACATCTGACATCTATCCTCCAAAAAGATATACTGAACCACCCGCCAAGCAAACCAGAAGGTACACTTGAGGAAATACCTAAGGAAAAACTAGCAGATCATTTAATGAAGAGCCATAGCAAACGCCTTCTTCCAACAACACAAGAGAAGACTCTACACATGGACACCACCAGATGGTCAATACCAAAATCAGATTGATTATATTCTCTGCAGCCAAAGATGGAGAAGCTCTATACAGTCAGTAAAAACAAGACCAGGAGCTCACTGTGGCTCAGATCATGAACTCCTTATTGCCAAATTCAGACTGATATTGAAGAAAGTAAGGAAAACCACTAGATCATTCAGGTATGACCTAAATCAAATACCTTATACAGTGGAAGCAAGAAATGGATTCAAGGGATTAGATCTAATAGAAAAAGTGCCTGAAGAACTATGGATGGAAGTTCATGACACCGAACAGGAGGCAAGGATCAAGACCATCACCAAGAAAAAGAAATGCAAAAAGGCAAAATAGTTGTCTAAGGAGGCCTTACAAATAGCTGTGAAAAGAAGAGAAGTGAAAGGCAAAGGAGAAAAGGAAAGATATACCCATTTGAATGGAGAGTTCCAAAGAATAGCAATGAAAGATAAGAAAGCCTTTCTCAGAGATCAGTGCAAAGAAATAGAGGAAAACAATAGAATGAGAAAGACTAGAGATCTCTTCTAGTCTTAGAAGATAGAAAATTAGAGATATCAAGGGAACATTTCATGCAAAGATGGGCTCAATAAAGGACAAAAATGGTATGGACCTAACAGAAGCAGGAGATATTAAGAAGAGGTGGCAAGAATACACAGAAGAAGTATACAAAAAATATCTTCATGACCCAGATAACCACGATGGTGTGTCACTCACCTAGAGCCAGACATCCCAGAATGTGGTCAAGTGGGCCTTAAGAAGCATCATTACAAAAAAAGCTAGTGGAGGTGATAAAATTCCAGTTGAGCTATTTCAAATCCTACAAGATGATACTGTGAAAGTGTTGCACTGAATATGCCAGCAAATTTGGAAAACTCAGCAGTGGCCATAGGACTGGAAAAAGGTCAGTTATCATTCTGATCCCCAAGAAAGGCAATGCCAAAGAATGCTCAAAGTACCGTACAATTGCACTTATCTCACATGCTAGTAAAGTAATGCTCAAAATTTTCCAAGGCAGGCTTCAACAGTACATGACATGAACTTCCAAATGTTCAAGCTGGATTTAGAAAAGGCAGAGGAGCAAGAGATCAAATTGCCAACATCCATCAAATCATTGAAAAAGCAAGAGAGTTCCAGAAAAACATCTATTTCTACTTTATTGACTATGCCAAGGCCTTTGACTGTGTGGATCACAATAAACTGTGAAAAATTCTTAAAAGAGATGGGAATACCAGACCACCCGACCTGCCTCCTGAGAAATATGTATGCAGGTCAGGAAGCAACAGTTAGAACTGGACATGGAGCAACAGATTGGCTCCAAATAGGAAAAGGAGTATGTCAAGGCTGTATATTGCCACCCTACTTGTTTAACTTATATGTATAGTACATCATGAGAGATGATGGGCTGGATGAAGCACAAGCTGGAATCAAGATTCCCAAGAGAAATATCAGTAACCTTAGACATGCAGATGACACCACCCTTATGACAGAAGGTGAAGAGGAACTAAAGAGCCTCTTGATGAAAGTTAAAGAGGAGAGTGAAAAAGTTGGCTTAAAGCTCAATATTTAGAAAATCAAGATCATGGCAACCTGTCCCATCACTTAATGACAAATAGATGGGGAAACAATGGAAACTATGACAGATTTTATTATTTTGGGCTCCAAAATCACTGCAGACGGTGACTGCAGGCATGAAACTGAAAGATGTTTACTCCTTGCAAGAAAAGTTATGACCATCCTAGGCAGCATATATAAAAGCAGAGACATTACTGTGCCAACAAAGGTCCATCTAGTCAAGGCTATAGTTTTTCCAGTAGTCATGTATGGATGTGAGAGTTGGCATATAAAGAAATCTAAGTGCTGAAGAATTAACGTTTTTGAAATGTGGTGTTGGAGAAGACTCTTGAGAGTCCCTTGGACCGCAAGGAGATCCAACCAGTCAAACCCAAAGGAAATCAGTCCTGAGTATTCTTTGCAAGGACTGATGCTAAAGCTGAAACTCCCCACACTTTGGCCACTTGACACGAACTTACTCATTTGAAAAGACCTTGATGCTGGGAAAGTTTGAAGGCAAGAGGAGAAGGGGACGAAAGAGGATGAGATGGTTAGATGGCATCACTGACTCAGTGGACATGAGTTTGACTAAACTACGGGAGTTGGTGATGGAAATGGAGGCCTGGCATGCTACACTTCATGGCGTCGCAAAGAGTTGGACACAACTGAGTGATTGAACTGAACTGAACTGAAAGCTTCACTGGTCAAACAGCCAGAAACAGATTAAAGAAGTTGTATGTTTATCACAACTGATGTTGAATGATGCTGAAGCTGAAACTCCAGTACTTTGGCCACCTAATGGGAAGAGTTGACTCATTGGAAATGACTCTGATGCTGGGAGGGATTGGGGGCAGGAGGAGAACGGGATGACAGAGGATGAGATGACTGGATGGCATCACAGACTTGATGGACATGAGTCTGAGTGAACTCTGGTGATGGACATGGAGGCTTGGCGTGCTGCGATTCACGGGGTCGCAAAGAGTTGGACATGACTGAGTGACTGAACTGATGTTTATCACTATTTCTAGAAGCTCCCAATTACACAAACCACATATGTTTTCAAGGATGAACCTCAGCAAAGGAAGAATCAAACTTCAGGTTTGCTGAAATAGACAAGTAATTCCCAGAGTCAGAAAACTGACACTCTCTTTGGGCCATTCAATAGCATCAAAGTGTTAGTGACATCTAGAAGTTCTCTTTCCAAAAATTTAGATTAAATCATATGAGCTATATTCTGAGTTTGTGCCTTAGGTGAAGTGAAGTTAATCAGAATTCTATGGTATGCATTCAAATGGGCCTCAGTGCCCAGGTATTAGGAAGGAGGAATTCTGGATAATTCAAAAGGTCCAATCACTTAAATTTTAACATAACTGCAAAATTTTGTAAAGCATTTGAGTTTTATTAGATGCAAGAATTCCTCAGTTAGAGGGTAATTTTCAAAATTTAAAAATAATATTATATGTTACATTGAATTTCTCAGACATTATTTTAAAAAGGCTAATTTTTTTTTTTTTTTTACTGTGAGAGCAGTAATCTTTATGCATGGTTTGTGATCAAATGATAGCTGAACAGACCAGTATATTCATGCCACAGTAAAACCGTATTTACGTCACAAAGCTTCTATCAGCACTTTTCATGTTTTCTGTACTATTGTAGCTATCATCTCTGATCATTCTTAGTGGTAATAAAAGGAAAAGCATCACTATTATGATATAGAAATAAAGCAAGTAGCAATGCCATCAACTCAAATACAAAGGGAAAAATAACCTAATTTATTCTCCAGCTAGGAGATTAAAAAATACTGTTATATTTAATAAAAAACAAAGGGGCCCGACTTTTTAGATAGCTCTTATACAACTGCTATGGTTTCCTCTGGATATGATATAATTACTTACATTTCCCTTCTTTTTATGAGTAGTTTACTTTGATGAATAGGGATATTTTCAATGATATCTTATGCTCTAGCCTTATTAGTTTTACTAATTCTTTTTATTTTTCTTTTCCTCTAATTTTTTCTGTCTTTCCTTTCTACTTGCTGTTTTCCTCCCTTTTCTTTTTTAAAAAGTGGTACATGCCCCATTTATTCTCCAAAATAAAAATATTCAGGAATATGTGTACACAAAAAGATTAATAAAAAATAAAGTGAAGACCTAAAAAGAAGAAGACAGCAATCAGGTCAACCATCTCCTAAAAGAATTTAGACAATGTCACAGGGCACTTTGATCTGTGGAGTAATCCATATTTCTGGGTTTTCTAGAGGAAATGATACAAATATTGAGCTCTGCTGAGATAGAAAATGTTCCTAAGGGGAGTTAATCACCTAGTTAAAAGTACAATGAACAAGGCTATTATTATGCTTATTCTAGTTTTACAAGCAAAGAAGATTGCAATTCTAATCACATTCCCAGTGCTTTTAGTATATTCCTTAACAGTTGGCAACTATAAGTAAAATATAAAATATCAGACAATCAGGTAAAATTGAGGGAGGTTACAAAACTCTGGGGCTGCTAGCCAGTTATAGATGAATGCTGCTAGCTTGTAAAAACTAGCATTGCCAGAGAGCATCTGCTGTTCATTTTTTTATCTGGAAAAATTAATCCAGATACATTTGATATTAAAAAAATGAACGCTTTCAGATCCAGACAAAGAATATTATTTCACTTTACAGATGAGGTTCCTGAGATTCAGAACAGAGCTGAGATGTGGAGTAGGGGTTCACAGCTCATGTATCAAACATGATAGCAACTCAATATATTTGTTAGAGATTAGTGGTTCCATGATCTGGGACTTAGCTTTCTGGTCTACCACCTATTATATGAAGTTTCTCTTTTTTTCTTTGAAATTGAACAACATACTGTTGACACTTGAACAATGTGGAGGTTTGGGGCACCAACCCACCACATAATTGAAAATATAAGTATAATTTTACAGTCAATCCTCCATGTCCAGGGTTCCACATCCTCAGATTTAAAACTTCAGATTTTATAGTACTACAGTATTTGCTATTGAAAAAATCTACAAGTAAGTGGACCTATGTAGTTCAAAGCTGTATTGTTTAAGGGTCAACTGTATACCAAATTTTCAACAGATACTTGGCGCATAGTTGGTACATGTGAATTTTTTTGTCTCCTTTCTATTCATATGATTTAAATAGGAAGAAAACATACAGCATCGTACCTGGGGGTACCTGATTAGTCAGTGCTAACGCATTATAATTATTTTCTGTTATTGCAATATAGTAATCAAGGTGGGAGATGAAGACAGCCAGAAGCCAAAACCAGAAAAAGCCTCTATCAGCAGGAAAGATGGCCTGCTCATAGGTACACCATGGCAGACGTACTGGCAATTACAGCCTCTATTCTGGCAATTAAAACTTTGATTTATGGACTTCTGAATATTTTTCAGTACATTCTGGGCTTGGAGTTTTAGTTATGTAGAGTAACTGCATGCTTATATAAAAAATGACACTAGCACTTACTTGTTTCATTATGAAATATGGTATTTAAATGCAAATGCAAAATACAGATAAATGGGGGAGAGGAAGAGAAGGACATGTGGCTAGGATATAAGTTGAATGAAAGAGATGCCAGTAGCATAGATATGACTGAAATTTACTTGCTGGTTTTGATTATTTTAACTAGAAGATACCATAGAGTAAACATTGGCAGACTTTTTACTTTATGCCATGCTAAAGCATTCCCAAGGGGGCAAAGCCCACCAAAAGAGAGGTTCCTGATTATATTCAATATAAAGATACTAATATCATATTTGTATTTTAAATATTTAAGTATTTTTAAACCTGGGGTTCCAATGGAGTACATGAAAAAAAAAGAAAAGCTGATAAGACACTAAAATGAATGCATAATGGAAACTATGGTTCTTGCTCATCTCACATGAAAATAATTAGAACAACATATAGTATTCCCTGTGTACATAACTGGGCTTCCCTGGTGGCTCAGATGGTAAAGAATCTGCCTACAGGAGACCTGGGTTCAATTCCTAGGTCAGGAAGATCCCCTGGAGAAGGGAATGGCTACCCACTCCAGTATTCTTGCCTGGAGAATTCCATGGACAGAGGCAGGAGAAGGGTCATGTGTTGGGAACAGGTATTCAAAGAATATGAGGAATTTATTAGTGTTTTCTTTAAACATTACTTGTAATAGAAAATGCAGACTTGCAAGATGTATGCTTGGGTAATATCTATCACTCTGAACAATGTTAAACTAATCAGTCTTGTTAGAAGTATGCATGTGATGGCTCCAGTCTATGATTTCTTGATTATTATCATCAGAATTTAAAATTATGCCTTAGAAATACAAAATATTTTCTTATAATGGTTCTTTAGCTTTGAAACAATAATTAATAAAGCAGTCACTTTAATTTATTTCATACTGACATGATAACTGGACAATAAAATATGTATTTTTATAGGTTCAGAGTGTTTTAAATGCTTCTACTTTCCACTATCCAAGTAAGACTATTGTTTGAAACAAGAGTTTATGGAAAAGATCGCCTTCTATTCTGCTTATATTATATATGGATTAAGATATATAGGAAATAGCTCTGACAAAAGGTATACTCAGGATGTAATAGGTAAATATAACAACAAATCCCAGAAAATCAAGTACCTTATTCCAAAAGATACTGAAACATCTTATCAGGTAGATCTATCCATGGCTGCCAATCATTTAAGGAAAAGCAGGATCTAGCTTGGAAATAATTGTGCAAAAAGGAGAATACACACAGGGTAGAGATTGGGGAAAAGTTTCAATGAGTTTAAATGGGTTTTTGTCAGATTTGGGGCATTCATAGTTTCCTCTCAGTTGATTCTCCATTTGTAAAATAACTACGTCTGTATGGCTACGTCATGATATTTTTGTGGTGTTCAGATAAAGTGATCTATTTAAAAAATATGTTTTAAAATTGTTTTAAAACTAAAAACAGAGATATTCTATTTCTCAAATCTGAAACATACTTCTCTCACTGGCAAGTTAACCAAATCCATGGAATACAAAGGCCATATGTAATAGAATAGAATTTAGATCACTCTCTCTAGAGGACTTGTGGCAGGACTTAGGGGCAGATGACAGACTCTGTAATGCTGAACACAACAGATTGATTCAATTAAATCAGGTAAGATAGTCAGTTTAGTTTGATAAAACATCCAGGTGAATCTCAATTTTATACAAATCTCAATTTTCACAGTTTTTTTTTTTTTTTACATAGATGATACTTCTAAAGAAAATATTGCAACTGTTCAAAATTAAATTTTTATCCTGGATAAATCTATACTTATCCTTAATCTTATTCTTCTGTGTGCATTTAAAACCATTTCTTTTACTTTGGGTTTGGTTTAGATGAAGAAAAGTTCATTTGAAATTTATTCCTCCTCACTTCTCCTCATCCATTTAGGAGATCACAAACTAAATCAGTAGTTATCATAAATTTGATATCACTTCTGTGGATTCCATAAGTTAAAAAAAAATCAAGTGATAATTGAGAACTGATTAATCTTGGCACTTCAGTCAATGACTGGAGAGGATGTATGTTCTCTGCTATTATGTTACTGAGATTTGACTGAAGCAATAAGACCAACATGTAAAATTAAATATAAAAGATAATAAAATTAAGCTAACAAATGTAAATATGCTTGGAAAATATCCATGGTAAGGGAAAGCCAATGGGAGCTGAATGATAAATAAAAGGTTTCATGGAAGAGGTAGTGTTTTTGAAGGCTAATATAAAAATTGCATACATTTTTAGATAATTCAATTTAGTTAAATGTGCCTGCAAATGTTCAGGGTTTTAAAAGAATCTGGCCTATTTAAAAATAAAATTAGAATTTTGGCACACTTGCATGTTGACTCATTTGAGCTTCACAAAACACTGTACAAAATCATCTTACTGAAAAGAAGGAAAAAAGTAAAAACAGAGAAATTAAGTAACTTGTCAATGCCCCATACAGAGTAAGTATATATAGAGATTCAAGTTCAAGCATCTCAGCAAAGCCCATGACCCATCTTCAATTTCAGGATATCTCTCAAGGAATACTTGGATCTCAAGGAGCATAGGCTGATAAAAGAAAAGTAGAGTGATTAGGGTGCCACTTAGGGAACATATACATGTTTAATGATCTTTGATTTCCAGAGGTCATAGTGAGACTCATGTAAAATCTTCACTACTCATTAGTCTGAGGTATTACTCACCTTGATCAGTATAATTTCAAGATTTTGGTAACAGTGACCCTTCCAGTGAGAGGCAGCAAGGATCACAGATGAGCAGGGTGATATCAAGGAGTTATTGATGGTTTGCCAATTATTTTGTGAAGGATGGAAAATTCACTGAAGCTTTATCTTTTGAAAAATTCATTCAAAATCACATCTACAATTAGTATGATATGATATTGGATACAAAGCATATTTACTAAGAAAAGATGAACAGGTGATGGAGGGTGGATTTTGCAACTCCAAATTAAAAGCTAGTAGGACATATCATAGGAGGGCAGATCTGAAAGGCAGAAGAAATATAAAGGCGGAAGATTTTTTAGTAAGTGTCCCAATTTGCTTGCATCCTTCTGTATCCATGTTTTTGGATAGTACCTTCCTACACTGGTTCTGCTCCTGGCCACGGTGCTTGCCTTGGCAAATGAAACAAGAGAAAATGTTACACAAGCAGAAGCCTGTGTTGCACTTGGAACCCTGAAAACACCCTGGTAAGAAGCCATTGCTAGCAGGCTGAAGGATGAGAGAATGAGATGCACCTGGCTGACAGCCTACTGAGTACCAAATATGTCAGAAATCCTAGATCATCCACCCACCAGCTGGCTACAGTCCATAAGAAAGTCCAGCAGGAATCAACCAAGGAAACTGGCCAGAAGACGTGACCAGCCAATCCACAGAGCTGTTTATTCTAAGCCACTAAGTTTTAGGGTAGTTTGTTACAGAGCAAAAGTTAATCGATATGATAGAATACTATTTCAAACAGTGGGGGAAAAAACAAACAAAAGGTTACTACCTTTTAACCTAAGAGCACAGACTACCTGTTTCTTATTTCCCAATAGAGACATGAAAAACCAGAAGGCTTATACTGTAAAGAATAAATGGTGTGCCCATGCAGAAAGGACCTTGGAGAACTCAAAGAATACCATACTTCAGAATGGTAGGAGAACAGCTGAATTATTCTCATGCAACCGGCAGTAAAACAGAAAAACACCATGGGGCCTTAGTAAGTTCAATGCATCTTCTCTAAACAAAACACATCTCATTTTAATTTCAGGGATGTGAAAAATTTGTGACACATTAAGGCTCTTCTTACATGACACTTTTTGAAATTCATTAAATTCCTCATAACTAGAAATATGTTCTAGGCAATGAAAAAGTGTGCTCGTAGAAACTTTTCAAGCTCTGCATGTTGGTTTTGTGTTGAAGAATACACAAAATGTCTACCACAATGAATGAGTCCATGACTATAATAAGACCATTAAAAACAAAATATAGGCATGATAAAAAGAAGTTGGATTTAAAAATAAAATTGTTTTCAAACCTCACACAAAAAAACATAGTTAAGGGAAAATTAACGAGACTTAGTTCTGTGTGTTTTCATAAGAGAAATCTCATTATTTCATAATCACTTGCTGTAAATTATATGTATAATTATTTATGGACATGTATAATGCTCATTGATTCTAACAGTCACCAATCACTTGAGTTAAATATTATAAAATAGGACATTACATATTGAAAAAAATTATATTAAACTGAATTAAATACAGTTAAATATACTATAGTTTTTAGTTAAATATACACTGATTACCATAAAATCTGTACATATGTGAAAAATATAATTAAAAATAATTATAATTTTTTCAGGTTTGCTTGTCAAGTTTGTCATGTTAGCCCTGAGGAAACATATTTCTTAAAACCACAAAGAAAGTAATTCTATGGGAAAATGATTTATTTACCTGGATCTTCTATGGTTAAGTTCTTTATTAACCATTGAACGATATCAGACCCTAGAATAAGAAAAAAAGAAAAACAAATAAATGTGAATATCTATACATGTTAAGTTCAAGAATATTTAACAGCATTCATAAGGAGAGGAATGTTTCTAATTGTTATAACAGATTAGGATCAGCTACATACAAGGTGTTGAAAATAATGTGAATACATTGTCTTCATTCAATGAGTCAAGTGCAAACTAGTCAATTATTAAATATGAAATGTTTAAACAGAAAGATTTAATATACTAGTAGTGGATAAAGTGATTCATTTATTTATTCACTTAATGAATAATTGCTGAGTATCTACTATCTTTTAAGCACAATTCTTAATATGGCAAAGCCAATACTTTATAAGATGATAATTGTCTCATTTCTGGTTTGCCCCATCCATCCCTATATCTACTCTCAAGTCAACCCAAATGTGCTGTCAGTTTTTGAAACTCCTTTGTGTTTCAAGCCTTTATAGTACTATTGTCTTTGACTGAAAGGTCTTTCCACTGTTTTCAAGATACTCAAGATTGATTTACACAGTAGAACTTCCCTTGATCCTCACCTTTGGCAGTGTGCATGGAGAGCCTTAAGCCAGTCACAGGAAAAGCAGAGTAGTCAACATTTCTGCTAGTTGTGATCCAAGATTGAATGGCCCTGAGCTAGTTCAGTGTACAAGAGAATTAGAACAAAATCAGACTTGTGACTAGTTAGGGCTGGAGTTGGCCAGTGGGAGAACTATGAGGACTCAAGGTTTCCAGTCCAGAAGCATTACGGATGAACAGAATGGTAAAAATATGAGCAGAAATGGGAGATTCCAGAAGAGGAGATTTACCTAAGATGTTCATTTCTGTGTAACTTTGGTTTTCAGTGTAATTCATTTCTACATAAAATAGCAACAACAACAACAAAATATGTAACGTAAATGGCTACACACACTCAGTAAACTGCCTCAGTGCTGCATGGATGACATTCTGTGTAAATTGAGATTCCATTTCTACCTCTCTTGGAGACTTTGTAGGGTTATAGCCTATCCACCTGAGATCTAGTCAATGACATTGACAGTGAACAAATAATTCCAGTTGCTTAAAACAGAATGGGTCCAAATTAATTTTAAAATAAACTTGATTATCAAACTTGTTTATGAAATTTCCTAAAATTTATGAAAACATTTACACCCATAATAGCCTTTAATAAGCACGTGTTTTGAAAATATTGAATCTAACTTGCGCTCTTTCATAGCTGTTCCTTTAAAACTGCCATTGATTTAAATGTATTTGAGATGATGGATTCATCTAGATCCTAAAGAAAGCTCTGAGGAAGTGAAGGACAGGAAACCATTCACAGGAGCACCGATATTGCAAAGTGTTGTGCCTAACTTTTGCCCCTAACAGCCTAAGTTATCTTGAAGAGTGGTCTTCCCTTTTGAAAAAAGCAGAAACTCAGCTTTTCAAATATGTACGTAGTGCTACTTGACCAATGTAGAATTTCAAATACCTAAATCTTAGTAGCTATCTCCAGGCACCCTGCTTATTTTTCAGTTGAGCATCTATTTAGGGAAAATATACAAGCAGCCATTGGAAAATGTCTAGTCTTTTTAATAGAGTCAAATATTGGTTCTAGGACTATAATTTTTTCTTATTATTGTGAAAGATGGTTTTAAAATACCTTCAGAAAAAGTTTTGTTTTTTTTTAAGGTTTTATTCTCTCTTCCTCCACCCACTTCCCTGAACAGAAAGAAATGCAAAGAAGCCTAATTTTTGAAGTTACATTTAATATAGGAAACAAGAAACTTATTTTATTGGCCTGGTTTTTGGTTATTTCTGTCACAGAGGTAGTCTCAGTTCAGCGTAAAAAAGCCAGTTTGATTGCTTGTCAGTGTTTTTGCCTGGAGAATCCGGAGATGGGGGAGCCTGGTGGGCTGCTGTCTGTGGGGTCGCACAGAGTCAGACACGACTGAAGTGACTTAGCAGCAGCAGCAGCAGTATAATCATAGTGGTTTTATTGTTGTGTGATCACTCAATATATTTATGGCTTTAACAACACATTATGAATTATTATTTTATTGTTAAATGTATCATATTCATATCACGTTCATCATAAACATCTACTAGGCACCTATGTTAGCAAGACCTTAACTCCCAGTTGAGACAGTGAGAGACAGAGAAAGGAAGGAAAAAATTCCAGCATTTTATGGAACCAAAAGATTGAAAGAGAAATGTGTTATCATAGTCACATTAAGAACTGATTCAATGGCTTTATAGTAAGGAGGGGTATAGGAAGGAATAGCACCTTTGTAGCAATTTCTAAGCTTTATATTAACGAATAAGTGGGCAGATCTGCTAAAATTTTCATGGACAAATGTATATATCCAGAATACTTCAGCATTTCATTTATCTTTATACTGAGGACATCAGAGTAACAAGTAGGATGTTTTGTCTCGTTTTTTTCTTTTAAATTGTATTAGAGCTATCAATTAGCTACAATGTGAAACTAGTTAAGAGATGTAACAGTATCTTATACCCTAAGAGATAAAAGTCGCCCCTGTCACTGCAGCTTCTGGAAAGTTGAGCCTTGATCTGTGCTTTTGTCTTGAAATCTTAGAGGCATCTATCACTTTTAGAGTTACAAAATTATGTATTCTCTCTATTTAACAGAAGCAGTGTAAATTAAATTATTGTACAATCCCATAATCTATGATTTGAAGTGAAAACAAGCAAAACAAGCAAGCAAGTGCTCCTCACACACTGCTCATAGTTCTCCACCTGCCGTATTGTTTCTTACTTCCACGACTGCTTATGCTCTCCTGTCTCTTTTTCCTTCAGTTAATCCCAGCTGACTTCATCAACGTCAGTTTGTGTATTACCTACTTCAGGAAGCCTACTCTTCTCACCCTCACCTCCACTTTGCCAGGTAATGTGTTTCTCCTTTAGGACCTATTAATATCCTCATCATTCATTACACTTGTCAACGGTTTTATCATCCTCTGTTAATTTTTGTCTGTCTTCCCCTTACATTTTGAGTTCCTTGGAGGTCGGGGTGTGTGTTACTCATCCCTGGATCTAAAACACCCAGACCAGTGGCTGACATATAAAAGGTGATGAGCAAGTGTTAAAAGAATGAGTGAAAAAACAGCAAGATTTCCCCCCCTCATATCCTACTCTAAGGGAATTTATAAAACAAAGGCAGTGGTCATAAAAAGATATTTGACTGGCATATACTTTTCAGCTACCATAATTTCTCTTCATAGTGATAATCTTCCCTTCCCAAGGCAATCACTTCAGGACTCCATCCATAATTAAAGAAAAAGAATCAAAGACATTTAGACATAAATATTATCTCTCCACCCATGCTATGGACTTGAGTAGTAAAGGGGCTTCCTCAAGACTGCTCCGATGCTGAGTAACAAGACAGGACTAGGTTCTATGCTGAGGCTACTGTATTTCCATATACCCAAATAGCCTCTCGAGATTACAGCACATCTCACAAGTGACAACTATAACTGTATTTCCATATAGCCATATAGCCTCTCCAGCTTACAGCACATCTCCTCACAAGTGACAGCTATAACTATCCCCACCCTGAACCTGAAAATGAAGTTCACCAAAAGGAAAATATTGTTAAATTTTCATAAATATGATATATGAGGACTTGTAAGCAACCAAAGACAGCAAGGAGATCAAACCAGTCAATTCTAAAGGAAATCAGTCCTGAATATTCATTGGAAGGACTGATGCTGAAGCTGAAACTCCAATACTTTGGCCACTTGATGAGAAGAACTGATTCACTGGAAAAGACCCTGATGCTGGGGAAGACTGAAGGCAGGAGGAGAAGGGGATGACAGAGGATGAGATGGTTGAATGGCATCACCGATTTGATGCACATGGGTTTGGGTGAACTCCGGGAGTTGGTGATAGACAGGGAGGCCTGGCATGCTGCGGTTCATGGGGTCACAAAGAGTCAGACATGACTGAGTGACTGAACTCAACTGAACTGAAAAAACAGGGCTTTCCAGGTAGTGAAACAGTAAAGAATCCACTTGCCAATACAAGAAACGCAGGTTTGATCCCTGGATCGGGGAGATCCGCTGCAGTACAAAACGGCAACCCACTTCAGTATTCTTGCCTGGGAAATCCCATGGACAGAGGAGCCTGATGGGCTACCACTCACAGGGCCACAAAGAGTCAGATATGACTTAGCAACTAAACAACAACAACAATGGACCACAGGAAAAGGATACATTTGGGCTTCAAGGAAAAATGGAAACAGGACTCTGATGACATGAGAGTTCCTCATGGTTCCTCTCTGCATATACTTCTCTCTAAAAAATAGCCTCTGTTGCTTCTCTCCTACAAGGTGGATCATAAGGGCTCATAGTTTTTGGGTTTACATCTCCTTCATTAAAAGCATCAGAAGTTTGAGACTAAAATTTTGTAGGCACAACTCTTATTTCTCATGGTGTGTGTGTGGGGGGTGGTCTAAGTTTAGGGAAGGAACTCATTCCTGCATCAATCATCTGTGGCAAGAAAAGTGANTTTACATCTCCTTCATTAAAAGCATCAGAAGTTTGAGACTAAAATTTTGTAGGCACAACTCTTATTTCTCATGGTGTGTGTGTGGGGGGTGGTCTAAGTTTAGGGAAGGAACTCATTCCTGCATCAATCATCTGTGGCAAGAAAAGTGAGATCACAAACATTGTATACTGGTTGGAGGCATATACAAAACAGGGTCCAGAAATGTGAGTACTTGGCAGACAAAACAACAGGCTAAACCACAGCTTCCTTCAATTCTTTAGTGTTTATATTTCCATCAGAAAAAAAGAGAAGAGGAAGGAGGTAGAACTCAAAAGCATGTCAAATTGTGAATGAAATGAGCATGTTATTCTGCTCTGTTATAAATATAAATGTGTTCTGTTCTATGAAATTATTATATTCCTGAAAGGCAGAGTATGAATACATCTTTGTGTGTGTGAATAAAGCCACACTTTATGTGTAATAAGTTATGCAAAAGACCTTCATGGTACATATGCAAAGAAATGCATTGGGGTGTTTGTATATGAGTGTGTATCTTTTTAAGGAAATTATTTTCTAAAGTGAATAACATCCAGTTGAGTATTATTATGTCTGGTGTTTTTTCTTTAAATATAAATTAATTATTTTAATTGGAGGCTAATTACTTTACAATATTGTATTGGTTTTGCCATACATCAAAAGAATCTGCCACGGGTGTACACATGTTCCCCATCTTGAACCCCCCTCCCACCTCCCTCCCCATATCATCCCTCTGGATCATTCCAGTGCACCAGCCGTGAGCATCCTGTATCATGCATCGAACCTGACTGGTGATTCGTTTCACATATGATATTATACATGTTTCAATGCCATTCTCCCACATGATCCCACCCTCTCCCTCTCCCACAGAGTCCAAAAAACTGTTCTATACAACTGTGTCTCTTTTGCTGTCTCGCATACAGGGCTATCGTTACCATTTTTCTAAATTCCATATATGTGCATTAGTATACTGTATTGGTGTTTTCCTTTCTGGCTTACTTCACTCTGTATAATAGGCTCCAGTTTCATCCACCTCATTAGAACTGATTNTCTATACATCTGTGTCTCTTTTGCTGTCTTGCATACAGGGTTATTGTTACCATCTTTCTAAATTCCATATGTATGCGTTATTATACTGTATTGGTGTTTTTCTTTCTGGCTTACTTCACTCTGTATAATAGGCTCCAGTTTCATCCACCTCATTAGAACTGATTCAAATGTATTCTTTTTAATGGCTGAGTAATACTCCATTGTGTATATGTACCACAGCTTTCTTATCCATTTGTCTGCTGATGGACATCTAGGTTGCTTCCATGTCCTGGCTATTATAAACAGTGCTGCGATGAACATTGAGGTACATGTGTCTCTTTCAATTCTGGTTTCCTTGGTGTGTATTCCCAGCAGTGGGATTGCTGGGTCATAGGGCAGTTCTATTTCCAGTTTTTAAAGGAATCTCCACACTGTTCTCCATAGTGACTGTAATAGTTTGCATTCCCACCAACAGTGTAAAAGGGTTCCCTTTTATCCACACCCTCTCCAGCATTTATTGCTTGTAGACTTTTGGATCGTAGCCATTCTGACTCACGTGAAATGGTACCTTATTGTGGTTTTGATTTGCATTTCTCTGATAATGAGTATGTTGAGCATCTTTTCATGTGTTTGTTAGCCATCTGTATGTCTTCTNATAAACAGTGCTGCGATGAACATTGGGGTACACGTGTCTCTTTCAATTCTGGTTTCCTTGGTGTGTATGCGTAGCAGTGGGATTGCTGGGTCATATGGCAGTTTTATTTCCAGTTTTTAAATGGATCTCCACAGTTCTCCATAGTGGGTCAGGCACACTTATGAATGACATAATGTCATCCTGTGGCAATTCTGAGAAACAAGTGATACTATCCTTAGTTTATAAAGGGAATGAAGTAACCTGCCTGATATTACATACACTAAGTGGTGCCTTCTAAAATCGAAATACTCTGGCTCCAAAGACATTTGAGATTTCCACTAGGCCATGCTACCTTCTAATTGAACTTCATTTTCAAAGTGCCTGCTCTTTTGCTCTTTGTGTGCATGCGTGCTAAGTTGCTTCAGTCGTGTCTGACTCTTTGTGATCCTATGGACTGTAGCTTACCAGGCTCCTCTGTCCATGGGATTCTCCAGGGAAGAATACTGGAGTGGGTTTCCATGCCCTCTTCCGTAGAATCTTCCCGACCCAGGGATTGAACCTGCATCTCTTGTGTCTCCTGCATTGGCAGGTGGGCTTTTTTTTTTTTTNGTCCATTTTTGGTTTGTGTATTGTGATGCTCTCTTTTTAGGTATAAACACATTTAAGTTTGTTACATCTTCTTAAGAGACCTAAACTCTCTATTTACTACCTTTCTTGATCTTTGATAGGTTTCCTTGGAATGAACATAATGAATATTTCCTTGTAATGTTTAATGTGAAATTAACAAAGCTACTCCTACTTTCCATTGATTAAAATGTTTAATGTTACTTTCTGGTAGAGAGTATTTAGTTGGGTTATGATATTTTGTCCACTTGTGCCAACTTTTGTCTTTTAATTGGTGTTATCAAATTTAATGTAACTACTGATATGTTAATATATGCTATTTATTTATCATTTTCTGGTTTATCTACATTATTTTCTTGTCTCTATGTTCTTTTTTTCTGCCATCCTATGGGTTGTATTAACATTTCTTAAGAATTTCATTTTGATTTATCTAAGTTGTTTTGAGGGTATCATTTTGTATAGTATTTCATAGTTGATGCTAAAATTACAGTACGTAACGTAACATCACAACTTCTGGTAGCGCTATCATTTTACCAGTTTTAGTAAAGGATAGAAACCTTATATTCCTTTATGTCCCTTTAATCTCTTGTTTGTAATATTTCTTAAGTATTTATTCTATATACTTTTAGAAGCATATCAGACTTTGCTATATTTTTTTCTTCAGCAATGAAATTATTTAGAAAACCAAAGAGTAGAAGGAAAACCTATTACATTTACCTACTTATTTACTTAGACTTTTCTGTTGGCTCAGTGGTAGAGTCTGCTTGCCAATGCAGGAGGTGCTGGTTCGATTCCTGGGTCAGGAAGATCCTCTGGAGAAGGAAATGACAGCCCACTCCAGTATTCTTGCCTGGGAAGTCCAATGGACAGAGGAGCCTGGAGGGCTACAGCCTATGGGGTCTCAAAGAGTCAGACATGACAGCAACTATACAAGAGCAACAACATATTTGCTTACCATGTTTTTCTTTTTTTTCTGTTGTTTCAAGCTTTCTTCCTTTATTGCTTCCTTTTAATTTAGAAATTTTCCTATAGTCATTCTGTTAAACTAGGTCAGCTGGTGACAAATTCTCTTAGTTTTCATTCATCTGAGAATGTTTTATGTTCACTTATTCCTCAAGGAAATGATCGCTGGGCACGGAATTCTGGGTTGACAATTCTTACAGTATTTGAAAATGTCATGCCATTTCTTTCTGTTTCCCGATGAGATATCTGTTCTCATTTGAATAATTTTTCCATTAAAGTATCATTTTTCTGTGACGGCTTTTAAAAATCTCTTCTGTTGTCTGAAATTTAATTATGACACATCTTAGTATAGATTTTGATGATTTTTATGTACCCTATTTTAGACTAGGTTTATGTCTTATCCTATATTTGGGAATTTTTTAGCCATTATTTCTTTGAGAGCTTTCTTAAATTCTCACCTTGTTTCTCCTTTTCTTTCAAAACTCCAGTGACACAAATGTTAGTTCTTTTATTATAGATTCACAAGTGTCAGGGGCTGTGCTCATTTTTGTCAGTCTGTTGTCTCTCTGCTGTTCAGCTTAGGGAATTCCTATTGCTCTANTCTTTGAGAGCTTTCTTAAATTCTCACCTTGTTTCTCCTTTTCTTTCAAAACTCCAGTGACACAAATGTTAGTTCTTTTATTATAGATTCACAAGTGTCAGGGGCTGTGCTCATTTTTGTCAGTCTGTTGTCTCTCTGCTGTTCAGCTTAGGGAATTCCTATTGCTCTATTTTACTGATTCTTTCCTGTTTCATCCAGTCTTCAGTCAAGCACATCCACTGAGGTTTTTCATTTGTTATTGTATTTTTCAGTTTTAAAATTTCTGCTTGGTGTTTCTTTATATTTCATATCTCTTTGCTAAGAATTTGTTTGTTTTCTGAGAGCTTCTAGTGTCATTTTTTTTCTTTTTTCAAAAATGTTCACTACTACTCATTGAAAAAGTTGTATCAGAGCTGCTTCAAAATCTTTGTAAGATAATCTAACATCTCTGTCATCTCAGTGTTGGCATTATTGATGGTTTTCATTCATCTTGAGCTATTCCTGGCTCTAGATGTAGAAAGTGCTTTTCTTAATTAAAATCTGAACCTTTTTATATTATGAGACTCTGGATTTTATTGAAACCTTCTGCTGGCTTTCTCTGACACTGCTTCTGCTAGGGAGAAGGGGTTGTTTTTTCATTACTGTGGGGAGAAGGTAGAAATATGACACTGCAGAGAGGTAGCCTAGTTGCCACTGACTGACGGTCAAAGCCCTGACCCTCTACTAGGTTTCCTCTGATACCACTGTGGTGGGGCGATGCAGGGTGCCTTTAAACTACCAGGTGGGTGTGGTTATCCATTGGCAGCAGGGCTGGAGGAAGGGACCTCTTTACTGGCCAGTGGGGATGAAATTCCTGGTTTCCTGCTTGGCCTTCTCTAACACCACACCAGCGTCAGTATGAGATTACTTCATTATACCTACACATGGAGTAGGCTCTCTACCTGGCCTCTGTTGGTATGGTTGAGATTGGGGCTATAGCTTTTCCTGCGGTGTTTCACTGGAATGAAGCAATTATTATATAAAAGCTACCTACCTACTCGCTAGATTGTCCTTTTCCTAATCCTTTGGCTTGACTGCATGGACCTAACTGGTGTTTTACTCTTTTGTTTTTTGTCTATGTGTGCAGTGCATGCGACATAGCTTCAGTCATGTCAGACTTTTTGACATTCTGTGGACAGGCTCCTCTGTCCATGGGATTCTCCAGGCAAGAATACTGAAGTGGGTTGCCATTTCCTCTTACAGGGGATTTTCCTGACCCAGGGATCAAATACTCATCTAACAGCACTGGCAGACCAGTTCTTTACCATTATGGTCACTTTGGAAGCCCCTTTTTGCCTATACTCATTAACATTTCTGGGTTGTTGACCTTTTCTATTTCAAGTCTGAGATATATGAAGCAAACATATAACCCAGGGAACTCATAACCATGTCATTCCTAGGTTCCTGAGTTCTCATAGCCTAATTTGTTCTATCTACCTTTCAGAATGTTACATTTTTTCCATATATAGTGACTAGGGTTTTTAGTTGTACTTACCAGGAAGAATAAGTAGAAATATATGTAATCCATTTTCCTGAAAGTAAACACTTCAACATCTGTTTTTTTAATGGTTACATTATGAATGCAAGTTTCCTAGAATACAGATACCTTTAAATTTACCATTCTTACCAAAACATTCTCTTGGAAAAAAAAAAAAAAAAACCTGAAAACTGTCAAACCTTAGCTCTCCATAATTTACTCTACAACATACTTCATTATCAGTTCAGTAGTGTTCGTCTAAATTTACGCAGACTATAAAGAAAGATGAGTGCTGAAGAATTGATGCTTTTGAACTATGGTGTTGGAGAAGACTCTTGACAGTTCCTTGGACAGCAAGGAGATGAAATCAGTCGATCCTAAAGGAAATCAGTCCTGAATATTCAATGGAAGGACTGATGCTGAAGCTGAAATTCCAATACTCTGGCCACCTGATGCAAAGAACTAACTCATTGGGAAAGACCCTGATGCTGGGAAAGATTGAAGGAGGGAGAAGGTGATGACAGAGGATGAAATGTTTGTATGGCATCACTGACTCAATGAACTTGACTTTCAGCAAGCTCCAGGAGTTGGTGATGGACAGGGAGGCCTGGCGTGCTACAGTCCATGGGGTCACAAAGAGTCAGCCATGACTGAGCAACTGAACTGAAGTGAACTGAACTGAATTAAAGTACTTTATCCACCTTATGAAATAGTTATAAAAACAAGTATAATTATCCTAACTTTTAATGTAATATTTTGTATTAGAATCATGGATAAATAAGTGCTCTTCAACATATCTCCTGTTTTATTATAGTTAACTTTCTCATTTCACAACTAATTATAATACAGGCTAGTAAGTTGTGATACAGGCTGCTGTTGCTGCTAAGTCACTTCAGTCGTGTCTGACTCTGTGTGACCCCATAGATGGCAGCCCACCAGGCTCCCCCATCCCTGGGATTCTTCAGGCAAGAACACTGGAGTGGGTACAGGCTAGACACAGATGTTTTTTTTAAGACATATAATAATATAACTTTGTTTGGCAAGTTCTCATATTTCAATAAAAAATCAGTTCATAGACTTATTAACTCAAGTTGATCCTTTTAAAGTCAGAATTTGTATTATAAGTCCACATTGGTCAGAGTATGGTTATTGGTTACTGGTTTTCTGCTTCATTTTCTTGAATAAAATCATGTTATAACTGCAAACCAGTGGAAATGGAGGTGATACCTAATGGGCAAATGAATCCTTGTCTACTCTTTCTATTTCAGCTTTTCACTCATACTGTTTTTATCACATTTGTCAGATAAAATTTCTACAATCCATTTAATAGATTTACTTTTGATTCATTCCTTTAGAAGACTGTCTTTCACCTTTCTTAATATATCCATTCTATTCATTCTCTTGTTAAGAAGTTTAAAATCTGGTTGCATATTATTAAATTACTAAGTTACTCAATTTATATGTAACATGCCTACAGTCCAACTGCTTACTTGTCTGTTAAAATTTTATGCTTCTCTCTCAAAGTCTCAGTATGATGTAAATAGAAAATACATTTTAAGCATTTTACACAGTCTAGCGAGGATGGCCACTATAAATGGTAGTTTTGGAAAGACTGTAGTATCTACAGTGGGGCAGGTCCTGTTCTAGGAAAACAGCAGTGAACAACATTTTTGGCTCTTATATTCTGATGAGGATAGAAAATAAGCAAATAAATATGTAAATATGTCAGGTGATGATAACGGCAGTAGTAAAAATAAGAGTGTAATGAGGCAAGAAGCCTGATGTTAAGAGTGGGTGGCATGCTACTATCTTTCATAGAGTGGTCAGGGAAGACATCTCTGGTAAAGTATGGTTTTAGTATAGATCTGAAGGAACTAAGTGAAAGTCACTCAATCCTGTCTGACTCTTTGTGACCCCATGGACTATACAGTCCATGGAGTTCTCCAGGCCAGAATACAGGATTGGATAGGTTTTCCCCTTCTCCAGCAGATCTTCCCAATCCAGGAATCAAACTGGGGTCTCCTGCATTGCAGGCAGACTCTTTACCAACTGAGCTATCAGGGAATGAATGAGATAAATTATACAGATATATGGGGCAAAATATTCCAGACAGAGAAAATGAATTCTGAGGCCCAAAGCTAGAATTCTTCTTGACCTATTAGAGAAGCAGCACAAAGGTAGGTGCAACTGGAACAGAGTCAGTGAAGTTAAAAGCAAGAGGATATGAGGACAAACAGGTCATTTCAATTTCCAGAAACATTAAATCTTCCAAGACTGAATGACAGAGAAATAGACAATTGGAACAAACTAATTACTAGTAGTAAAATTTAATTAACAATAAAAAAATTCCCAGCAAACAAAAGTCTATAACTGGACAACATCACTGGGGAATTCTACCAAACATATAAAGAAGAGCTAACACCTATTCTCCTATTCTTCTCAAGCTATTTCAGAAAAGTGAAGAGATGAGAACACTCCCAAAGTCATTCTAGAAGGCCACAATTACCTTGACACCAAAACCAGATAAAGAACCTTAAAACAAAAGAAAATTACAGGCCAAATATATCTGAGAAATACACATGGAAAAATTCTCAACAAAATATTAGCATTCCTAATTCAACAATATATAAAAAGCATCATACACCACTATCAAGTGGTTTCTCCCAGGGATGTAAGAACAGCCTAATATCCATTCATCAAACTCTGTCATATAACACATTAACAAAGGGAAGGGTAAAAATCTCATAATAATCTCAATAGACACAGAAAAAGAATTTTACAAAATTTAATATCCATTCATAATAAAAAACTCTCATCAAAATTGGTATACAGTGAGCATATCTCAACATGTAATGGCCATTTATGACAAACCCACAATTAATATCATACTCAACAGTGAAAAGCTTAAAGTTTTTCCTCTGAAATCAGAAATAAGGCAAGGATGTCCATTATCACCACTTCTATTTAACATGGTATTGAAGGTCTTAGTCACAGCAATCAGACAAGAAAAGGAAATAAAATGCATACAAAGTAGAAAGGAAGAAGCAAAATGATCAGCATTTCTAAATGAAGTGATACTATATAAAGAAGACCCAAAAGTCTCCACCAAAAGACTAATTAATGAAATCTCTAAACTGCAGAATACAAAATTAATATACAAAATTCTTGCTTTTCTGTATACTAACGATGAACTATCAGAAGGAGAAAAAGTAAGAAAATTCTCCACTTTAAAATCACATGAAAAAAGTTAAATACCTAGGAATAAACAATCGAGTTTAAAGACCTATATTCTGGAAACTATAATACATAGGTAAAAGCAATTGTAAGAAATGGAAACACACACTGTATTCATGCTTTGGAAGAATTAACATTATTAAAACATCTATATTATCCAAAATACAAATTTAATGCAATCTCTATCAAAATACTCATATTTTTGACAAAACTAGAACAAATTATCCTAAACTTTATATAACCAAAAAAGACCCAAATAGCTAAAGCAATATTGAGAAAATGAGCAAAAATGGACATATCATGCTCCAGTACTATAAAGCTACAGTATTTGAAACTGGCACACACACAAAAAGCCACACAGAACACTGCAAAAGAATATAGAGATGAGAAATAATCTCATGTACTTATGTTCAATTAATCTCCAGTAAAGGAGGTAAGAATACACAATGGGTAAAAGATAAAACTTCAATAAATGGTGCTAGAAAGACTGAACAACTACATGTGAAAGGATGAAATTAGAATATTTCTCTTATACCATATAGAAAAATAAGCTCAAAATAAATTACCTAAATGTAAGAGCTGAAACCATAAAATTCCTGGAAGACAGTACCAACAGAACTCTCTCTGACATAAATTGTAGCAATATTTTTTTTTCTTCTGTACCCTAAGGCAAAAGAAACAAAAGCAAAAATAAATAAATGGGACCTATTTAAACTTAAAAGCTTTTTAACAGCAAAGGAAACTATCAACAAAACAAAAAGACAATCTACTTAAATGGGAGAAAATATTTCTAAATGATATGTCTGATAAGGGCACCCAACATAGAAGCATCTCAGTACAGAAGGAGAAAAACTTTATATAACCAAAAAGGGAAAATTGACAGAAACACAATAATGGGGAGGAATTTGATACCCCACTTGTACCAGTGGACAGAATATATAGACAGAAAATAAATGAGGAAACATAGTCTTAAATGACAAAATAAATCAGAGAGGCTTAACTGATACTTATAGGACATTCCATCAGAAAGCAGCAGAATACACTTTCTTCTCAAGTGCAGGCAGAATATTCCCCAGGATAGATAACAACTTGGGACACAAATCAAACCATGGTAAATCTAAGAAAACTGAAATCATATCAAGTAGCATTTCTGACCACAACATTATAAGATTAGAAATGTTAATATATGGCAAAAACCATCATAAGAGTGTAATCATTCTCTAATTAAAATTAATTAATTAAAATAAATTAAAAAGAATTACAGGAAAATAAAAACTGTAAAAAACTAAAAGCACATGGAGGCTAAACAATATGCTACTAAATAACAAAGAGATCAGTGAAGAAATCAAAGGGAACTAAAATGTAGAAACACATGGCAATGAAAACACAATTACCCAAAACCTATGAGATGCAGCAAAAGCAGTCCTAAGAGGGAAATTCATAACAATTCAATCCTACCACAAGAAACAAGAAAAACTCAAACAAACAACCTAAACCTTATACCTAAGGCAAACAGAGAAAGAAAAACAAGCAAAATCCAAAGTTAATAGAAGGAGAGAAATTATAATGAAATAGAATTTTTTTTAAATAGCAAAAATCAATAAAACTAAAAGCTAGTTCTTTGAGAACATAACAAAATTGACAAACCTTTAGCCAGACTCATCAAGAAAAAAGGATAGCACTCAAAATAATGAAAGGAGAAATTACAACCAACACCACAGAAATATAAAGGATCATAAGAGTGTACTACAAGCAAGTACATGTCAGTAAATGGACAATTTGGAAGAAATGGACAGATTCTTATTAAAAAAGGTACAACCTTCAAAGACTGAACCAAGAAGAAATAGTAANACCAGGCTCCTCCATCCATGGGATTTTCCAGGCAAGAGTACTAGAGTGGGGTGCCATTGCCTTCTCCGCCTCAGGCGGCAGATAGTGCTAAATATCAAGGGGTGAGGGCACATAAAGTTGAGTGAGATTCAATTTCCACCTTCCAGTAGCTTTGTTTTTTTTTAATAAACTATTAAAAATTCAAACCTTGATTTATCTGGTTTGCTTTTTCTTTTTAACTGAGGTGAAATGTACACGAGATAAAAATGAACCATTTTAAAGTGAAGGATTCAGTGGAATTTAGTACATTTACAAAGTTGTGCCTTTACCACCTCTTTGTAGTTCTACGATATTTTTATCACCTCCAAAAGATAGTTAACCTTCATTTCCCTGTCCCCTCCAGTCCCTGACAACAAAGAATCTGCCTTCTGTTTCTTTGGATTTAAGTATTCTGGGTATTTAATATAAATGGAATCATACAAGATGTCATATTTTGTGTCTGACTTTTTGGCTCAGTATAATGTTCCCTGGGTTCATCCCGGTTGTAGCATATATCAGTACCTCTTTCCTCTCTATGGCTCAATAGTATTTTATTGTCTATATATGTCACGATTTTTTATGCATTCATCCAGTGAAGAGCATTTGGGGTTCTACCTTTTGGGTGTTGTGAAATGGTGCTGTTACGAACATGGATATACATNCCAAATGGACTGCAGCCCACCAGGCTCCTCCGTCCATGGGATTTTCCAGGCAAGAGTACTGGAGTGGGGTGCCATGCGACTCAGCAAATTTCACTACCAAAATAAATGAAAATAGTCGTTAAAAACTTGTGTGCAAGTATTTATAGCAGCATTATTCACATTGGTCAAAAGGTGGGGACAACCCAAATGATGAATGAATAAACTAAATGTATATCCATGCAATGAAACATTATTCAGTCATAGGAAGGAATGAAATACTGATATAAACCACAGCATGGGTGAGCATCAAGAATGTTATGCTAAGTGCAATAAGCCATACACAAGGACAAATATGTGTGATTAACCCACTCCAGTTTCCTTGCCTGGAGAATCCCATGATCAGAGAAGCCTGGTAAGTTACAATCCATGTTGTCGCAGAGTCAAGCATGACTGTGCAACTAACTCTCTGTTCCATGAAATCCTTTACAGACAGAAAGCACATTTGTGATTCCCAGAAACTGGGGATAAGAACTGCCTAATGGGTGCAGGGTTTCCTTCTGAAGTGAGGAAAATGCTTTGGTACTAGATAATGATGTTGGTTGTATGACATTGTGAATGTAGTTAAGGCCGCTGAATTGCACACTTCAAAACAGTTCAGTTCAGTTCAGTCGCTCAGTCATGTCCGACTCTTTGCNGGCAAATCCCATGGATGGAGGAGCCTGGTAGGCTGCAGTCCATGGGGTCGTGAAGAGTCAGACATGACTGAGTGACTTCACTTTCACTTTTCACTTTCATACATTGGAGAAGGAAACGGCAACCCACTCCAGTGTTCTTGCCTGGAGAATCCCAGGGATGGTGGAGCCTGCTGGGCTGCTTTCTATGGGGTCACACAGAGTCAGACACGACTGAAGCGACTTAGCAGCAGTAGCATCCTCAACAAAATACTAGTAAACATGATCAAACAAAACATTAAAAGAATCCTACATCATGTTCAAGTGGGATTTATCTCAGGGCTGAAAGGATTTTTCAATATACACAAATCAGCTAGTGTGATTATCACATCAATAAATTGAAGAATAAAAACCACATGATCATCTCAATAGATACAGAAAAATGTCCTGACAAAATTCAAAAACTCNATTAAAAGAATCCTACATCATGTTCAAGTGAGATTTATCTCAGGGCTGAAAGGATTTTTCAATATACACAAATCAGCTAGTGTGATTATCACATCAATAAATTGAAGAATAAAAACCACATGATCATCTCAATAGATACAGAAAAATGTCCTGACAAAATTCAAAAACTCATATATGATTAAAAAAAAAAACAGCTCTTTAAAGTGGGCATAGAGGGAAACTAACTTGACATAATAGAGGCCATATATGACAAATTCACAGATAATATCATTCTCAGTGGTGAAAAAAATGAAAGCATTTCCTTTAAGATTAGGAACAAGACAATGATGCCCTCTTATCACTTTTAATTCAACATACTTTTGGAAGTTCTAGACATGGCAAACAGAGAAGAAAAAGAAATCAAAGAAATTCAAGTTGTAAGAGAAGAAGTAAAAATATCACTGTTTGTAGATGACATGATACTATACACTGAAAATCCTCAAGATGATACCAGAAAACTATTAGAGGAAATCAACTAATATGGCAAAGTTACAGGATACCAAATTAATACACAGAAATCTCTCACATTCTTATTCACTAACAATGAAAGATGAGGAAGAGAAATTAAGGAAACAATTCCATTTACCATCACATCAAAAGGAACAAAATAACTAGGAATAAACCTACCCAAGGAGACAAAAGTCCTGTACTCAGAAAACTACTAGGTACTATTGAAAGAAATGAAAGATAATACAAATGGATGAAGAGAAATACCATGTTCTTGGATTGGAAGAATCATGGCTGTCAAAATGACTACACTACCCGAAACAATCTACAGACTCAATGCAGAAATTGAATCTGTGGATTGAATTCAAGCTATCAAATTACAAACGGCATTTTTCACAGAGTTAGAACAAAAAATTTTTACAATATGTATGGAACTACAAAGGATCCCAAATAACCAAAGGAATCTTGAGAAAGAAAAATGCAGGGGCAGAATTCAGGCTCTGTGACTTAAGACAAAGCTGTGACAAAGCTTATGACAAAGCTGTAGTAATCAAAACAGTCTGGTACTAGCACAAGAAAAGAGAAATTCAGATTAACATAACAGGATAGAAAGTTCAGAGATAAACCCATGCACCTAAAGCCACCTAATCTATGGCAAAGGAGGCAAAAGTGCACAATGGAGAAAATATAGTCTCTTTAATAAGTGGTGCTGGGAAAACTGGACAGTTACATGTAAACAAATGAAATTAGAACATTCTCTAACAACTTACATAATAATAAGCTGAAAATGGATTAAAGACCTAAAGGTAAGATTGAAAACTATAAAACTCTTAGAGGAAAACACAGCCAGAACACTCTGTGAAATAAATTCCAGGACATCTTTTTGGATTTACCTCCTAGAGTAATGAAAATAAAAACAAAAGTAAATAGATGGGACCTAATTAAACTTAAAAGCTTTTGCACAGCAAAAGTAACCATAAACAAAACAAAAAGATAATCTTAGGATGGGAGAAAATATTTGTAAATTAAGTGACTGACAGGGGATTCATCTCAAAATATGCAAATAGCTCATGCAGCTCAAAAAAAGAAAAATGGGTGGAAGTTCTAAAAAGATATTTTTCCAAAGAAGACTCCACATCACTAATTATTAGATAAATGTAAATAAAAGCTAAAAATGAGGTATCACCTCACACCATTCAGGATAGCCATCAGTAAAAAACCTACAAAGAATAAATTCTGAAAAGGATGTGAAGAAAAGGGAACTCTCCTACACTGTTGGTGCAAATGTAAACTAGAACAACCACTTTGGAGAACTGTATGGAAGTTCCTTAAGCAACTAAAAAAAGAACTATGATATGATCCAGCAATCCCAGTCCTGGGCCTATATTTGGACAGAACCATAATTTGAAAAGACACATGCATCCCAGTGTTCACTGCAACATTATTTACAATAGCTAAGACATGGCAGCAACCTAAAAGTCTGTTGACAGAGGAGTGGACAAAGAAGATGTGGTAGAAATATACACTGGGGTATTACTCAGCCATAAGGAAGGAATGAAATAATGCCATTTGCAGCAACACTGATGGACACAGAGATTGTCATACTGAGTGAAATAAGTGAAACAGAGAAAGGCAAATATCACTTATGTGCAGAATCTTAAAAAAGCGGTACAAATGAACATATTTACAAAGTAGAAATAGAGTCATAGATACAGCAAACTTATGATTACTGGGGGGCAGGTGGCAGCTTTGGGAGGGATAAATTGGGAAATTGGGACTGACATATACATACTACTATATCTAAAGTAGATGATTAA
This sequence comes from Neotragus pygmaeus, assembly GCA_006410875.1. NCBI lineage: Eukaryota > Metazoa > Chordata > Mammalia > Artiodactyla > Bovidae > Neotragus > Neotragus pygmaeus. Next base: position 277,674 of record SJYV01048058.1, on the reverse strand, counting down.
TAAGGACTTAGTGTATAACACAGGGAACTCTAATCAATACTCTGTAATGGTATATATGGGAAAAGAATCTGTAAAAGAATGGATTATAACTGATTCATTTTACTGTACATCTGAAACTAATACAACATTGCAACTCTACTCCAATAAATTTTTTTTTAATTTATTTCCTCCTTCAAGTGCTTAATATCCTCATGTGACTAGTGGCTACTGTCTTGGAACGGCAAACACTGAACATTTACATCACTGCAGAAAGTCTAATGGGAAGCACTAGTCCAGATATTAAAGTATTATAAGAACAATTATCTAAATATGTATGTGTTTTCACAGGCTAACCCTTATTTTTCAAATGAGATTATGCATGTGAAAGTGAACAGCACAGGATCTAACACAATATAAAGCCATATGACAACAACAAAAATGTGTTGGTATCTCTTCCACTAAAGTTGGAAGTAACACGCCCATGTAGTAAGAGTAAGAAAAAAAGCAAGGGAATTCAAAAAATTGTTCCAAATTGAAAATAAAAGAAGTTCAAATCAATTTATAGCAGAAGAAACTTAAAAGATTACTTAAAAAGTGGAATAGTAAGGATAAAAACATTCTAAACAAGATACAAAATCAATAAGCTATAAAATAAATGACTGAAAGATGTGAATTTTTAAAATTAAAAAACTGTACACAAAAAAAGGAAAGATAAACAAAATAATAAAAAGGACAACTGTGAAGTTTTTGTAATCAAATTTGAAAAGGACGTATTTCTTCCATGTTTTCTTCTCAGAACTCATCATCTTGACATTACATTTTATATTTATTAACACTAGATTTGTGGGTGTTTGTCTTCAACCCCAAGTAAAATATTAGATCCATGCAGATAAGCCTGTGATCTGCCTTGTTCATGACTTTACCTTCAGTGCCTCAAGTAGTTTTGACATATGATAAGAATTCAATAAAGGGTGATGATTGAATGGATGAATATAAATTTAAAACTTTGAGAAAATAACAGCGATGAGCAACTGAATAGCAAAGCAGGCAGAAATACGAATAAGATATTCACTAAAAATTAAATGGAGATAGTCCATATTAAATAAATAATCTCACTCATATATAAATAAATTTTAGAGCATATACATAACATTTATACTCAATACATTGGCAAAATGGAAAAAATCTTTTATAATGTACCATTTTGAGGAAAGGATAGGAAACTAGAACTTTTATACATTAATTAGAGTTCAGTCCCTTTGTACAATAATTTTTTATAATTTATTAAATTTTAGCTATCTATATAGCTGTCACAGTGACAGACTTCACTTTCTTGAGCTTCAAAATCACTGTGGACAGTGACTGCAGCCATGAAATTAAAAGCTGCTTGCTCCTTGGAAGAAAAGTTATGACAAACCTAGACAACACATTAAAAAGCAGAGACATCACTTTGATGACAAAGGTACGTATGGTCAAAACTATGGTTTTTCTGGTAGTCATGTATGGATGTGAGAGCTTGACAAGAAGGAAGGCTGAGCACTAAAGAATTGATGCTTTTGATCTGTAGTGCTGGAGAAGACTCTTGAGAGTCCCTTGGACAGCAAGGAGATCAAACCAGTCAGTCCTAAAGCAAATCAATCCTGATTATTCATTGGAAGAACTGATGCTGAAGCTGAAGCTCTAATACTTTGGCCACCTGATGCAAAGCACCGACTCATTGGAAAAGACCGTCATGTTAGGAAAGATTGAGGGCAGAAGGAGAAGAGGGCGACAGAGGATGAGATGATTGGATGACATCATCAACTCAATGGACATGAATTTGAGCAACTCTGGGAGATAGTGAAGCACAGGGAAGCCTGGTGTACTGCAGTCCATGGGGTCGCAAAGAGCTGGACATGACTAACACAATAACATACTCATTTCAGCATTGTTTGCAATAACCCTCCCTCAGATAAAGTATCAATACAATCTGATATTCTGGTGTTTTGAACAAGTGAGTCCAGTTTCCTGAGTATCAACCTCACTCCTAAAAAGAAGCTTAGTACTGAGGATAACAGAATCACATAAAGCGTTTTATCTTAACAAGAGATTCTGAATTTTCATTAAAATATAATTACTACAACGCCATTCTCCAGCATGTATACTATCATGTAAGAAATGAGGCGCCGGTCTATGTTCGATGCAGGATGCAGGATGCTTGGGGCTGGTGCACAGGGATGATTCAGAGAGACGTTGTGGGGTGGGAGGTGGGAGGAGGATTCAGGATTGGGAGCTCGTGTACATCTGTGGTGGATTCATGTCGATGTATGGCAAAGCCAATAGAGTATTGTAAAGTAAAATAAAGTAAAAAAATAAATAAATAAAATAAAAACTGTTCCCTACCCCCCCCAAAAAATAAATAAAAATAATTATTACAAAAAAAATAAAACAGTACACAATTCTAATTCACGAAGGGTTTCTCCTTCCTACTCCTGAATCTGTCTCCAGCAAAGCATCACAGGAATTCATACACCTGGTCATTAAGACAAATTGACTTAGCACCTCCTGGGCACTGCAAGAGAATAACGCAAGAGAAGCCTGACTTCTACCTAGAAGAAGTTTCCTGCCTAGTCGGGGAAGGCAGCTGCATAAAGGGAAGAAAGTTGGACCCTTGTTACCTTGTGCCTTTATTCCAAGAATGAAAATCCTGAAGATTTCACAGAACTCATAGACCTCCATTAGGAACTTAGTCTCCCACCTCAGCCTTTCTCACTGGTTGTTATCGTTTAGTCGCTAACTCATATCTGACTCTGCGACCCCAGCATGCCAGGGGACTGCAGCATGCCAGGCTTCCCTGTCCCTCACCATCTCCTGGAGTTTGCCCAAGTTCGTCCATTGAATCGGTGATGCTATCCAACCATCTCATCCTCTGCCTCCCTCTTCTCCTTTTGCCTTCAGTCTTTCCCAGTATCAGGATCTTTTCCAATGAGTTGGTACTCAAGGGTACTCAGTAAGTTATTTTCCACTCATTCACTCATTACATGTTATGTAATAACGGAGATACTGGCACACTGGAGAGAGAAGGCAAAAAAAAGTACTATGCTCATTTTCACTGAATGGCAGCTGAAACAGATGTGGTTAGCGCTAAGAACAGCCCTCTAAGGAGCAAGTACAAAGGGTACCTAACATAGGGTGAGAGAGAAGGAAAGAGATGGGACAGCAGGAACTGGCATTTATAGTTAGCTTCCTCTCCTGCTCTTTATGGGGACTACTCCAATCTTCCACTACCGGCTCAAATGTCTCAACTGCTATGAGGTTGCTCAAAATGAGTGAAAAATAGAGAAGCTTAAGTTAACTAAAACTTACGTCCTGCTTTACTGAGGTATAATTTATCCACACCAAAATACATCTATTTCAAGTATAAAATTTGGTAAGTTCTGACAGATGTCGCTATACTTCAGTTAAGACACAGAACGTTTTCATCATCATATTAACTGAAATACCCTCATGATCACTTTTGGACAAGACAATCCCTTCTCCAGATAGAGGAAATTAGGACTCTCATTTCCCAGAACTCCAAAACACAAAATTGTACAGTACGCACTTACTTGTGCCTGGCTTTTTTTGCTCAACATACTATTTTAATAATCATTCATATTATTGCATGCATCAGCATTCCTTGCAATTGATGAGTTCTTTCATTATACGAATATATTGCACTTTGTTTATAGACCTTTGGGATCTCCCTGGTGGCTCAGATGGTAAAGCGTCTGCCTGCCGTGCAGGAGACTCGGGTTTGATCCCTGGGTTGAGAAGATCCGCTGGAGAAGGAAATGGCAACCCACTCCAGTAATCTTGCCTGGAAAATTCCATGGAGTGAGGAGCCTGGTGGGCTACAGTCCATGGGGTCACAAAGAGTTGGACACGACTGAGCAACTTCACTTCCACTTTCACTATAGACCTTTGGGTTATTTTTAGCTTATGGTCATTATAGATAAAACTGCTATGAATATTCAAGTCATTTCTTATTATAGGCTCAAGTTTTCATTTTTAATGTGAATACCTTCTACCTGCTTTTGACAAACAGAATGTGGTATTTCTGTGGTATTTCAGACAGTGGGCATAAAAAAACCCAATGGTAACAGAAAGTCCATAAATTTCAATTTAATATTCAAGTGACCTCCCCTCACCTCACACTTCAATTTAAAAATGGAGGCTAACAAAGATCAACTCCATCAACTTACTGCTCCTACATGCATAAATTTGCTTGTCTTTGTATCTCTTCCCTCCTATTTCCCCAGTTTCTGAAGAAGAGGGTTCTATTTTCCTGTCCAAAGCAAATCCCTTATTATCTCATTTTATTCCATCTCCTCAAGGGCTTAACTGTACTTTGCCCTCAAGTTGTTTTTTTTTAAATATATTAAGGAAAAAAGGAAGCTTCATAGAAAACAATATGGCACTCAGACTCTAGCAAGTGAGAAAATACTGTACATATAATCCCAAATCAAATATATAACTGAAGTGGCAAATATCACGACCAAAAACTAAAGGGAACAATGAAAGATTAAAAGAAGGGATCCTGGTGTAATCTGGAAGCATGAGAGATTTTTCCAAACATCTGGATGGAAAAGGCTGAACTTATGTATGAGACAGAATTATAGGAAAGGAAACTTCTTGAAGAGATTGGACAGAATTCAAATCAAAGTACAGGACAAAGTTCAGGTGGGATACAAACCAAAACACTTTTTCTGAGATGGAAAGAAAAATGGAACTAGAAATTGAAAGTATTCTCAACATATGCGAATTGGTATGTAAACATCTCAAAATTTTCCTATGAATCAGGGGGCAGGACGGTCTTTTGAGTCAGGTGTGGTTACTATCTGGAATTTGAAGAAAGAAGTGAGGAATTGGAAGTGCTGCTATAAGTGGGAGAGGCTGCTGACAAAAGTTTGAAGAGAGACACTTAGGGCCCAGATGAGGTTAAAAAGCATCGTGAGAGGCTTCCACCAACAGCTCTCAGCTGTACAGGTACAAGCTCACAGAGGAAGCAGGAGGTTTTCAAGGTGTGTGGGGCACAAGGATAGGCCCTGGTGGCCATTCAGTGATCTAGGAAATCTAGAAAAATGGTTGAAAGAATTAGAAAAGATTCAAGACTCTTAAAATGACAATAAAGTTTTAAAATCTCTTTTCTCCTGCCCCATCTCAAACACACAAATATATGTTGCACATTCAGCCTCTGCTATACAGGGCTATAAAGAAAGCAGTGTCTTTCAGGAAAGAACAAGCTTCTATTAAGGCCAGGAGTCTAAAAGATCTCTATAAAGAGACATAAGGGGGTTTCTATATATAAGCAAGACTTAGTGACTGAGCTAAAACTCTTTAGTTTTATCTCCTCTGGAATGACAGAGATGCCAAAAAAGCCAGCACTTCTCAAATTTTAATGTGCACATTAATAACACTGCTTAAATCCTGTTAAAATGCAAGTAAAACTGGATTGGGACCCAATGGTCTCCATTTCTAACAAACGCCCAGGTGACATTGCTGCTGACCATGAGGAGTGTAAGTCAATTCTGAGTGACTTCACAAATATTTGCATTGTAGAATATAGGAAGAGAAGCTGCCAGATATCAGACAACGAGCAAAAAAACACAGAAGTTTCCCCGGGTCTCCATGGTGAAGAAGTCTACACTGGTATGAATTCCAAGACTGCTCAATAGCTTTGAAGATTATAGTTCCAATAGGAGGTGCTGTTCACAAATTTCTTCAGTCACCAAATTAAGAACTGCCAGCCCACTCTAGTGTTCTTGCCTGGAGAATCCCAGGGANATTAGGAACTTAGTCTCCCACCTCAGCCTTTCTCACTGGTTGTTATCGTTTAGTCGCTAACTCATATCTGACTCTGCGACCCCAGCATGCCAGGGGACTGCAGCATGCCAGGCTTCCCTGTCCCTCACCATCTCCTGGAGTTTGCCCAAGTTCGTCCATTGAATCAGTGATGCTATCCAACCATCTCATCCTCTGCCTCCCTCTTCTCCTTTTGCCTTCAGTCTTTCCCAGTATCAGGATCTTTTCCAATGAGTTGGTACTCAAGGGTACTCAGTAAGTTATTTTCCACTCATTCACTCATTACATGTTATGTAATAACGGAGATACTGGCACACTGGAGAGAGAAGGCAAAAAAAAGTACTATGCTCATTTTCACTGAATGGCAGCTGAAACAGATGTGGTTAGCGCTAAGAACAGCCCTCTAAGGAGCAAGTACAAAGGGTACCTAACATAGGGTGAGAGAGAAGGAAAGAGATGGGACAGCAGGAACTGGCATTTATAGTTAGCTTCCTCTCCTGCTCTTTATGGGGACTACTCCAATCTTCCACTACCGGCTCAAATGTCTCAACTGCTATGAGGTTGCTCAAAATGAGTGAAAAATAGAGAAGCTTAAGTTAACTAAAACTTACGTCCTGCTTTACTGAGGTATAATTTATCCACACCAAAATACATCTATTTCAAGTATAAAATTTGGTAAGTTCTGACAGATGTCGCTATACTTCAGTTAAGACACAGAACGTTTTCATCATCATATTAACTGAAATACCCTCATGATCACTTTTGGACAAGACAATCCCTTCTCCAGATAGAGGAAATTAGGACTCTCATTTCCCAGAACTCCAAAACACAAAATTGTACAGTACGCACTTACTTGTGCCTGGCTTTTTTTGCTCAACATACTATTTTAATAATCATTCATATTATTGCATGCATCAGCATTCCTTGCAATTGATGAGTTCTTTCATTATACGAATATATTGCACTTTGTTTATAGACCTTTGGGATCTCCCTGGTGGCTCAGATGGTAAAGCGTCTGCCTGCCGTGCAGGAGACTCGGGTTTGATCCCTGGGTTGAGAAGATCCGCTGGAGAAGGAAATGGCAACCCACTCCAGTAATCTTGCCTGGAAAATTCCATGGAGTGAGGAGCCTGGTGGGCTACAGTCCATGGGGTCACAAAGAGTTGGACACGACTGAGCAACTTCACTTCCACTTTCACTATAGACCTTTGGGTTATTTTTAGCTTATGGTCATTATAGATAAAACTGCTATGAATATTCAAGTCATTTCTTATTATAGGCTCAAGTTTTCATTTTTAATGTGAATACCTTCTACCTGCTTTTGACAAACAGAATGTGGTATTTCTGAATCTTAAAAGTTAGACAGTGGGCATAAAAAAACCCAATGGTAACAGAAAGTCCATAAATTTCAATTTAATATTCAAGTGACCTCCCCTCACCTCACACTTCAATTTAAAAATGGAGGCTAACAAAGATCAACTCCATCAACTTACTGCTCCTACATGCATAAATTTGCTTGTCTTTGTATCTCTTCCCTCCTATTTCCCCAGTTTCTGAAGAAGAGGGTTCTATTTTCCTGTCCAAAGCAAATCCCTTATTATCTCATTTTATTCCATCTCCTCAAGGGCTTAACTGTACTTTTCCCTCAAGTTGTTTTTTTTTTAATATATTAAGGAAAAAAGGAAGCTTCATAGAAAACAATATGGCACTCAGACTCTAGCAAGTGAGAAAATACTGTACATATAATCCCAAATCAAATATATAACTGAAGTGGCAAATATCACGACCAAAAACTAAAGGGAACAATGAAAGATTAAAAGAAGGGATCCTGGTGTAATCTGGAAGCATGAGAGATTTTTCCAAACATCTGGATGGAAAAGGCTGAACTTATGTATGAGACAGAATTATAGGAAAGGAAACTTCTTGAAGAGATTGGACAGAATTCAAATCAAAGTACAGGACAAAGTTCAGGTGGGATACAAACCAAAACACTTTTTCTGAGATGGAAAGAAAAATGGAACTAGAAATTGAAAGTATTCTCAACATATGCGAATTGGTATGTAAACATCTCAAAATTTTCCTATGAATCAGGGGGCAGGACGGTCTTTTGAGTCAGGTGTGGTTACTATCTGGAATTTGAAGAAAGAAGTGAGGAATTGGAAGTGCTGCTATAAGTGGGAGAGGCTGCTGACAAAAGTTTGAAGAGAGACACTTAGGGCCCAGATGAGGTTAAAAAGCATCGTGAGAGGCTTCCACCAACAGCTCTCAGCTGTACAGGTACAAGCTCACAGAGGAAGCAGGAGGTTTTCAAGGTGTGTGGGGCACAAGGATAGGCCCTGGTGGCCATTCAGTGATCTAGGAAATCTAGAAAAATGGTTGAAAGAATTAGAAAAGATTCAAGACTCTTAAAATGACAATAAAGTTTTAAAATCTCTTTTCTCCTGCCCCATCTCAAACACACAAATATATGTTGCACATTCAGCCTCTGCTATACAGGGCTATAAAGAAAGCAGTGTCTTTCAGGAAAGAACAAGCTTCTATTAAGGCCAGGAGTCTAAAAGATCTCTATAAAGAGACATAAGGGGGTTTCTATATATAAGCAAGACTTAGTGACTGAGCTAAAACTCTTTAGTTTTATCTCCTCTGGAATGACAGAGATGCCAAAAAAGCCAGCACTTCTCAAATTTTAATGTGCACATTAATAACACTGCTTAAATCCTGTTAAAATGCAAGTAAAACTGGATTGGGACCCAATGGTCTCCATTTCTAACAAACGCCCAGGTGACATTGCTGCTGACCATGAGGAGTGTAAGTCAATTCTGAGTGACTTCACAAATATTTGCGTTGTAGAATATAGGAAGAGAAACTGCCAGATATCAGACAACGAGCAGAAAAAACACAGAAGGTTCCCCGGGTCTCCATGGTGAAGAAGTCTACACTGGTATGAATTCCAAGACTGCTCAATAGCTTTGAAGATTATAGTTCCAATAGGAAGTGCTGTTCACAAATTTCTTCAGTCACCAAATTAAGAACTGCCAGCCCACTCTAGTGTTCTTGCCTGGAGAATCCCAGGGACAGAGGAGCCTGTTGGGCTGCCGTCTATGGGGTCACACAGGGTTGGACATGACTGGCATGACTTAGCAGCAGCAGCAGCATCTGGACCTCTGGGGACAGACTGACATCAAAAAGACTATCAAGAAACGGAAGTGAACCTCTCTGTCACCATCATCATTGAATAGGCATGTTGGAGAGCCAAATATAAGTGGTTGAAAGAAGAATCAGCAAAGGGGAACAAAAAGCAGAATTAAGTCAGCTGAAACTATAAAACCGCAGAGTTAAGTGAATGTTATGGGCTGAGTCATGTCTCCCAAATTCCTAAGTTGAATTCCTAACTCCCAATACTCTAGAATATGACTGTATTTGGACACAGTATTTTAAAATGTAGTTAAGGTTAAGGAAGGTCATTAGGTTGGGCCCGAAATCCAATATGATGGGTGTACTTATAAGCAAAATCCATGACACACACACAGAAAGAAGACTACATGAATACATGGAGAAGATGAGCATCTATAAACTAAAGAGAGAGGCTTCACCTGAAACCAGCCTTGCTAATACCTTGATCTCAGGTGTACAGCTTCCAGAACAGTGAGGCAATGCATTTCTGTTGTTTAAGCCAACTTGTCTGTGATAACTTTGTTATTGCAGCCCTAGCCAAGCAATAGAGTAAATGATATGGCATTTGGGTAGTGCTAAAATAAAAAGACAAGAGACTTAGTATGACCACCTGGGTTTGAGTACCTGAAGGGCACTTTGCTCTAAAGCAATTACCCTGTTGGTGCTGTGAAAAAATATATAATGGTGTTAATAGTCCAAAGTGTGGGCACTTATTGTAGAGCCAAAGAAACTGGATCCCTCTGCGAATAAATATTAGCAAGAGAATACACATAGACATAAACTTTTAAGATGAAACGTTTAGCAACACAGCTTTCCTGTTCCTAACTGAACACATCAGGAGAAAGTCCCAAAAGGATTAAGAATCATTTTCTTTGATCATCTCTCACAAGCAGGTTTACCACCCAGAAAGGAACAATTTGCTGATTATCTGCAACATGCCAAGAATGAGACTGCATTTTGAGCTATATTATTCCGCTCTCCAAAATAGCAGAGAAGGCCAAGAGGGAAAAACTAAATTAAAACTCATAGATCAAAAGCTCAACATCTCTTCTAGAAATGTATCTATATATTAGTTAACATTCATAACTAACTGTGTGTTTCTGTGACTTCCAAGCAAATATCTTTTGAGGCCAATGCTGCAATTTCCAGCTGATATTATCAATCGGTCTCATCTGAGAAACTCAGTATCTATGGTGTCCTAAGAGGGAGAATGAAAACTAGCTCCTGTGCAAGAGGTGAAGAGCTCCATCAGATGCTCGATCCTCTCATGAGAAACACTGCACACAGATTGTTTTGGTATCTAACAAGAACTATATGCATTTTAACTAAAACTAAATATATAATTCTAGTGATATAAAAGGAAATTTTCTTTTGTCTCAAGCAGAGAAAAGCCTATAAAAAGAGGTCTGAAGGAGTATGTTCTCTGGGAGGGCTAGTCCTTTTGGATTAGTCTAAGAAACACACAAGGATTTGGGGTTTGTTTGGTTTTTTTCGTTCTTATGTTTTGCTTTCTTTTAATGTGACATTTAGCAGAAAGTCCTGATTGATGGTCAGAGAAGGGTAGAACCTATCAGTCTATAACAATCCAGATAGGTTTGGGGATCCAAAGGCAGAATAACACATGTCCCACTTCCTTCTTAGCAGCATGGGAGGGACTGGTCTCATGGAATGGCTGACAGCAAAGTAGAGTAGACTCAGGAAGAAATAATGGAATCTGGCCCTGTTTGCTCAAGGAGGATCTATCAGAGGCTGAAGAAGTTCAAACATTCCTGAGGCCCTTGAATGTTGGGCATGGATGCCAGGTGAGAATTAAATATGTTGCCTATTGAGGTTCCCTACAGTGTAGAATGAGGGACTTGTAGATGAAGGTGGCCAGTTATAGACAACAGTGATAATGGTGGTGTTGGGAAAAGGAGTGTCTTCCCTGGTGGCTCAGAGGTTAAAGTGTCTGCCTGGAATGCAGGAGAACTGGGTTCGATCCCTGGGTCAGGAAGATCCCCTGGAGAAGGAAATGGCAACCCACTCCAGTACTCTTGCCTGGAGAATCCCATGGAGGGAGGAGCCTGATAGGCTACAGTCCATGGGGCCGCAAAGAGTCAGACACGATTAAGTGACTTCACTCACTCACTCACTCAACATTGACCACGCCCAGAGAACAGAACATGGGCTGCACCAATGCTGGTAAATTGAACATTGGATATAGCCAGGCCAGAGGGCAAGATGCAAAGATAATATAATATGGCAAGAAAAACCTCAGTGAAGGCCAGTGAGAGCCCAAGGAGCAAATAAAGACCTGAAGCCAGCAAGATGTCCAAGTCCCCTCTGGCAAAAGCATGATGCCATATTAACCTACCACCCCTCCCTCATCCCGCTGCATCAGAATGCGGTCCAAGAAAAGGAAAGGAGAAGGAAAGGGGATCAGGGAAGAAACTACCCAAATGACAGTAAGTCACTGAGAAGTGACAGGATAAACTGAAGTGATTCAGTTATATATAACAGGCAAAATCCAGTCACATTTCATGAAACTGGAAGTGAATGAATAGAAATAGGGCTCATAAGGAAGTTCAGGTCAGTTATTCAGAAATAAAATGATGCATATGTATGTTTCTATTGATGTCATGGTGTGATTAATTTTAAAAACCTGAACTAGGGGTTCAAAAGGAAAATTCCTTTTCATTTCAAAGCTCAGAAGGCTTGACTAGTGCTTCCTCCCTGTTGATGAGAAATCCAGCTCAATAAATGTGCCTCTTTCCACTCAGGCAGAGCAAAAGGAAATCAACCTAGTCAATGGATGTAATGGATTTAAGAAGCTGTAACTTAAAAAGGAAAATAGAGACATTACCTAGTGTTATACTCCATAATTAAAATGTCTCCACCATAAAATATTAGTGAAAGACACAGGGCAGGTGGGGACAAAGAGAGGTGATGCCACTCCTGAGAGTCAGAATATTAATGGGAACTTTCAGCAGAACAATGTGAATGAATATTGCTAAATCTTACTCAGTAAAATTTCAGAGAATTAGAGCTACAGAGAGAATGCCCTTCTCAGGGAACTTCACTAGCATTAAGACATTAACTTGAGAAATGACGATGATGATCTTTTCTAGATGAAAGGCTTTAAAACATTATTTCTAAAAAGGTCTTAGGGTTTCTTTTTTCCCTACAATCTTCCATTTTCTACATTTATTGAATTTTTTGTCTCAAAATGGGGTTCCCTGGTGGCTCAGATGGTAAAGAATCCATCTGCTATGCAGGAGACCTGGCTTCGATCTCTGGGTTGGGAAGATCTCCTGGAGGAGGGCATGGAAACCCACTCCAATATTGCCTGGAGAATCCCCAAAGACAGAGGAGCCTGGCGGGCTACAGTCCATGGGGTTGCAAAGAGTTGAACACAGCTGAACGACTAAGCAAACATATGTCTTAAAATGCAAAACCTAGATGGCACAACAGTAACTAGCATAGAAAATTAAAATTATTTCTTTCTGTGCATCCTTTTGTTTACATTCACTCCTCAAAATAAAAATTGAGTCTGCCCAATAAACAGACAGCATTTTCTAGACATTATCTATATATGTTTATGATATTAGCCTTCTATGCAATCTTATCTAAAAATAAAGTTTTAAACATTAATGGATCACATAGCACTTTAATTTTAAATCCACTGGACAGATGCACTCTCTATTACTTAGCTACAGGTATCCTCTGAATTGAACTATTAAAAGCTCTCTCTCATGTTTTTGGCTATAGAGCAAAGGCTATTACAGGACTGTTAAGACAGCAGAAATTACTGGGCCAACCAAGTAAATATAGTCATTTCCCAAACATGAAGACCTTTCAACCTATTCACTTATTCTTTGTATATTTATTATGTTCAGGAAGTACCATTTACTATGATGCCTATGATCATACAAAGGAATTAAAATATTCTCACAAATAACTGCAGTATGAAAGTTTCCATATGAGTGGATGGAAATAAATAAGAAAATCTTGGAAAGAAAGAAATCATTCCAAGATCTGGTGAGTAGAAAAGGCATTTCAGCTGGCCTTGAAGAATGGATGAAAGATGAGATCACCACATGGAGATAAACAGGCATGCCAACTGCTTATACAAAACACAGAAATTTTAATGGAAACAACATGCAGTCTAGTTCAGATGGGGCATAGGTAAATAGAGTGAGATAAAACTAAAGGAGATCAGCCCTGGGATTTCTTTGGAAGGAATGGTGCTAAAGCTGAAACTCCAATACTTTAGCCACCTTATGTGAAGAGTTGACTCATTGGAAAAGACCCTGGGAGGGATTGGGGGCAGGAGGAGAAGGGGAAGACAGAGGATGAGATGGCTGGATAGCATCATTGACTTGATGGACATGAGTTTGAGTGAACTCCGGGAGTTGGTGATGGACAGGGAGGCCTGGTGTGTTGTGATTCATGGGATCGCAAAGAATCAGAGACGTGCGAACAACTGAACTGAACTGAACTGAAAACTAAAAGAGTTGCCAGATTTCAGAATACCCTTCATTTTCCTGCATGTTTATGAGCATCGACGCATGAGTTGAAAAATTCACCCCTGTTCAAACTCATGATTAATATACCTCTAAATTTAAAGAGCCACAGTTTCTAAAAGCCTTGCATTTTTCATCTCCAGGCTCACAGAGAAAGAGCGAGATATTCTAAGTCAGTTTCTGGGGAGCTAAGGAAAAGTCATGACTTTTAATGATGCATTTTCATTTTACCTGAAATTTTAAGTTTCATTATGTTCATCTGCACCATACTTTGTAGGCTCACTGTGCTGCTACAAATTAAAAGATAAAATATAATGCAAAAACTATCAAATAAAACTTCTCATTTCCAATTAGGATTTTCACCACTTTTTCAGCAATGCCTAGAGGAGCTACCCCACGTCCAAGGTCAGGGGCAGGGGCCGAGACCAGCTACCCCATATCCCAGGTCAGGGTGGCAGCCGAGAGGAGCTACCCCATGTCCAAGGTCAAAGGCAGCAGCTTAGAGGAGCAACCCCATGTCAAAGGAGCTGCTGCTGTGCAGGCACAGGAGGGCCAACAGGAACTACTCCACATTCAAGGTCAGGAGGGGTGACTCGTTCAATGTAAGGAGCAGCGGCTGAGCTTTGCTGGAGCAGCCGTGAAGAGATACCCCACTCCCAAGGTAAGAGAAACCCAAGTAAGAGGGTAGGTGTTGCAAGACAGCATCAGAGGGCAGACACACTGAAACCATGCTCACAGAAAACTAGTGAATCTAATCACACTAGGACCACAGCCTTGTCTAACTCAATGAAACTAAGCCATGCCATGTGGGGTACCCAAGACGGGTGGGTCATGGTGGAGAGGTCTGACAGAATGTGGTCCACTTGAGAAGGGAATGGCAAACCACTTCAGTACTCTTGCCTTGAGAATCCCATGAACACTGTGAAAAGGCAAAATGATAGGATATTGAAAGAGGAACTCCCCAGATCAGTAGATGCCCAATATGCTACAGGAAATCAGTGGAGAAATAACTCCAGAAACAATGAAGGGATGGAGCCAAAGCAAAAACAA
>SJYV01048058.1:216956-261419 GCA_006410875.1 Neotragus pygmaeus | reverse complement strand
TGATGCTGAAGCTGAAACTCCAATACTTTGGCCACCTCATGCGAAGAGTTGACTCATTGGAAAAGACTCTGAGGCTGGGAGGGATTTGGGGCAGGAGGAGAAGGGGACGACAGAGGATGAGATGGCTGGATGGCATCACTGACTCGATGGACATGAGTTTGGGTGAACTCCGGGTGTTGGTGATGGACAGGGAGGCCTGGCATGCTGCGATTCATGGGGTCACAAAGAGTCGGACACGACTGAGCAACTGAACAGAACTGAACTGGAAAAACCATAGCTTTGACTATATGGATCATTGCCTGCAAAGTGATGTTTTGGCTTTTTAATATGCAGTCTAGGTTTGTCATAGCTTTCCTTCCAAGGAGCAAGTGTCTTAATTTTGTGGTTGCAGTCACTGTCTGCAGTGATTTTGGAGCCCAAGATAATAAAATGTCACTGTTTCTACTTTTCCCCCTGTTATTTGTCATGAAGTGATGGGACTGAATGCCATGAACTTAGTTTTTTGAATGTTGAGTTTTGTAATGCATATCAATTTAGGGAGAGGTCTGGGACTAGAATCTCTTTTTTCCATCTACGTAGCATTTACCTGAATTTCTATCAAAATGTGTGTTGTTTTATACACAAACATACTGTTGGATCTATTTTTTAAATCCAGTCTGACAATCTCTGTCTTAACTTGGTATTTTATACTATTGCATTTTAAATGATTATTTATATATTTGGATTAAAATCTATCATCTTTGTATCTGTTTTCTGCTCACTGCATGTGCTCTTTTTTCATTTCCTTTAATTCTTTAGCTTACTGAGTATTTTATATCACTCTATCTCTGCTTTTGTGCTTGTTTTTATATAAAAAATTTTATTCAATAATTTAAAAGTTATTTAAAGCTACCCTGGGGTAGACAAAATACATCTTAAATTAAATCCACTTTCAAATAATACTACATTACTTCATTAGAAGCACAGGAACCTGATAACAGAGTTTCTAGCTCCTCTCATGTCTGTTGACACTGGTATTATTTAGTTCATTTATCCATGTACCTAATTACCTCCCATTATTCTCATTATTGATTTTAAAAGTTGCATTTTAGATTAATTAAGCATAAGAANCAGGAACCTGATAACAGAGTTTCTAGCTCCTCTCATGTCTGTTGACACTGGTATTATTTAGTTCATTTATCCATGTACCTAATTACCTCCCATTATTCTCATTATTGATTTTAAAAGTTGCATTTTAGATTAATTAAGCATAAGAAAATGAAAACATTTTGCTTTACCTTCATTTATTTCTTCTCTGATGCTCATTCTTTCACTGTGTACATGCAAGCTTCTCACTTATGTCATTTAACTTCTGCCTGAATAATTTAACATTTCTTGCAAGGAAAGTCTACTTCATCCTAAGAAAATGTTTCTATGTCTCCGTTCAAGTCAAGTTAGGTAAACACAGAATTATAGGAAGACAGATATTTCTTTCAATGTTTCCAGGAGTTCACTGCATTCTCTATTGCATAGTTTCTGATAAGTCTTCTCTAATTCTTGTGTATTTTTCTACATAAAAGGTGATTTTTATCCTCGTCTGTCTTCCTTGAAGATTTTCTCTGTTTTTAGTTTACCACAATAAGTATAATATGCTTAGGTTTTTGTTTTTGTTCTTTTATTCCTTAAAAAGAATTCCTACTTCACCTTCTGTTCTCTTTATTGTCTGTTTTTCCTACTAGTTGTTGTGTGTGCTCAGTCGTGTCTGACTTTTTGCGGCTCCGTGGACTGTAGCCCCCCCAGCTCCTCTGTCCACAGAATTTTCTAGGCAGAATACTGGAGTGGGTTGTCAATTCCTACTTTAAAGGATCTTCCTGACCCAGGGATCAAACCCATGTACCTTGAATCTCTTGCAATGGCAGGTAGATTCTTTACTAACTGAGACACCTGGGATGCCCTACTATAGCACTCTATATTTTAATTATTGTTATGCTAAATTCTCTGTTTGATAATTCCAGTATCTGTGCTATATCTTAGTCTGATTCTGATGATTAATTTGACTGTGTTTTTTCTCGTCTTTTTGTATGCCTTGTAAGTTCTTTGTTGAAAGCCAGACATGCTGTATCAAGTAATAGGGACTAAGAAAAATAAGGCTTTAATGTGAGAATTTCTATTAATATGGCTAAGATTTCAGCTATTAGTTGCCGCTACAGGATCAGAGGCTTCCAATTCTTCCAGGTTCCATTTTTTTTCATTTGTCTGTTTTTGCTTGATTGATTTCTGTCTTCTTCTTGGTTTGAGGGCTACACTTGGTAGCCCTCTTGATTTCAAGAAGATCTGAGCCTTACTGGTTTTCAAACTCTAATACAGTGTTAATATATTGGAGGCTTATTGATATGGTGGTAGGGCATAACAGGAGCATTCTAGAATTTTCTGACTGCTTCTCAGTTATTTAGTGGGGCTGTGACCTTCATATGTGTTTTTGTCCTATATTCCTCAAGGGATATAAATCTGTGCTTTTCCCCCACTTTCCCTGCTCTCTTCTCTGGGTGTTTCCAATCTACTTCTTTAAATAGCTGCCCCTTGATGACTAGCTTTTCTTTTTCCTCAGGATAGATAGTGCTGGAATTAGAGCAGAATCCCCTTATCCTAGCTATGATGAAGTTCCAGAAAATTCCTTCCCTCTGAAGGGAAGGCCTTTGTTGGTGAAAACAGTCTGGAACACTTACCTTTCCATCCCCCGCTGCCAAAGTTCTGAGAGGATCCTTCTCAGAGCCTAACCCTGAGAACCTTACGTGCTTTCTAAAGGGAAAGCCCACAGTGTATGAGGACTTTACCATGACTAAGACTCCCTCACTCTCATGCTACTCTGCCCTCAGTCTCCACCAGTTAGTTCATCGTGGTTACTATTTAAGTGTTCCTACCCTGGGGGCTCAGTGGTAAAGAACCTGCCTGCCAATGCAGGAGATGCAGGTTCGATCCCTAGGTAGGGAAGATCCCCTGGAGAATAAAATGGCAATCCATAGTATTCTTGCCTTGGAAATTCCATGGAAAGAAGAATCTGGCAGAGTGCAGTCCATGGGTTGCAAAGAGTTGGACACGACTCAGCAACGAAACAACATAACCACTAATTGAAAATATCTCGTATCTTCTTTTCCCCATAAGGAATTCTGCCCGCTCCCTTCCTATTCTCATGTGGTATTTCCATGAATGCAACTATCTCTCTATAGTTTTCAGGGTGGCAGGTAGACTGATGACCTCAGTTCTCTGATAGGTGTAGGACAGGTCACTGATTTAAGTTTGTCCAGATTTTTCTTATTGTAAGGAGGGGAGTGATGAATTACAAGTTCTTTGTATATTGGAGGTGAAAGTAGCAGTTGCATTTCTTCTTTTCTGTGAGAATCTTAGTGAGTTACTAAATCCATTTTTGCATTTTTTAAAATCTGATGTTCATTCAATGATGATTCCACTCTCCATTATGCCAACAGACAAGTTTGACTCAAAAAGGAATGAAATCTTGACCTGCCTGCTTGATTTATGGCTACATAAACATGGCATATTTTTATAGTTCAGTGGGTTTTCTTTTGTAATAGTTCATCTACTAGTTGTCTCACATGCTGCATCTAAATAAAACAGAATAATCCAACAAATTGATCCTTCCAGGGACATGGTTTCTCTAAGCCAATAGAACATGCTTGATTATATAGTGGGCAATCTATTGTGTTGGGCAAGGAAATAAACACATTCCACTCTGGTCTTCTAGGGAAACTAGAACTTTATACAAAGATTTAAGATGAATCCTTTGACCAAATTGATAAGTTGTTTCAGTGCAGCAACCAATTTAGCTAATGTGCTAACTGTAATTTCTAGAGCTTCCATAGAAATTACCACAAACTTGGAGGTTTAAACCGTTCTGGAGGCCATAAGTACAAAATCAGGGTTATGGAATGGCCGATCTTGGGAAAAATACTTCTTCACGTCTTCCTGCTTCTGGTGGTGCCAGGCATTCCTGGTGGTAGTATCACTCTAATCTCTGCCTCCATTTTCACCTGGCCTTCTTCTCTCTTTCTTCTCCCTTCCTATCTTAATTTTTAAAATATTTATTTATTTATATTTGGCTCTGCTGGATCTTCATTGCTGCCTACAGTTTCTAGTGTATGCGGGCCTCAGGGTTAGCTGCCACGCAGCATGTGGAATCTTCCCAGACCAGGGGTCAAACCCATGTCCCTGCACTACTGTGCATGTGTGCATGCTAAGTCACTTGAGTCATGTCTGGCTCANTTTCTAGTGTATGCGGGCCTCAGGGTTAGCTGCCACGCAGCATGTGGAATCTTCCCAGACCAGGGGTCAAACCCATGTCCCTGCACTACTGTGCATGTGTGCATGCTAAGTCACTTGAGTCATGTCTGGCTCATTGTGACCCATGGACTGTAGCCTGTCAGTCTCCTCTGTCCATGGAGATTCTCCAGGCAAGAATACTAGAGTGGGTTGCCATGCCCTTCTTCAGAGGATCTTCCCAACCCAGGGATCAAACCTAGGTCTCTTTACATCTCCTGGATGGCCAGGCAGTTCTTTACCTCTAGCTCCACCTGGCAAGGTGAATTCTTAACCTCTGGATCATCAGGAAAGTCCTCCTTTCTTATCTCTTATAAGGATGCTCATCATCAGTTTTATGGCCCATCCAGATAAAGAGTGGCCTAATCTCAAGATCTTTAACTTCAGCACATCTGCAAAGCCTTTTTTTGTTTGTTTTCAAAATAAGCTCACATACAGGTTCTAGGAGTTAGCGGCTATGGACATACTTTTGAGGGGTCACCATTCAACTTACAAAAATGCATTAGCTAAATTGGTTGCTGCACTGAAACAACTTATGAATTTGGTCAAAGGATTCATCTTAAATCTTTGTGTAAAATTCTAGTTTCCCTAGAAGACCAGAGTGGAATGTATTTATTTCCTTGCCCAACACAATAGATTCCACTATATAATCATAAGGGCTAAATACTCAATGAAACATGATCAACCATATCAAATTATAGTTTTCTTCTAGAGTGGATCACAATATTTTATCTTCTGAAGCAATTCTGGATCATTCCTTTAAGTAGAGAAAAAGCAAATAATATGGTTCTTATGTTGTAAATGGGAAATTTAGACAGAAGGGTAATTCAGTTAATGTTTACAGTTTAATTAGAAATGCTGACAGAAGACTTGAAGTGTTGGTAGACCTTCTTATTAGTGCTGTCAACATAACTGCATTTATTGCCTCATCTTAATTTCTTTTTCAAATTCAATTTGGGATCCAGAACCAAAGAAGTTCTATTTTGCATGCATCAGTAGCAATGAACAATTTATGCTTATCTATCCTCCTCTGTCACACTACAGCAGCTGCTTAGAAGTCCTCATTCTACTGTGATAAGCAGTTTTGTTGTTTTATTTCTCACTGGTTCAGTGCACATGCCAGGGATGAGACATAAAGCTGGGTAAATAAGAGAGCAAAGAGACAATAATATTCCATTTCTAAATTTAAAAAAGGTTGTTTCAAAATATAGTTATCTTAATTTCCAAGGTCTGTAATTTGATTTCAAAATGTTTAAATATTCTCTTAGATATAATGCTTCAGCTTCATTTCTGAGCATATACATATCATTTAGACAGCAAACACACCTCTGACTGGTAGAGAACAATAGAAAATTACATAGTTTACTAGAAATATGGATTCACAAGACCATTTATCCAGTTTCAAAATAAGAACTAGGTATTAGCTGACTCAGTGGTGTGTGCACAGTTTTAGATTCTCTGTCCCTTTTAAAATTATGAAGAGTAACAAGGAGATGGAAGACAGACTATCAACCAAGACTGAATGTCTTTTTCACTACTATTAAATATGTATGTGGAGACATTCCTAGTGAATATGATAACACTCCAGTTCTGTGTCTTTGCAGAAGTTAATCAGTTTCCATTATTAAACAACCACTGATCACTTGGTGTTCCACCTCCATTGCCCTGGTTTATTTCCCAATACTGGAGCATATGTTCTATTCAACCTGAGAGGCCTGACAGAAATGGTGAGAAAGGATAAGCAACTGAACATATGGCATTTCTAAGTGGGGATGCCTAACAGCAGGTATGATAAAGGTGGCTAAGTGCCCCTTGGGTTCTCTCTGAACACTGCGTGTTATGCTGTGCTGTTTCAGGCAGCAGTTTTTGAGGCAGAACAGGAACCATATTAGTTAAGCTAAGGAACTAAGAGATAGCTAAGAGAACTATATTAACTCTCATTTATTGAGAACTGATTATATGCAAGGCTTGTAATACTCAAGACCCAGCAAAAATACTTGAGCGGGTGACCATTTCCTTCTCCAGGGGATCTTCCAATCTAGGGACTGAACCAGGATCTCTCACATTACACTAAGATTCTTTACTGTCTGAGCCACCAGGGAAGCCTCATTAATCCTCACAGTAGTCCTATTAGATAGGTGTTTTTAACCTCATACAATATATATGGTAAAAGTGAAGTGATCCTATGTGTAGGGCAGCAAAAGAGACACAGACATAAAGAACCGACTTTTGGACTCTGGGAGGAGAGGGTGGAATGATTTGAGAAAATAGCATTGAAATGTATATATTATCATATGTAAAACAGACAGCCAGTGAGAGTTTGATGTATGACACAAGGTATCCAAAGCCAGTGTTCTGTGACAACCTGGAGGGAAGGCACGGGGAGGGAGGGGGAAGGGGGTACAGATTGGACAGGACAAATGTATGCCTATGGCTGATACATACTGATGTATGGCAAAAACCATCACAACACTGTAAAGTAATTGTAAAGTAAAATTTAAAAAATAAATTAATTAATTAAAAAAATAAATAAATAAACAAAAAGGCTAAGTGATTTGCCTATGATCTCATTAAATAGGAATTTATGGGCTGGCCCATTTAATTCTAAATCTTATATATGTGTGTGTGTGTGTGTGTGTGTGTGTGTAAATGAATCATTTTGCTATATACCTGCAACTAACAAGACATTGTAAATCAACTATACTCCAAAGAAAAATACTGAAATTAAAAAACCCTTGCTGCTCACTAATTTGAAATGACTATGTATTAACTGAGGATAATTTAGGCCAGCTTTCTATTGTGCCCATTTTAAAAAGGAAACGTGATCTTTTCATCCCTTTATCTAGAGCAGAATAGGTCAAAGCAATTCTTGATTGTTATCAAAATGTTGGGGCTTCCCTAGTGGCACAGTGGTAAAGAATCCACCTGTCAATGCAGGATTCAGGTTCAATTCCTGGTTTGGGAAGATCCCCCTGGAGAATGAAATGACACTCCACTTCAGTATTATTGTCTGGAGAATTCCAAGGACAGAGGAGCCTGGTGGGCTACAGTCCATGGGGTCTCAAAGAGTCAGATGAAACTGAGCATGCACAAATGCACAATTAAAATGTTAATTTCTATGATGGTTCAGCCGGTAAAGAATTTTCTTGCAAGGAGACATGAGCCTGATTTGGAGTCTGGCAAGCTACAGTTCAAAGGTTTGCAAAGAGTCAGACTTGACTGAGTACGCATGCATATACCCATGTTACTTTTTGATAACTTCCTATGGAGAGCTATGGATTTTAGAAAATTCGAAGGACTGCAAATGCTTGCATTCCATTGTGTCCCCAGGAAGTAGCCTCAGGGGTCAACTGGTTTCAGGCTTTATTGTCAGGAAGTCTAAAATACTCTTGGGAAGAGTGAATGTCATCCTTTGGTTTTTGAGAAAAAAAATATTTCAACTCATGAAATGCAAAGTATTTTAAGACAAGTGATGTACTCTCAAATGCATACAAATAGTGGAGGATGTGGGCTATCGGGGAAAGTTAAAATACACAATATTTGAAGACAGGCCAGTCTATTTGATAGACAGTACTGCTTCTATGCTGTATTGAACATATTCGAATTGCCTATGATTGATTCAAAGGCTTTATATGTATTAAGTATTATAATCCTCACAATAATCTTTTAGATGCTTTCTTTATCCAGGTTCACAGATAATAAAAGTAAAACAGAAAAATTCAGGTGTTTTCTCAAGGTTACAGAACTGGTAAGCTGAGGTTCAAACCCTCAGCCCAATACTGGGTTCATGCTCTTAACCACTTGACATGGCTAGGGCCTGGGGCTGTGGCAGGGAGCTTTTCATATTCTGCATTGCTAAAAATCACTACAATCAAATTTGGGGGAAGGAGTAATAACTTTTTCCTTTATCTTGACCTGGAGAACCACAGAGATGAAGCATGTATAAAAATGGGAAATTATAATACAAAAGCTTTTCTTTGGATGGAGGATGTTGTTGTTGATCAGTTGCTAAATCCTGTTCAAATCTTTGTGACCCTATGAACTGTAGAATGCCAGGCTTCTCTGTTCTCCACTATCTCCAGGAGTTTGCTCAAATTTACATCCCTTGAGTCGGTGAAAGTTATTAGTCACTCAGCTGTGTCCAGCTATTTGTGACTCCACGGGCTGTAGCCCACCAGGCTCCTCTGTTCATGGAATTCTCCAGGCAAGATTACCATAGTAGGTTGCTATTTGCTTCTCTTGACCCAGGAACTGAACCCAGGTCTCGCACATTGCAGGCACACTTATCACCGACTGAGCCACCAGGGAAGACTTTATTGAGTTGGTGATGCTATCTGAACATCTCTCCCTCTGCCACTCCCTTTCCCTTTTGCTTTCAATCTTTCCTAGCATCTGAGTCTTTTCTAATGAGTCAACTCTTCACATCAAGTGGCCACAAGTATTTGAATTTCAGCATCAACATCAGTCCTTCCAATGACTATTCAGGGTTGATTTCCTTTAGGATTTTCTGGTTTGTTCTCTTCGTAGTCCAAGGTACTCTGAAGAATCTTCTCCAACACCACAGTTTGAAAACATCAATTCTTCAGCACTCAGCTTTCTTGATGGTCCAACTCTCACATCTGTACACAGCTACTGGAAAAACAATAGCTTTGACTAGACAGACCTTTGTCAGCAAAGTGATGTCTCTGCTTTATAATATGTTGCCTAGATTGGTCATAGCTTTCCTTTTAAGGAGCAAGTGTCTTCTTATTTCATGGCTGCAGTCATTCTCTGCAGCAATTTTGGATTCCCAAAAAAGAAAATTTGTCACTGCTTCCACTTTTTCTCCTTTCTATTTGCCATGAAGTGATGGGACTGGATGCCATGATCTTATTTTTTGAATGTTGAGTTGTAAGCCACTCTCCTCTCTAACCCTCATGGAGAGGCACTCTAGTTTCTCTTCACTTTCTGCCATTAAAAGTACTATCATCTGTATATTTGAGGTTGTTGATATTTCTCCCAGCAATCTTGATTTCAGCTTGTGCTTCATCCAGCCCAGCGTTTCTCATGATGTATTTTGCATATAAGTTATAAGAAGGGTGACAATATACAGCCTTGACGTCCTCCTTTCCCAATTTTGAACCAGTCAGGTATTTCATGTCCAGTTCTAACTGTTGCTTCTTGACCCGTATACAGGTTTCCCAGGAGACAGGTAAGGTGGTCCAGTATTATCATCTCTTTAAAAATTTTCCACAGTGTGTTGTGATCCACACAGTGAAAGGCTTTAGCACAGTCAATAAAGCAGAACTAGATAGTTTTTCTGGAACTCTCTTGCTTTCCCCATTATCCAATGTATGTTGGTAATTTGATCTCTGGCTCCTCTGCCTCTTCTAATAGAGAATGCTACACTTCATAAAAAGAACATAACTAGTATGGGGATCATTTTCAATGAAATCAGTTACTTGATGGAGTTACTGTAGTACAGAACCCAAATGCCCAGATGCCTACTGGATGATTAACCGATCAATAATGTTAGCAATAGCACATTAATTTTCTTAAAGTGAAGGCATGCTGGTGTTAAAACTGAATCATAACGGGATGATAAATTCCCAGGGGAAATACAGTCTAAATTATTTATACTTTTTATTCAGTATGTAGTATAAATGGCATATGATAATGTAGGCATATATTCTAAATGTAGCAGTACTAAATGGATAGTGGCAAGTTGTCTCTTTAATATATTTTAAATTTCTTTGTAGTATATAAAGATTTGTAAATAATTAAATGAACATTTATTTGGTTGGTGAATGTGAATGTTAAGCTCTGGATGGGAACAGCCACCTTCATAACAGTGAGTCAATAAGCAAGATCATGTATATTTACATAGTCGTGAAGAAGACAGACAATTGTAGTATTGCATAAGTGAAATTATTTCAGATATTAAGCACTCTGAAGAAAATCAAAAAGATCTTATGAATAAGAGGCACTACTAAATGCCAGGGACATGTTAATAATCATCCTTTCGACCAATAAATCACATTATTGAATTGAAAGTGTCTATATTAAGTTTGCTAGGAGAGAGTTTGGAACTCATACTCAGTTTGTAGAAATAAATGCAATTATAGTGTATGCATATCCAAAGCCTTAATGTTATAACATTATACTTGTTATATAGCTACAGATGATATGTAGTTAGAGAATCAAAAAAGCTAACATGGTACACAGTCTGTGCCAGTGGATTAACTTTTGTATTAGATTTTTGAGCCAAGAATACATAACTGAGTATGAGATGAAGGAAAGCCCAGAGAACATCACACTGCAAAAGCCAACCAAAGAAAGTCTTTCAGCCATGAGATGCTGCTTAAGAGTCAAGTAAGATGAAAGGAAACAAGGAGACCAGTGAGAACCCAAATAGGCATGGCTAGTTCCATTGAGGGTATAGTATAGATACCTTTAGATAGGTAAAAAGGGGGAGGCCAAGTAAAGAGACACAAACCAGACATAAAGGAGTCAACAACTATATTCAACAATATTCTTATTTTTGAGAGGATTTTCATCTGGGTGTTAGGACAAATCCAAAACAAGCTTTGAAAGATACAAGATTTCATCCATATTTTTGGGAAATTAGGAGTTAGATGCATGGGGAGAGGGAAAAAGGATGTTCCAGGTACGGGTCTGAGCAATGTTGGTAGGTAGCAGCAATCAGTTGAGAATAAGACTGAAGTAAGGAGCAATTTGGAAATGGCTAAGTAGGGTGAGGTTTTTGAAGTAGGAAAAAAAAGCAGAAATTAGAGGAAGATGTTCTACCAGGCGGCACAAATCCAGTGATTTTCTCACTGACAAAAAAAAATGCAGAAAGAAGATTAAGAATTCAGTAAAATCAACAGTACCCATTTTTCTTTTAGCTTCAGGAACAGACATGAATATTTACTTTTAGTGTCTTTTTTTTTTTCATGAAATTTAAAAACCCATAAAATTATATTCATTCATTCTAAACATAACCTTTCCTCAAGTCTACCATTTTAATTAAAAAAGGCTGAAATAGGGCTTGGAATTGTGGTTTAAAATGACTCTGGCGGCAAGTGAAATATTTTGTAAATGAGCTTCCACCCATCTGCTGTAGAGCCTGTTGTTGCCTTTTGAGCAGAATATTCTGAGTTCAGTGGCATGTGAAAACTAAGAAATTTAATATTTTAAGCCTTTAAGATGAATGTTAATCTGAACAAGAATAAAACCCATGATTATTCTATTACCCTGCATTCCAGGGTTTAATTTAACATCAGCTTTCCCAGCATACTAATCTATTTACTGCTAAATTGAATAATTAATTCCCCCTACAGGGGATACCACACTCTTATTGACAGCTTGTCTCTAACCTTTGATTTCACAACATTGATACACAAATATACAGATACGGTTTCTTGTGTTCATCAGTTCTGATCTAAACAACAGCTACCAAAAGGACTGTATTAGCATTAACTTATTTCAATTTTCTTTGATGGTATTCACCTTTTAAAATATAGTTGGTAGTTGGTATACGTGAAAGGAAAGTGAAAGTGTTAGTTGGCTCAGTCGTGTCTGACTCTTTGCTATCCCATAGACTATAGCCTGCCAGGATCCACTATCCATGGAATTCTCCAGGCAAGAATACTGGAGTGTGCAGCAATTCTCTTCTCCAGGGGAGCTTCCGGACCCAGGGATAGAACCTGGGTCTTCCACATTGCAGGCAGGTTCCTTACCATCTGAGTCACCAGGGAAGTCCATATGTGAAATGAAGAGGCACAAATAACAGACATTTCTATTTTACTGATGATGGTTTACAGCTTTCTTCTGAAGGCCTTCCTGAGTGATGCACATCACAATATTCAGCTTCCAGGTTTGGGCAAGAGCCTTTGATTTAAGCTATTAATTAAGTTAAGTGTAAAGATCACTCTTCTTCGATTGCCACTTTCTCAATAATGTTTGGAAATTTATATAAAGGAATAGCTGGGTATGGTATCCCTCCTACTCCATCCAGGTAGTGACAAAACTGGGTTGACTGGGAGGCTTAAAAGTGGTTTCTTTTTTCTTTCACATCAGCCATGATTTGTTGAGACAAAAGGTACATCGGGTACTGATTGAGAGGTTAGTTTCTTTTCTCTTTCAGAGCATCAAGATAAATTTTTAAGTTGATCTGTTTTTACCACAACTTATGTAACTTTTCATGAAAAATGCACTCCTCAGCAGATGGTTCCACCTCCCATCCAGTTGTGCAAATCCAAAACCAGAGTCTCCTTGATCTTTCTTTTCCTCATCCCCATCATTAACAAGTCCTACTGGTCCTATCAGCAAAAGAATTTCAAAACCTGACTCATTCTCATCTCCACGGTCACTACCCTAGTCTGAGCAACATGATCTTTTCCCTGGACTATGCTATGGGACCTTTCTGGGTCTCCTGGTTTCCATTCCTCCTCCTAAAGCCATTCTTCACACAACAGCCAAAGTAATAATGAAAACACACTCCTCTTTAGAAAATCCTATCCACATAATAACAGAGATGGAGGCTCACAGTCCAAGGTTGTATCAGGTGATGGGGGGAGCTCAGCTGGGCCAGCCCCAAATCACACTCATACCTGTGACCAGGGAACAATGAGTTCCCTCATACCACCCCCAAACAAATTACATTGAATGAAGGCCTTCTTATTGAAAAGAGGAGATTCTGATGTTAAAAGGAGGAAGGGATGCTCCACAACAAAAAAAAACCAACTGAAATGTCTTACATACTCATGATGAAATTCTCATTGGTTTAAAATGAAAGGAGAAAAATTAAAATGACATGCTGAAATTTTTATGAAACTAAATATACTTAAAAGTTTATTTTTTACTGCCCTTTCTAAAATTTGAGGGTGATAAAATGCCCTTCCTTTTAATAAATTATAACAATAACAGATTACAATTTTTTTTAATGTCTTCACTTGGTAAAATAAGGTTAGCAACTGGATGACAGCCCCTTAAACTTTGGGGAATATTTAATTTAGAGCATAAATTTCCGAAGTACACTCTAAACTGAAAATGAGGTTGCCTTCAAAAAAAAGATGGAGAGAGTTATTTTCAAATATGCTCAGAGGTGCTGGGTTAAGAAATATCTTTTTTTTTAAGTATCATTACTACGGGAATTTTCAGAACCTTAAAAATGCTAATGAACATTGTGAAACTCTATAAAGAAGTTACAGTATATAACACAATCTTCAATTATTTGATCAAGTATTTCTCTCATGAAGAAGCATCTTTAAAAAACTTTTTTTACATTTGAATTAATTGATTTTTAATTGGAGGATAATTGTTTTACAATATTGCATGGGTTTCTGCCATAAAGCAACATAAATCAGCCATATGTATACATATGTCCCCTTCCTCTTGAGCCTCCCATCCCACCCCTCTAGGTTGTCACAGAACACCAAGTTGAGCTTCCTGTGTTATACAACAACTTCCCACTAGCTATCTAATTTTACACATGGTAACATATACGTTTCAGTTCACCCCATAACATGTATCTCTCAGTTCACCCCATCCTCCTCTCCTCCCAGTTGAGTCCACAAGTCTGTTCTCCATGTCTACATCTCCATTGCTGCCCTGCAGATTGATGCATCAGTACCATCTTTTTAGATTCCATATATATATGCATTAATATACAATATTTGTCTTTCTCTTTCTGACTTACTACTCTGTATAACAGTTTCTAGGTTCATCCATCTTATTAGGACTGAATCGAATACATTCCTTCTTACAGTTGAGTAATATTCCATTGTGTATATGTACCACTGATTCTTTGTCCATTCATCGGCTGATAGACATCTAGATTGCTTACATATCCTACCTATTGCAAATAGTGTTGTGATGAACATTGGGGTATATGTGTATTTTTCAGTTATGGTTTCCTCAGGGTATATGCCCAGTTGTGGGAATGCTGGATCATATGGTAATTTTATTCCTAGTTTTTTGAAGAACTTCCATACTGTTCTCCACACTGGCTGTATTGATTTATATTCCCACCAATACTACACGAGGGTTCCCTTTTCTCCACATCCTCTCCAGCGTTTATTGTTTGTAGATTTTTTGATGATGGTCATTCTCACTGGTGTGAGGTTATACCTCACTGAAGTTTTGATTTGCGTTTCTCTAATAATGAGTGGCGTTAAACATCTTTTCATGTGTTTATTAGCCATCTGTACGTCTTCTTTGGAGAAATGTCTGCTTAGGTCTTCTGCCTACTTTTTGATTGGGCTGTTTTTCTGGTATTGAGCTGAATAAACTGCTTATACATTTTGGAGATTAATCCCTTGTCAGTTGCTTCATGAAGAATCATCTTGAGAGACTCATCCTGAGAACTGTTAGTTTAGAGACTCATGAAACACGTTACCATATATTTGATGTTAGCTGGTAAGTATAAGCAGGTTTCCCCAGTGACTCAGTGGTAAAGAATCTACCTGCAATGCAGGGGCCGCAGGAGATGCAGGTTTGATCCCTGGGTTGGGAAGATCCCCTGGAGAAGGGCATGGCAACCACTCCCACATTCTTTCCTGGTCTCCGCAACACTAATCTCACCCCTTTATCAAGGGGATAATGGCTAGCACACACTGAGAAAAGACATGGCAAGCATTCACAGACTAAAAACCGCCCTTGCACCAAAAATATCCAATCACACATGCTACACTAGGGATACTTCCACATAAAAATAGTCCTTCAAGCACACAGTAGAAAGCTGTTTTTCCTAAACTCAAAGAGTCAGAGAAATATGAGTATAATGACAAAGCAGAGGGACCACTCCCAGTGAAAAGATCAAGAGAATTTCCCACATTAGGTCAGGTACCACGCTCCCTTAACCCTATCACCTAAGTAATTTTCCAATCCATCTCTTTCCCTCCATCTCCACTGGCACGTCCAATATCTAGGCTGCTAGCACTCTCCCATCTCTTCTAGGTCACTACAATGACTTTCTTCCTGTTTTTTCTGTCGCTAGTCTTGATCCTTCTACTTTTTCTCTATACATCAGTCAAAGTAACTCATAAAAATGGAAATTTGTGTTCTAATTACATTGTAGCTACTCACTGTAAAATAAGGATGATATTAAAAATATCTATGCACCAGATGGTCAGAACAAATACCAATCCATTTACAATGAGGAACTGATCTAAACACCACTTTGGACAAGTCATGTCATTCATGCAATTATAACTCCAACTAATCCCAGTGTTTTTGCCTGGAGAATCCCAGGGACAGGGGGGCCTGGTGGGCTGCCATCTATGGGGTTGCACAGAGTTGGACACGACTGAAGCGACTTAGCAGCAGTAGCAGCAGCAGCAGCAGCAGTCTGCATACTCTGTTATGTTATAGATTAGGTATGTCAGTGTTAACCTTGGTATCCTTAGCATATAATTTGACATGCAGTAGCCTGTTGTTAAACAAATGAATAAATATGAATGAGGAGATACTTCAATAAATCAATTACTAAGCCAATATTTTCACCATGATTTCTAGTACCTTGATTTCAAGAACCAATTCTTAGCCTGCTGGGAATGGGAAGTAATGTGGAACTAAGAAATAATGATCTAAGACTTCAAGCTCACTATTAAATTATATTTGCTGCTTTTCTAGCCTTGATATATTGAATCCTACATTTGCATCCATCTCATTCTCTTGTCTCTTTAGGAAAGGAAGTGATTCTCTTTTTTTCCCCTTCCACTCCACCTCCATCCACCAATTTGCTTCTTAAGGACTGGAGTAGGACCCAAACCTATAGACTGAGACGTTTCACTAATGCCTATTGACCAATATTCTGGGCTCAGTGGAACCAAATTCTCTATTGTCTATCAAGGAACAGTTATGTCCATTTCAACCAATATTTTACAAACTCTTGTAATACGGAGTTTGTAACACATTTTTCCTTTAAAAACTCACTGTATGTTGGTGAAAATAAACACACAAATGGGTCGTTTAAGTTAAAATAAAAAAAAAAAAAACCCAAACTGCCCAACAGGAAGATTAACCTCATGCTTAGAATACCAGCATAACAAGGAACCAAAGATGCTTAGAAAAAATTAAAACAGTTTGATACAGTTAACACACAAAAAACTATGCTGTTGTATAATTAACAAAAAAGTTAATATAGAACAAGCACCAGTGGACAAATTCAGAGCTTTGTGGAATTCATTAACCTTATATTATCATTTGGTATTATTTAATTCTTATTACACTGTAGAGTTACACAATAGTTTTGTCCTGAGTATAAAAGACTTCTAAAATTTGTGAAAGTGTTAGTCGCTCAGTCATGTCCGACTCTTTGCGACCCATGGACTGTAGTCGTCAGGCTCCTCCGTCCACGGAATTCTCCAGGCAAGAATAGTGGAGTGGGTAGCCATTCCCTTCTCCAGGGTATCTTCCCAACCCAGGGATCGAACCCTGGTCTCCTGCATTGCAGGCAGATCCTTTACTGCCTGAGCCAGCAGGGAAGCCCATCCATTTCAAGTAAGTGCTAAGCTACAGACATAAACAGGATACTACAGGAGCATACCGGANTTTTGAGCCTAAAATTTGAAGCTAATAGAATACTATTCAGCCTTAAAAATAGAAGGAAATCCTGCCTTTTAGACAAATGGGTGAATCTGTAGGACATTATGCCAGACACAGAAGGACAAATACTGTATAATACCATATAATGAGAAATATAAAACAGTCAAACTCTATAAAAGCAGACAGTAGAATAGTGGCTCCCAAGGATTAGTAGATGGGGAAGTGGGAACATAATAAACAAAGGGTACCACTTTTTTATAAATATTTTATTGAGGTTTGATTAACATACAAACCTATACATATTTAACATATTCAACTTGATGGATTTGGAGATAAACAGGTGAAATCATCACCACTATCCATGTCATAAACATATCCGTCATTCCTTAAAATTTCCTCCTGTCTTAATTAATTAATGTTGGGTAAGAATATTTAACATAAGAGCTACCATTTTAGCAAATTTTAAAATACGCAATGCAAGCCTGCTCAGTCGCTCAGTTGTGTTCAAGTCTTTGCAACCCCATGGACTGTAGTTCACCAGACTTCTGCCCATAGGATTTTCCAGGCAAGGATACTGGAGTGTGTTTCCATTTCCTTCTCCAGGGAAAATATGCAATACAATATTGTTAACTTTAGGCATTACACTGTACAGGACATCTCTGTAACTTTAAATGTTGCATCTGAATGTTAAAACTGATCATATACCCTGAGAAACTGTAACTCAAAATGATGCATGTACCCCCAATGATTTCAGCACTGTTTACAACAGTCAGGACATTGAAGCAACCTAAATGTCCATTGACAGATGAATAAATAAAGATGTCATAGATATATGCAATGGAATATTATTCAGCCATAAAAAAGGAAAATTCGGTCAATTTTAGAAATGTGGATGGACCCAGAGTCTGATATACAGAGTGAAGTAAGTCAGAAAGAGAAAAACAAATATTATGTATTAACGCATATATGTGGAATCTAGAAAAATGGTACAGATGAACCACTTTGCAGGGCAAGAATAGAGATGCAAATGTAGAAAACAGATTTGTGGATATGATCGGGGTGGTGGTGGGATGAATTGGGAAGTTAGAATTAACATACACACAGTACCACATGTAAAACATATCCAGTGGAAACCTGCTGTAGAGCGCAGGGAGCTCAGCTCGGGCTTCTGTGATGACTTAGATGGGTAGAGGTGAAGGAGGGGATACATGTACATATAGCTGATTCACTTCTTTGTATGGCAGAGACTAACACAACATTGTAAAGCAACTATGTGCATGTATGCAGTTGTGTCTGACTCTTTTGTGACCCCATGAACTATAGCCTTTCAGGCTCCTCTGTCCTTGAGATTTCCCAGAAAAGAATACTGGATATACCAATTTAAAAAAGAGTGACAAACTCAGATGAAGAATGGAATTAAGTTGGAAAACACGAGCAACAAAAAGATGCAACTCCTTAAGTATCAATGGGCTCATGATGGAGAACCTCCTCAAGTTATTAAGACAAAACACAGAAATATATGAAATGCAGAAATGGTGGCTGAGAACTCCTAATTTATTTCTGACCACTTTCTTTCCTATATACAGACATTGCTGATTTGGAATAGGCACCAGCCTTTTTGGTCCCTGAGAACAAGTTCAGTAAATTCAGTCTTCAAACTCATTAAATAATTTAATAAGGGTGTTTTTATTTGTTAGCTACCAACAGGTGCTTCCCTGGCAGCTCAGCTAATAAAGAAGCCACCTGCAGTGCAAGAAATCCTGGTTCAATTCCTGGGTCGGGGAGACCCACTGGAGAAGGGCTAGGCTACCCACTCCAGTGTTCTTGGGCTTCCCTGTGGGTCAGCTGGGAAAGAATCTGCCTACAATGCGGGAGACCTGGGTTCGACTCCTGGGTTGGGAAGATCCCCTGGAGAAGGGAAAGGCTACCCACTCCAATGTTCTGGCCTGGAGAATTCCATGGACTGGATACTCTATGGGGTCAAAAGAGTTGGACATGACTGAGCAAATTTCACTTCACTTCACCAACAGGCTCAGGTGGTAAAGAATCTGCCTGCAATGTAGGAGACCCAGATTTGACCCCTGTGTCAGGAAGATCCCCTGGAGAAGGGAATGGCAACCCACTCCAGTATTTTTGCCTGAAGAATTCCATGGAGGAGCCTGGTGGGTTTTAATCCATGGGGTGGCAAAGAATCAGATATGACTGAGCGACTAATACTTTCCCTTTTCACTTTCAACAGGAAATCCTACAGAATTATTTGATCTCAGTGGGCTGTTTCACAAGGGTGGTCCAATTCAAGTTTTGAAAACCTACACCATTTCCTGCTATGACTTATCAGGAAATTCAGTAATTTGTCAGTCAATCCATTGAAGAAAATTAAACTCATCCAGTGGGTAAAGGCTTATTTTACCATGATCTGGAATAAGTGAAATACTGAATGTCCAGCATATGAGAACATTCAAATGTCCACCACTGATTTCACCCCTTGAACTTGAGGGGGTCCAGTCATGTAACACCAATGGAACTACCTAACCTAAGAAATTGAGAAGGCAATTCTGGAGAAAAAACAATGCTGTGAAGGGACACTGTCCTACCCAAAGACAACTATCCCATAGCTCAAGAGATCAGCGTAGTGTTCATCCAAATATTTTTCTTCTGATGTTGGGACCATGGAAACCAGGAGGCTAAAATTAACAACTCCAAAACCAAAATAGAGAAGTCTTGGATGTTTAGCTGGAGGAAAGCATTTATCAGGAGGTAGGGAAAAACAAAAAATCTCCAAAGTCCATCTGTATAACAGCCATGATTCTGAGTTTGTCTCTCAGATGCTGTGAGAAGAAGAAATTGCATCATCATGTTCAAAATACAGCTGCTTTCACCTGAGGTAGATGTGAGCATTATTGGTCTCCATGACATATTATTATGCATGGGTATTGCCTAGTAGAGTCGGGTAACTCCACCTAACTGTTAACATCCCTCAGTCTTAGAGGTTGAGAAGGCTCCTGGCTTGGAATAAACAAAATAGAAGNTTCACCTGAGGTAGATGTGAGCATTATTGGTCTCCATGACATATTATTATGCATGGGTATTGCCTAGTAGAGTCGGGTAACTCCACCTAACTGTTAACATCCCTCAGTCTTAGAGGTTGAGAAGGCTCCTGGCTTGGAATAAACAAAATAGAAGGAACTAGATTTTCTTTCAAATCCCTCCTGCCAGCGAAATAAATCAAAGCAAAACAAAAACAACAAGGAACCAATAGGCAAACTGGAGTGGGCTTGACTGAGGAAAGATTTCAGAAAAAAAAGCAGGCCCCTCGAAGGGAAATAGAAAGCTCTGCACAAACAGGTTGGCAACTGCACCCAGTAAAAAACAAGTGCTGGCCTGGAACCCAGTCTGGCAGTACCTCTTCAGTTCAGTTCATTTCAGTCACTCAGTCGTGTCCAGCTCTTTGCGACCCCACAGACTGCGGCATGCCAGGCCTCCCTGTCCATCATCAACTCCCAGAGTTTACTCAAACTCATGTCCACTGAGTTTGTGATGCCATCAAACCATCTCATTCTCTGTTGTCCCCTTCTCCATCCGCCTTCAGTCTTTCTCATCATCAGGATCTTTTCCAATGAGTCAGTTCTTTACATCAGGTTGCCAAAGTGTTGGAACTTCAGCTTCAGCATCAGTCCTTCCAATGAATATTCAGGACTGATTCCCTTTAGGATGGACTGGTTGGACCTCCTTGCAGTCCAAAGGACTCTCAAGAGTCTCCTCCAACACCACAGTTCAAAAGTATCAATTTTTCGNACAAAATAGAAGGAACTAGATTTTCTTTCAAATCCCTCCTGCCAGCGAAATAAATCAAAGCAAAACAAAAACAACAAGGAAACAATAGGCAAACTGGGGTGGGCTTGACTAAGGAAAGATTTCAATTTTTCAGGACTCAGCTTTCTTTATAGTCCAACTCTCACATCCATACATGAATACTGGATACACCTCTTACACTTTAGTTAAAACTCTTGTTCTGATTCAGTAGGTCTGGAGAGGGCCCAGATGCTGTATTTCTAATAAATTCCCATGTGATGCTGATGCTACTGGTTCAGGGACCCTGCTTTGTTCATCAAGGCTTTAGGGAGCATAAATGGGTAAACTGAAGGAAATAGGTTAACAATATTTGAGACAGTTTTTCCCTCGTGGATTGGTCCATACAAAATAGACTCCTTCCCTCAACAATCACACTATCCTCCTCTCATACATTACATCACTCACCACAATTGGTTTCTGATTGACATAAGCACCTAAAGTTAGTAGATTCCTTCTTTCTTTAGCAACTCTGCAGTAAAAGATGAAGGAGAAGCAAAAAGAGGCAGGAGAGCAGGCAGTAAGTAGCAAATCAGGCCACAAAAGAACATAGGAATTAATTCCAAATCACCATAAGAAATAGAAGAAGAGAAAAATTACTAAAAATGGCCAAAAACTGCTAATAAAGTAGAGAGGATTCAGATCATTATAATTTGGGGATGTCAATACAAAGAGGTTGGTAAAATACTAGACATACAAATTAAATCTACAGCAGAGCTTCTAGTTGAACCTATGAAGCAAAAAGCTCCTAAATGTTTCTAGGAAACAGAATGATAATTAGAAACTAATTATAGTAATATGAACAATGTCATTGAATATTTTATTTCACAACGAACATTGTTGGTGTATATTAATGAACCTTAAAACAATATCAGGCACTTCACGGCCCAATTTCATTCTTGCTTTTTAATTAAAGATTTAATATTGTCAATCCAGAGTTCTAATATGATATTATACTGGAGTTGTATGAGGTATTGTTACTTGAAGAACTCAACTAAAATTTTAAATTTGTCATTATAGCAGATAACTCGAACCTGAAGATCAGCTTAAATTGAAGGGCAATCCTTTAACATTCAGCCATTTTTGCACGTGCATATTGTCATAAAAACTCCTGAACTGAAATGCCTTCAGATGGGCTACACACTATTTTTAAAATAAGTTTTATTTATTGTTGGCTGCGGTGGGTCTTTGTTACCGCATGTGCTTTTCCCTAGTTGGGGCGAGTAGGGGCTACTTACTCTCTAGTTCTGGTGCTCAGGCTTCTCACTGTTCTCTGTTTGTAGTCTCTTGTTGCAAAGCATGGGCTCTAGGGTACACTAGCTTCAGTAGTTGCAGTTCCCAGGCTCTAGAGCACAGGCTCAGTAGTTGTGATATATGGGCTTAGTTGCTCCACAGCATGTGGGATCTTCTTGGATCAAGGATCAAGCCCATGTTTTCTGCACTGGCAGGTGAATTTTTTACCAATGAGCCACCAGGGAAGCTGGGTACACACTACTGAATCAACCACAATCCCAGTTCAGATGGGAAACTTAGTGAACTTATACGCCTGGATTCTGAATGCATTTCAGTTTACAGCCCTTGTATTGAAGCATTTTAAGGAAATGTATTCTCTTTTTCAATGGTTGACAAAATAACAAGTAGTTTTCACATTGTGTGTTTAAAGGTAAAGCTAACTCTCTGAGTTACTGATGGCAAGGAGTTTAATATTTACTTGAGGATATAGGACATATTAAAGGAGGGCATGGCAGCTCACTCCAGTATTCTTGTCTGGCAAATCCCATGGACAAAGGAGCTTGACAGTCCACAGGGTCACAAAGAGTTGGACACGACTGAAGTGAATTAGCATGTATGCAAGCATAGCACATACAGAAAACAACTATAAGCCAAGGTGAGGTATAATAATAGAGGCAAAACAATAACAACAAATGTTTTGAGAGAACAGAGAAAAAGGTTCAGAATAGTTTTCTTCAAAGAGCTTTCTGAGATAACCATTGAAGAATGGACAGTATTTAACGGTCAGAATGACCTGGAAGTCTGGAAGTGGGCAAGTGATGAAGGAAGTCCCAGAAGTGGGAAAATATAAGGCGTCACCAAGGAAGAACAAGAAACTAGAACAAAGTGGGCTTAAAAGACAGTAACAGGAAAAAAGAGAATACATTTCATTAGAGCAAAATATCATTCTATTTCAGCCTTCATCTGCTCCATTGCTCTCTTTCATCTGAGAGCAATGCAGTTATTAAACACCAACATCTGGGCCTGCCTACTTGTGTTCTGGTCCTAATTATTAGCATAGCCCCAAGGCTGAATTCCTCCCGATCACTGGTCTTCTGATCCTTGTTCACAAGGAAGCGTTGTACAACTCTTGCACTGGCCCCTCCACATGCTCAGCACTAGCTTCCTTACTATGCTTAATCACTGCTAAGGCTTTGGTCTTTCTGATTTTGTTCTCTAAGCTGTGCAAGCCAAGGTCAGAGCACACCCTAGTCCCCTGAGCTTGGCCGTTCATTGTCTCCTGGAGCCAGAGCACATATTTCTAAGCACTTTCATAACATTCTTGGCAAACATTGTACATGTCTCCATGTTTCCCACTGTATCAGAATTAAACTCTTTGGTTGGCTTTCAAAGACCCTCATTATTTGACCCAACTCTAGCTGTTCCCGTCTATCCATCCAGTTCTCAGCAGTTTGGTCCCTCCATGTTCTACATGCAGAGTTGGTTGCAGTAGTAGTTTTAAGCCTGATAAAATTCTTCATTTTTCAAACTCAGCTTATCACTACTCTTCAGGAACCCTTTCTTGACTCCTCATTGATTTCAGTCACCCTCCTAACTTCTGTATATAATCTACATCTTACTGGTTCATACAACTTTATTTTAATATTATTCTCTATTATTTCACATTTATTTATTACATTTTTGCAATTAAATTTTGGTAAGATTATGATTTTTTTTTGCAGTTTTGACTTGTTTTACTGTCAAGTATCCAACATAATGTTGACCCAGTCATGAGTTTTTATAAATAGTTATTGAATAATGAGTTAGAAAGAGCTTTAATAAGTAAATGTCTAGAACAGATTTTAAATAGTTTTATGAAAAGTGCTGGAGGAAATAGTGTTACACTGAATACAGACTTACCAGAGAAGACACTAGGTATCTTGGAGAGAAAACTTTTGACAGTACGAATAGGAATTCCATTTTTTTCATCTTGCATGCGTGCTATGACGTCTTCCATCTAAATAACAATAATAAAATGATTAAAGCATTTTAAAAGTTGAACTTTTTGAGAAAAATATTGTTCTCATGAGAATTTGGTGTATCTGTTTTACTTAGCTAAGAATAATGCCATATTTTTGTCTTTCTATAGTTTATCATATAAATATTTTCAGTTTGGTTAAAAGATGATTGAGAAAACAGAAAGGTGGTTATTTTTGAGTCCATTAAGCTTAAAAATAATTTTGTGCTTAGAATATTGCCTCTCTCCTGTTTTCATATTCTTTGGTTATAAATGATAGAAAATATTGTGATAATAAGATCCACATTTCATTAGTGCTATCTCTTGAACTCAGTGCAAAAGAAAATAGAAGACTTAAAAGCATCAGTTTGGATTTCCTCTTCAAACAAGAGAGTTTCTATGATTTGATTTAACATTAACTTCTACAACTTGTGATCTGCCTAGAAATACAGGACTAATTGCCAGCAACTGTTGCTTCTCTTGTTCAGGCATTTACTAAAGTGAGATATGAAATGTACATGCATGAACACACATGTACACAATTAACAAAATAAATGTCGTATGATAGCCTTTTGCCTATTTACTACCTTTCAAGATATGTATTTTTCTTTCAATTTGATTAGTACATTCTCTTCTGTTTCTGTAAATTTTTAAGTTTTAAAGGGCTTTGCTTTGCCAAGTCTAATATGAAATTTAGTTCT
This sequence comes from Neotragus pygmaeus, assembly GCA_006410875.1. Classification (NCBI taxonomy): domain Eukaryota; kingdom Metazoa; phylum Chordata; class Mammalia; order Artiodactyla; family Bovidae; genus Neotragus; species Neotragus pygmaeus. Next base: position 236,801 of record SJYV01048058.1, on the reverse strand, counting down.
AAATACCATTTGTTCAAATCACAGCTTCAGACTTTTGTATGTGCTTCTAAATCTATGGCACATATTTACACACAAACATACATATGTTGTATAAACAGTATGAATCTCAAAATCTATTCATTTATGATCCTATAAATGGCTTAGTGGTAAAGAACCCATCTGCCAAGGCAGGAGACACAGGAAATGTGGGCTCGATCTCTGGGTCAGGAAGATCCCCTAAAGAAGGAAATGGCAACCCACTCCAGTATTCTTGCCTAGGAAGTCCATGTACAGACGACTTAGCGACTAAAAAACAACAAAATTACTGATGTCGGATTCTAGACCAGACTTACAGAAGGCACTATGGAAGTGAAAATGAATATAATACACTTGCTGCCTTCAAGAAAAATTCAGGCAATATTGAAAACAACGGTAAAATTTGAGTAAGGTTTCATTAAATAGTGTAGTACCAATATGAATTTCCCATTTTTGAAAATTATGCCATAATTATATAAAATGTTGGAATCAGAGGAAACTGAGTAAAGGACATATAGAGAAATTTATGTATTATTTTTGCATCTTTTTCTGTGAATCTAAAATTATTCAAAATAAAATATTAAAAAAGTTTTATTTTGTATTGGAGTGTAGTCGATTAACAATGTTGTGATGGTTTAGGGTGAGTAGCAAAGGGACTCAGCCATACATATACATGTATCCATTCTCCCCCAAACTCCCTTCCCATCCAGGCCACCACATAACATTGAAAAGAGTTCCATGTGCTACACAGTAGGTCCTTCTTAGTTATCCATTTAAAATATGGCAGTATATATATGTCCCTCCAAACTCCCTAAATATCTCTTCCCCCGATTCTTCCCCTCAATGTCTAATTGTTTTATCAATCAATACAACTTCAGAACAATATTCAGTGAAGAAATCTTACTTGCCTGGGTAAGTATTTTCATGTTTATTAACATGAGAAACTGAGATGTGGGAAGAATGGATATAAGACCTTATTATCATTTATGACTCTCTGAACAAGCTATGTAAGTTCTCTAACGCTTCATTTTCTCATGCATAAAATGAATATAATAATATTTATAACTACTCTTTCACAATATTTGTAGGATTAGGTTGGGGCAAAAGGGGTAATTTACTAAACAAGCTAGCATATATAAAGCACCATACATGGGCAGACAACAAATATTGGATTTCAGATGTCTATAAACACCCCTGATACTTAGATATGTGTATTTTCCACTCCTTATGTCCCTTTTCCATGTGAAAGCAGCACCATTAGCTGAATTCTCCTGCCTCTCTCTGTTCCCTAATCCACTCCACTCTGGGGAACTGGGCTGACTTAAGTAGGATTGGTAAAGAGAAATTGGCCTATTGGGCCCATCGCTTTCCTGTAGGGAAGCCCCTATGCAAATCTGTTGGTTTAGAGAGGCCCACCCCAGTGGGTGAGTAGTCAGTTAGGTACTAGGTTTTAGGATTAAGTCTCCTGTGTTCACAAATACTCTTCAATATAATAGCTTTGCCAGCAATCAAGGTGCTACTGTGATCTCTAACTGCTTTACTTTCTGGTTGTTTAAGTGCATTCTGAATTCAGATAGGAAAGGAAGTCTTTCTTCCAAGATCAGACCCCCCAAACACCCCAACATATTCAATTCTTCACATGTAGTAAATATATTTCATCCAATTACAGAATCATGAAAAAAGATCCACTTTTATGACTTTTATTTTGTTGTTGTTTGTCCTTCATTCACCTGACACAATGTTCAGAAATGATGAATAAGCTGCTTTGCTTTACCTAATAAACCTGTAAACCTTTGTATGATCAGCTTACTAGTTTAAACCCGGCCACCTATGATGGACATGGAAACCTCTCTGACTCTCACTTTAATCAATTCAGCTCCCCAGCATGTGACAATTATCACCTCTGGTTTTGGGTGTGGAATTAAGGCCCATCCCTCAGTCTGCTGAATTTCAAAGGACCAAGGTTATGAGTGTGGGAATTAAGAGTAACTTATGTGGTTGTATTTTAAAATCTTCCATTTTCTTGAGCCATAATTTCCACAAGAGGAAAAAAGTTTAAAAATCCATGTAAAAACAGTATTTGTATTCCAGAATGAAAATGTGATGATCAAAATGAATTCATCTGTTTTAATCTTAATTCAAATATGATCTATGCATGAACTTTATCATGAAATAGAAAGAGCAAACAAAATGACAAAACAAAGATAAATTCAATCTGAGTTTTAAAAGCTAAGATCAGTCACAAAGGCCACATATAATAAAAAAATCATTCTAAACTCATTTAAGCATTCACCCAGAGTCTATTTTTAAATAAGCAGGTTTTAACATGCTTGATTACCAGAATTCTCATGATAAGATTAGAAAATAAGAGCAGACAAACTAAAGAGCAAGTCAGATAGGAAGAGACTCTAATAATGTAACTCTAATAAATGATAAAACCCTTTGAGATGATTTAATTTAAGGCCTCGGATGTCATACCTTTAATTTAATTTAATACCTTTAATTTAAAGACTCAGATGTCCTACCTTTCAAATAAGACATTTATATATACATCTATCTATCTACCTATTTATCTGTATTTCCCAAAGAAAGGCAATGCCAAAGAACGTTCCAACCACCAAGCAATTGCACTCATCTCATGCTCTGGCAAAGCAATGCTCAAAATTCTCCAAGCCAGTCTTCAACAGTATGTGAACTGAGAACTTAAAGATGCTCAAGCTGAATTTAGAAAAGGCAGAGGAACCAGAGATCAAATTTCAAACATCTGTTGGATCATATAAAAAAACAAGAGAATTTAAGAAAAATATCTACTTCTGCTGTATTGACTACGCCAAAGCCTTTGACTGTGTGGATCACAACAAAGTGTGGAAAATTCAAGAGATAGAAATACCAGACCACCTTATCTGCCTCCTGAGAAATCCGAATGCAGGTAAAGAAGCAACAGTTAGAACTGGACATGGAACATGACTGGTTCCAAATTGGGAAAGGAGTACGTCAAGGCTGTATATTGTCACCCTGTTAATTTAACTTATATGCAGAGTATATCATATGAAATACCAAGCTAGATGAAAGACAAGCTGGAATCAGTATTGCTGGGGGAAATATTAATAACATCAGATATGCAGATGACACCACCCTTAAGGCAGAAAGCAAAGAAGAACTAAAGAGTCTCTTGATGAAAGTGAAAGAGAAGAGTGAAAAAAGTGGCTTAAAACTTAATATTCAAAAACAAAGATCACAGCATCCTATCTTATCACTTCCTGGCAAACAGATGGGGAAACAATGGAAACAGTAACAGACTTTATATTCAGGGACTCCAAAATCACTGCAGATCATGACTGCAGCCACAAAATTAAAAGATGATTGCTCCTTGAAAGAAAAGCTGTGACAAACCTAGACAGCATATTAAAAAAAAACAGAGACATTACTTTACCAACAAAGTTCCATATCATCAAAGCTATGGTTTTTCCAGTAGTCATGTATGGATATGAGAGTTGGACCATAAAGAAACCTGAGCGCCCAAGAATTGATGCTTTTTTTTTTTTAATTTGACTTTACAATACTCTATTGGGTTTGCCATACATCAACATGAATCCACCTGAACTGTGGTGTTGGAGAAGAGTTTTGAGAGTCCCTTGGACTGAAAAGGGATTGAACCAGTCAATCCTATAGGAAATCAGTTCTGAATATTCATTGGGAGGACTGATGCTGAAGCTGAAGCTCCAATACTCTGGCCACCTGNGACCGATCTCCTTTAGGATGGACTGGTTGGATCTCCTTGCAGTCCAAGGGACTTGCAAGAGTCTTCTTCAACATCACAGTTCAAAAGCATCAGTTCTTCAGTGCTCAGCTTTCTTTATAGTCCAACTCTCACATCCATACATGACCACCGGAAAAACTATAGCCTTGACCAGATGGACCTTTGTTGACAAAGTAATGTCTCTGCTTGTGAATACGCTGTCTAGGTTGGTCATAACTTTCCTTCCAAGAAGAAGCCATCTTTTAATTTCATAGCTAACATGATAGAGATGGTGACAATTAAGAAGGAATATTAAATGAATTAATGCCAGTTTGAAGAATGATGTGTCCATTCCAATAACATGATTCACTTAAAAAAAACTAAGCAAAATATGTGTTTCTCCTATAGACTTTCCTCTCTGTACCTTAAAAACACCTATCCAGAGTCACTCATGAGTCATACTCATCCTTGAATTAAACTAAACACTCAGCACATGTGAAAGAAATGAAATGTTTATTTGGAAAAGTAAAGAAATTTGGATCTCTGCTCACTCACTTGAATCTAACCACCAAAATAAAGATGATATTTCATTCTCTCTAGAACAACAGTTCTCAAACTTGAGCTTGTGTCAGAATCAACTGGTAGGCTTATTAAAACAGAGTTGCTGGGTCCCACCCCCAGAGTTTCCAAGTCAGCAGATCTGAAGTACGGCCTGAAAATTTGCATTTTTAATATTTTGCCAGGATAAGCTGGTTGACATTGATGTTATCGGGTCCACAGTTGGGGATTATTGTTCTAGAAGATGGGTAATGGTTGCTAAGTATGAAGTAGAGACTGTCTCTTTAGACATACATGTGGGAACTGGGCACAGAGTAGGAAAATATTTCAAAAGAAAAAGGACACCTAAACTGTTAAGGATATAACATGTATCTCTCATAACATCACAGCTCTCATTTTTCAACTTATTTATGATTCCAAGTCTGAGCAGTACAAACGTACAAGCTGGAGCTGATTAAACCCAACATCCAATGTTACTTCACTGATTTTTTTTTCTCTTAAAGAAACAAAAAATCTTTGACTTCCTTTGCTAGCTATCTTATAATAAAATGCAAAGAAATGTTTATTAATCAAGCAGAGAATGAAGGACATTTTTTCTTTTACTTGTCTGGTTCATTATACGAGCTTGAATCACATTACATATCCTGTTAATAGATGATGCTCAAAAATTCAGCAAACCAAATGCAGCATTATTATCAACCCTAACTAAAAAAACATGACAGATTAAATAAAAGGAAAGAAAGCAGCAGCAGTCTGTTAGGGATGGACCTCTTGCAGGACTGTCATTGTTCACAAGCCAAGGATTCTGCCCCTTTTTTCATTAATAGAAAATTCCCACAAATACAATTCAAAGCTTTCTGAGAGCCTACAGACAGCGGAAAATATTCTACTTGTATATGTTTCTTACAAAAATTAAGAAGGAGGGTAATTTGGGGTGAAGTAATATTTTTCACACAGAAATCCATAAATATTCTGTTACAATAGCACAAGGACTTCACTGAATGTTTCCCCTGTCTCCATGTGTAGAATAAACCTCAGAAAAATGTTCATTTAAGTATTTACTTAATAATCATTCATGGAAAGCATAGGCCCAGGTCGGTGCTTTGGATAAGGAAAAAAAAAAAAAATCCCTCTCTTCATTAGTTTTGACAGCCTGTCTGCTAGGAACAAAAATACACCACCTTCTTGAGAGAAAAGTCTCAAGCAAATTTTTTTTAATGAAAGGGAAAAATTAGCAACTAAATACAACTGGCATGAGTGTAGGTCACTATGGTACACATTGACACAAGTTTATAAGAGATACTTGCATTTCCTGAGGGGGTACATTAGCCCAAAATCTTACAGAATACAAGCAATCTCAAGGTTAAAAATTAGATTTATTATTAAAATTTTTCAATAACTTGACTTATAAGAATGGAATGTCAAAATTAAAAAAAATGAGCAAAATATTCTATATCATAATACACTGTAGAAATGTAACAGGTTGTAAAAATTGTAATGCACAGGACATGTGGCCAAGATGATGGGGTAGGAAGACTTTTAAGTGAAAGGAGATACAAATATATCAGTAGAATATCTGTTTATGTGCCAGCTGGCCATCTTTCCTTCATGAAGAAGAAAAGAGAATCCAAATAAACAAAACAAGAAATGAAAGAGGAGAAACAACAACTGATACCACAGAAATAAAAAAACATTTGATAATATTATGAACAATTATATGCCAACAAACTCAACAAGTTACAAGAAATGGACAAGTTCCTATAAACCTACCGTCTATCAAAACTGAATCAAGAAACACAGACATATGGATCAACTGAACAGAACAGAGACCCAAAAATAAGCTCCCCACACACATATTCAATTAATCTATGACAAAGAAGGCAAGAACATACATGACTTTGGGAAGTGGTGTTGGAAAGTTGAACAGTGGCATATAAATCAGTGAAGCTAGAATACTCTCTCACTCCATACCCCCAAATACTATAAACTCAAAATGGGTTAAAGACTTAAATATAAAATGGGACACCACTTTACAAAGAGGACTTCTTCTTCCAAGAAAACTCTTAGAAGAGGACACAGAGGAAACATTCTCTGACATAAATTGTAACAATGTTTTCTTAGGCCTTTAGAAAGATAGTAATGATGACCCTGTATGTGAGACAACAAAAGAGACACAGACATATAGAACGGACTTTTGGCCTCTGAGGGAGAGGGAGAGGGAGGGATGATTTGGGAGAATGGCATTTAAGCATGTATACTATCATGTAAGAAACCAGGCGCTGGTCTATGCTCGATGCAGGATGCAGGATGCTTGGGGCTGGTGCATGAGGATGATCCAGAGAGACGTTGTGGGGTGGGAGGTGGGAGGGGGATTCAGGATTGGGAGCTCGTGTACACCTGTGGTGGATTCATACCGATGTATGGCAAAGCCAATAGAGTATTGTAAAGTAAAATAAAGTAAATAAATAAATAAATAAAACTACTATACCATAATTTTGTTTAATAATATTATGGAAAATATCCCAATATTTCAAATGAACATTTATTAAAATTCCTCTTTCCCTAAAAAAAAAAAAAAAGAAATAAAAGCAAAAATAAACAAATGGGACCTAATCAAACTTAAAAGCTTTGTATGGTGAAGGAAAGCATAAACAAAATTAAAAGACTACCTACATAATGGGAGAAAATATTTGAGAATAATGTAACTAGCAAGGGTTTAATTTCCAAAATACACAATCAGCTCATACAACTCAATAATACAAACAAGAAATAATCCAATCAAAAATTGAACAGAAGATCTAAATAGACATTTATCCAGAGAAGACATACAGATGGCCAACAGGCACTGATGCTCAGCATCAGTAATTATTAGAGAAATGCAAATCAAAACTACAAAAAGGTATCACCTCATACTGGTCAGCATGGCCATCATCAAAAAGTATAAAAATAATAAATTTTGAAGCAGGTGTGGAGAAAAGGGAATCCTCCTTCACTACTGGTGGAAATATAAGTTGCTGGAGCCACCATGGGAAACAGTATGTATGTTCCTCAAAAAAACTAAAAATTAGAGTTGTCATATGATCCTGCAAGGGCTTCCCAGGTCCCAAGTGACACGGGTGGTAAACAACCCGCCTGCCAATGCAGGAGACATAAGAGACACAGGTTCGATCCCTGGTTTGATAAGATCCCCTGTGGAAGGGGATGGCAACCCACTCCAGAATTCTTGCCTAGAGAACTCCATAGACAGAGGAACTTGGCGGTCTATAGTCTACAGCCCATAGGGAAGCAAAGAGTCGGACACGACTGAAGAGACTTAGCAGGCACACACATGATCCATCAATCCCACTCCTGGGTATATATTCAGAGAAAACCATATTCATTGAACTCCAATATTAATTGTTGCACTATTTACAATAATCAAGACATGAAATCAATTTATATACCCATCATCAGATGAATGGGTAAATAATATTTGGTGTATGGAATACTATTCAGTCATAAGAAGAATGAAATAATGCCATGGTAATAATGCCAAATAATGCAGCAGCACAGATGGACCCAGAGATTATCCTACTAAGTGAAGTATATCACACAAGGACAAATACCATATGGTATCACTTATATGGAATTTAAATAGGATAAAATGAACTTATTTACAAACAGAAACAAACTCACAGACATAGCAAACAAACTTATGGTTACCAAAGGAGAAACGGGCAAGAGGGGATAAATTAGGAGTTTGGGATTAGCAGATACAAACTACTATGTATGAAATAGATAAACAACAAGGTCCTGCTGTACAGCACAAGAACTATATTCAATATCTTCTACTAGCCTATAACAGAAAATAATAATACATGTATATATTATGTATTGTATATATATAAAACTGAATATGTATAAGGATGACACAGAAACAAGTCAGGAGCAATGAGGAAATGAGAGAAATTGGGTTAAGAAGAGATGGGGGCACAGGGGTTGTTGGCTAATTCATATAAATTACCCAATATTTTGGCCACCTGATGTGAAGAGCTGACTCATTTGAGAAGACCCTGACGCTGGGAAAGATTGAGGGCAGGAGGAGAAGGGGATGACNCCTAAAAAAAAAAAAAAAGAAATAAAAGCAAAAATAAACAAATGGGACCTAATCAAACTTAAAAGCTTTGTATGGTGAAGGAAAGCATAAACAAAATTAAAAGACTACCTACATAATGGGAGAAAATATTTGAGAATAATGTAACTAGCAAGGGTTTAATTTCCAAAATACACAATCAGCTCATACAACTCAATAATACAAACAAGAAATAATCCAATCAAAAATTGAACAGAAGATCTAAATAGACATTTATCCAGAGAAGACATACAGATGGCCAACAGGCACTGATGCTCAGCATCAGTAATTATTAGAGAAATGCAAATCAAAACTACAAAAAGGTATCACCTCATACTGGTCAGCATGGCCATCATCAAAAAGTATAAAAATAATAAATTTTGAAGCAGGTGTGGAGAAAAGGGAATCCTCCTTCACTACTGGTGGAAATATAAGTTGCTGGAGCCACCATGGGAAACAGTATGTATGTTCCTCAAAAAAACTAAAAATTAGAGTTGTCATATGATCCTGCAAGGGCTTCCCAGGTCCCAAGTGACACGGGTGGTAAACAACCCGCCTGCCAATGCAGGAGACATAAGAGACACAGGTTCGATCCCTGGTTTGATAAGATCCCCTGTGGAAGGGGATGGCAACCCACTCCAGAATTCTTGCCTAGAGAACTCCATAGACAGAGGAACTTGGCGGTCTATAGTCTACAGCCCATAGGGAAGCAAAGAGTCGGACACGACTGAAGAGACTTAGCAGGCACACACATGATCCATCAATCCCACTCCTGGGTATATATTCAGAGAAAACCATATTCATTGAACTCCAATATTAATTGTTGCACTATTTACAATAATCAAGACATGAAATCAATTTATATACCCATCATCAGATGAATGGGTAAATAATATTTGGTGTATGGAATACTATTCAGTCATAAGAAGAACGAAATAATGCCATGGTAATAATGCCAAATAATGCAGCAGCACAGATGGACCCAGAGATTATCCTACTAAGTGAAGTATATCACACAAGGACAAATACCATATGGTATCACTTATATGGAATTTAAATAGGATAAAATGAACTTATTTACAAACAGAAACAAACTCACAGACATAGCAAACAAACTTATGGTTACCAAAGGAGAAACGGGCAAGAGGGGATAAATTAGGAGTTTGGGATTAGCAGATACAAACTACTATGTATGAAATAGATAAACAACAAGGTCCTGCTGTACAGCACAAGAACTATATTCAATATCTTCTACTAGCCTATAACAGAAAATAATAATACATGTATATATTATGTATTGTATATATATAAAACTGAATATGTATAAGGATGACACAGAAACAAGTCAGGAGCAATGAGGAAATGAGAGAAATTGGGTTAAGAAGAGATGGGGGCACAGGGGTTGTTGGCTAATTCATATAAATTACCCAATATTTTGGCCACCTGATGTGAAGAGCTGACTCATTTGAGAAGACCCTGACGCTGGGAAAGATTGAGGGCAGGAGGAGAAGGGGATGACAGAGGATGAGATGGTTGGATGGCATCACCGACTCAACAGACATGAGTTTGGGTAAATTCTGGGAGTTGGTGACGGACAGGGCAGCCTGGCGTGCTGCAGTCCGTGGGGTCGCAAAGAGTCAGACACAACTGAGCAATTGAACTGAATAGAACTGAATACGTATATGTACGAAAAGTGAAAGTGTTAGCTGCTCAGTCGTGTCTGACTCTTCGCGACTTCATGGACTGTAGCCCACCAGGCTTCTCTGCCCATGGAACTCTCCAGGCAAGAATACTGGAGTGGGTTGCTGTTCCCTCTCCAGGGAATCTTCCTGACCCAAGGAGTGAACCCAAGTCCCCTGCATTGCTGATGGATTCTCCCCGTCTGAGCCATGAGGGAAGCCCCTGTATATATGTATACTTATAAATGTAACTAAATCACATTGCTGTACATCAGATACTAACACAACACTGTAAATAAACTATGCTTCAATTTAAAAAAAAAAGAACAAATAGAGAAAGTCAAAAAAATAAAAAGTAAACGCAGGTTTCCACTGTCTCCACAGATGGTCACAATAGGGATTTTCCTTGGAAAGCACATTATGAAAACTTTCCTAGTGGTTTAGAGGTGAGTGGAGACACCCAGGTGTGTGTCATCTGAGAGAGCTCATACAGTCACCACAAAATCTCAGTGACTGGCCATGTGCAGCACTGTGCATCTGGTCAGGAGCTCCAGGCACAGAGGTGCCAGGCAGCAACTGGGAAAGTCGGGGTGAAGAAGCAACAAAATTACCTGATCACCTGAAAACGATTATACTCTTTATTTTTAAAGAATACCAAAAAATAGCTAATTTGTTCTACCTTGTTTTCATTTCAACTGGTATGGGGAATGTCCACAGTCTCAGCTCAAGTGCATTTGTAAATTCACCTGTTAAAAAATTACAAATGGGAATTATATTATTCTTATTTTGCTTTCACAATGATTTGGCATCTAGACTATTTTCTCATCCTTTGCTTAAAAAAATGTGTGCTTTTCATATGTTAGAGTTACAAGGAGCCCAAAGAAGCCATGAAGATGTGCCTTCTGTTAATCTGTGAGTTGCCTGGATCTTCTTGACGTCCATTCAAGAAAAAGTAAAATTCTATTATAAATTTCTTTATTAAAACAATGTTTACTATGATTAATTGCTGACCAGTAAGCTGAGGAGGCTAGTTTCTCAGGGAGAGATGGTCTCTAGGGGCTCTGCTCAGAATCATTCCTTTCAAACGCTTTTCCTAAATTCTAAACCCTTCTCCCTTCAAGTCTGGGATAGATGCTCTGATGTTTTACCAGCAAAAATTGTATTTTATAGGTGTTTCTTTTTACTTTTTTCCATTTCCTACCATGAATTCATCGAGAAGAGTAGTTATGTCTCCTAAGTCTTCATATATCTGGTGTTTAAGTCAGAGAGTGGCACAGAGTCTACATCAGATAAATAATGAATCATATCTGAATAAAAAATACTGAGTCCTTTTAATACAGAACGCTATCAGTCTATTTTTTTTTTCTTTATTGTTGTTGTAGGGAGTGTGAACATACAAGGGCTTACAAAGGGGTCTTTTATGACTTTGAGCTCCCAAATATTAATATTCATTATAAGATCCTAAAATTTCAACTGCCGGAACCTCCACTGTGATTTGATTCAGACCTTCCAAGCCAATTGCTGGACATCATTAGTCTCTACACTAGTTGTGGTGTAGGTTGGATCTGGCACACACCTATTTGCAAGGAGCCAAAGGCTAAATTTTCAGGAATTGTGTGAGTGATCATTAAACAATTTGTTGTTTGTTGTTTAGTCACTAAGTTGTGTCTGACTTTTTGTGAGTCCGTGGACTATAGGCTGCCATGCTCCTCCAACCATGAAAGTTTCCAGGCATGAATACTGGAATGGGTTGCCATTTCCTTCTCCAAGGGATCTTCCCAACCAATGGATCAAACTCGTCTCATGTGTTGGCAGGTAGATTCTTTACCTCTGAGCCACCAGGGAAGTTCCAATTAAATAATAGCTAGATTGAAACTGGCAGGAATATTTAAATCACAAAAGTTGACAAATGTTACAAATCAGGGCCTTTTCTTTCTCCCAGAGGGCTGGTTTACCAGTAAACCACTATTTCTCAGTTCAGTTCGGTTCAGTCGCTCAATCACAAAGTATGGTTTTATACTACCCAAGAGGAACTTGAGTGCTGCCATTTGAAATGATTGTATTAATCAACACAAGGCTATTAGAGAATAACAAAATAAAATACAAGTTTATTTTAATCAAAAGCTAAAATTTGTAGCATCAATAACAAATGCTATGGGCAACCAGAAAGGGGTGTTGCAGCAAACGAAAATTAAGAAGGAGGCATTAGAGAGGAAGTACGAAGAGAGAAGGAAGAGGAGAGAGGTAAGGATGCTGAACAGGCTAAGCACAGTTTGCCAACTGAAGCTAAATACCCTATAGGTAAACAGGAGGCCAACGTGAGGCACGGCACTTCTCTGAGAAGGAAAGCGCCCCCAGGCACGCCTGACTTCCACAGAACGTTTGCTAAAATTATCGCACCTATTGTTTTGATCCAGTGAGAGTCACAGATGCTTAGAATTGGATAACATAATTGCATACCCTGTTTCAGTTTCAGGTCATTCACTCAGTCCTGTCTGACTCTTTATGACCCCATGGACTGTACCATGCCAGGTTTCCCAGTCCATCACCAACTCCCGGAGCTTGCTCAAACTCATGTCTATCCAGTCGGTGATGCCATCCAGCCACCTCATCCTCTGTCATTCCTTTCTCCTCTTGTCTTCAAACGTTCCCAGCAGCAGGGTCTTTTCCAAAGAGTCAGTTCTTCACATCAGGTGGCCAAAGTAATGCAGTTTCAGCTTCAGCATCAATACTTCCAGTGAATATTCAGGAATGATTTTCTTTAGGATTGACTGGTTGGATCTCCTAGCAGTCCAAGGGACTCAAAGAGTCTTCTCCAACAGCACAGTTTAAAAGCATCAATTCTTCATCAGTCAGCTTTCTTTATGCTCCAGCTCTAACATCCAAACACGACTACTGGAAAAACCATAGCTTTGACTAGACGGACATTTGTCAGCAAAGCATTGTCTCTGCTTTTCATTATGCTGTCTAGGTTGGTCATAGCTTTTCTTTCAAGGAGCAAGTTTTTTTTTTTTATTTCATGGCTGCAATCACCATCTGCAGTGATTTTGGAGCCCCAAAATAAAGTTTCTCACTGTTTTCATTGTTTCTCCATCTATTTGCCATGAAGTGATGGGACCAGATGCCAAGATCTTTTTTCTGAATGTTGAGTTTTAAGCCAACTTGTTCACTCTCCTCTTTCAGTTTCATCAAGAGGCTCTTCAGTTATTCTTCATTTTCTGCCATGAGGGTGGTGTCATCTGAGTATCTGAGGTTACTGATACTTCTCCTGGCAATCTTGATTCCAGTTTGTGCTCCATCCAGCCTAGCATTTCACATGATGTACTCTGCGTATAAGTTAAATAAGCAGGGTGACAATATACAGCCTTGATTTATACCTTTACCAATTTGGAACCAGTCTGTTGTGCCATGTCCAGTTCTGTTACTTCTTGACTTGTATACAGATTTCTCAGGAGGCAGGTCAGGTGGTCTGGTATTCCCATCTCTTGAAGAATTTTCACATTTTCTTGTGATCCACAGAGTCCACTTTAGCATAGCCAATAAAGCAGAAGTAGAGGTTTTTCTGTAATTATCTTACTCTTTCGATGATCCAGTGGTTGTGGGCAATTTGATGTCTGGTTCCCTTGTATTTTCTAAATTCAGCTTGAACATCTGGAAGTTCATGGTTCATGTACTGTTGAAGCCTGACTTGGAGAATNAAAAGACTCTTGAGAGTCCCTTGGACTACAACCAGTTAACCCTAAAGGAGATCAACATTGAATATTCATTGGAAGGATGAGGCTGAAGCTGAAGCTCCAATACTTTGGCCACCTGATGTGAAGAGCTGACTCACTGGAAAAGACCCTGATGCTGGGAAAGACTGAGAGCGAGAGAAGGGGACAACAGAGGATGAGATGGTTGGATGGCAATACTGACTCAATGGACATGAGTTTGAGCAAACTCCAGGACATAATGAAGAACAGGGAAGCCTGTCATGCTGCAGTCCATGGTGTCACTAAGAGTGAGACACAACTTAGCAACTGAACAACAAGATCTAGAGTAAATTATGAGAAACAAAAGTTGGTCCTACATTCATGTACTCCAAATCTAAGGCTCTTTCTCACTCTCATCCCCAACTTCTTGCTAGGAAGTATAATTAAGACCTAGCTGTCAGTTCAGTTCAGTCGCTCAGTTATGTCCGACCCTTTGCAACCCCATGGACTGCAGCACGCCAGGCTTCCCTGTCCATCACTGACTTCTGGAGCCTACTCAAATTCATGTCCATTGCATCGGTGATGCCACCCAACCATCTCATCCTCTGTTGTCCTCTTCTCCTCCTGCCTTCAATCTTTCTCAACATCAGAGTCTTTTCTAATGAGTTAGTTCTTCGCATCCGGTGGCCAAAGTATTGGAGTTTCAACTTTAGCATCAGTCCTTCCAATGAATATTCAAGACTGATTTCCTTTAGGATGGACTGGTTGGATCTCCTTGCAGTCCAAGGGACTCTCAAGAGTNCCATTCTACTGTTTTCCTCTATTTTTGGGGGGATCACTGGGGAAGGCTTTTTTATCTCTCCTTGCTATTCTTTGGAACCCTGCATTCAGTCGGGTATATCTTTCCTTTTTTCCTTTGCCTTTTGCTTCTCTTCTTTTCACAGAAGGCCTCCTCAGACAAACACTTTGCCTTTTTAAATTTCTTTCTCTTAGGGATAGTCTTGATCACTGCCTCCTGTACAATGTCATGAACCTCCGTCCATAGTTTTTCAGGCACTCTGTCTTCAGATCTAATCCCTGGAATCTATTTGTCACATCCACTGTATAATTGTAAGGGATTTGATTTAGGTCATATCTGAATGGTCTAGCGGTTTTCGCTACTTTCCTCAATTTAAGTGTGAAACTTGCAAGTTCATAATCTGAGCCACAGTCAGCTTCTCAATCTTGTTTTTGCCGACTGTATAGAGCTTCTCCATCTTTTGCTGGAAAGAATATAATCAATCTGATTTCAGTATTGACCATCTGGTGATGTCCATGTGTAGAGTCTTCTGTATGCTCTTTTACTTACTTCACTAACTCCCATTTCTTAAAAAATTATATCTAAAAAAAAGTTATTCACCCTTTCCGGTTATTACTTGAATTTCTCCACATAAATAATTATTTTATTAATATATTTCTTTAAAAGCTTTTAGGGTTATTTCCAATTTTCTTAAACATCTTTGTGGAAGTTCCTCCCATCAAATGCTTTTAAAAAATAAAAGATCTTCATAATTCAGACTAGGGCTAAATGACTGCACCTAATATGAAGTGAATGAAGTATCAGCTTCAGCCTTTTTGCATATTTGATACAAAATCATCAATCAGTAAAACTCAACTCCTAGGAATGAAGAGAAGTAAAATATCATCAAAGATTAAAAATGCTTCAAAACTCTGCCTCCATAGACTTACCTTTTCTGGATTTTTTATAAAAATATAATCATAAAATATATGTCTGACTTAATTATTTAGGATACTGGTTTGTTTTTTTTTTTTGGTTCATCTATGTTGTTTCACATTTTGTGTCCTTCCTTTCTCCCCTTCCTCTTTCCTTCTTTTCTCCAGATAGCATTCCACTGAGTGAATATTTGCACATTTTGTTTATCCATTCACCAGCTGTGATGACTATTTGGGTTTTTTCCACTTTGGGGTTATGATTAATAATGCAGCCACTAACATTAACATACTATTCTTCAGATGGAAATATATTTTTCTTTCCTTTGGGTAGGTAATGGATTCTTAAGAGTGGAAATAATGGGTCAGATGATAAGCTTATGTTTACCTTTTTAAGGGAGTGCCAAATTATTTCCCATAGTGGCTGCACCACTTTACATTCCCACAAACGAGTCTGAAGGCTCCCACTTCTCCACATGGTAGCCAGCATGTTATTCTCTGTCTATTTGATGACAGCCACTGTATTGGGTGTGTGGTTGTATCTCACTGTACTGTTAATTTGCATTCCCCTAGTGACTACTGATGCTCTGTATCTTCTTGTGTGTTTATGCCCTGCTTTCTTATAAAGTGTTCATTTCAAAATACTTTCATTTGACTATTTTTAACTGTTTTTTTTTTTCAGTAGTCATATATAGATGTGAAAGTTGGACTATAAAGAAGNTAGTGACTACTGATGCTCTGTATCTTCTTGTGTGTTTATGCCCTGCTTTCTTATAAAGTGTTCATTTCAAAATACTTTCATTTGACTATTTTTAACTGTTTTTTTTTTTCAGTAGTCATATATAGATGTGAAAGTTGGACTATAAAGAAGGCTGAGCGCCAAAGAATTGATGCTTTTGAACTGTGGTGTTGAATAAGACTCTTGAGAGTCCCTTGGACTACAAGATCAAACCAGTCAATCCTAAAGGAAATTAGTACTGAATAATCATTGGAAGCACTGATGCTGAAGCTGAAGTTCCAATACTTTGACTACCTAATGCAAAGAGCCGACTCATTAGAAAAGACCCTGATGCTAGGAAAGATTGAAGGCAGGAGGAGAAGGGAATGACAGAGGACGAGATGGCTGGATGGCATTGCTGACTTAATGGATATGAGTTTGAACAAGCTCTGGGAGATGGTGATGGACAGGGAACGCTGGCATGCTGCAGTCCATGGGGTCACAAAAAGTCACACACAACTGAGAGACTAAATAACGCAACAATAAATTCTCAACTATTTTTTTTCTCATTGTTATAATTCCCCAATTTAGTAAAACACTCTCCCAAAAAGCTTTGCCTCAACTAACATTTACAGTCATAATCTTGGTTTCAACTCAAATAGATTTTTTAAGAGACCCATACCCAACAACCATCCTGTTTCTGAGTGCTGCTCCTTACATGAACTACCCTGCAGAGACAGACCTCACAGCATATTCGCACTGGCTCTCCACATCTGCCATACTCATGTCTCACCCCTTCTCTCTCCCTCCACACTAAGCCCCTTGTGTCTGGCTTATGACTGGAACACAGGCAGCAGGATAGCAGGATTGGAGAACAATGCCCTGTATCCTTTCCTATTGAACAGTCCTGCCAGGCAGGCCCTTTCTTGTGGCTGGAGGTTCCTGACAGCTCCCACCAAGACCTCCTTCCCCTTGTATCATCAGCCCAGAGACATGAAGGGCTCCTTGCAGTGACTGGTCCCTTATTTTCCCCCATCCCTTGATGGTTTCCTTAACCTTGCCCACCCTCTGGATTGGACATCTTTCATTCTCTTCAAATAGCCACTTTCAAATGTCCATCCTCCTTCCTTCTGGCTCACTGACTGACACTGAAAATAAATAAAACATTATTATTATTATGCATAAAACAAAAATATAATATTAACAGTTATCTTGAAGTCATTGATTTAGGCATAGTTGACACAGTTTACCCATTAGCGTCCATTCCCCTCTGATTTCACAGCATTTGGATTTCTGATGAGAACAGTCACCTCCCTATCTTGCTTTTGCAGTCACTTGCAGTAGAAGACAATCCCACCACCTCCACGCTTCAGTATAAAAATAAGAAAGGTACACTTTCAGTTTTTCTAAAGTTGCCAAAGCATCTTTCTTCAACCCAAAAAGTGTGCAATGTCTCTAAGAACCAGTGTGCTTTTACAGTAGATGTTCTCTACCCAAATTGGAGCTATGGATTGTTGACTATTGAACTTCTCTACTGATGGGGAGTAAAGGCAAGCGAAGATCAGAGCCCCAACCAAAGCCCCTTGGAGGGGCAGCCCAAGAAGGAGCAGTTATGAGGCCTGATCAAGAGGCTAAGAATCACCAGTCCCTCCAGTGCAGGACCCTGACCTCCCAGATCCACTGGGCTGGACTCTCTGGCAGCAAGACTGGAAATGTGCATTCCTGACAGCCCTCAAAGAGATGGCTATTCCCTCTCGAGGTTAAGAACCACTGCTATATGCAGGCAGCTCCAAATGGAATGTTTAAAGCAAGCAAGGGAGGAATATATTTTCCATAGAATTAAACTACTTACTTAGCTGAAATAGTAGTGCACAGATTTTACTGATTTTCCAAGTTTGTTTTGACAACATATATAAAACTAAAAGCATTCTTCAGATGGCCTGCTTCTGGAAGAGAGATCACAGCACATGCTGTTAAAAAACTCAACTTCTCCTTCAAACTGCTCTCTGTGTGCTGGTGCGTATGCTATTTACTCCACTGGTCTTTAAGCCAAATCCTTGTTGTACACGCATCTATCTTATGCACTTGCACACATGTGCACACCCTGGAGGTACTATGCACACGGGCATGTGTGCACACAGAAACATACACAGCAGGTATGTCCCGTAGAGCCCCCTATCAGTCTCACAGTGATGCTTGGTGAAAGGCCTTATCAATAAGAACTTTTAGACCCCATCATCATTTACTGAGGCACAGAGGGCTATCTGCAGAGGCAGCTCTGTAAACTTTCAAAATACCCCACCTTCCTTGGGAAGCCATAAACGTAATATTTCACTGATGTGCACTGCGGTAGCATATTAACCCACCAGGCAAGTGCTTTCAAAGGGCTGGCCTCCTCAGCAGAAACCTAATCATCTCTGCCACTGCTCTGTACTGGGCCTGCCTCAATAAGTGCTGTTTATCTGGCTGCATTTGCCAGACAGAAGCAGAGGGATGCTAAACTTGGCATTTGGAGCCTTCCATCCTCCGAGCAGCCACAAGCCTGATGCACAGGGCTGACATCCAGCCAATCCCAAAGCTGCCAGCGGGGCAGGAAGCCCTTGAACTAGTCAGTGTTGCAAGAGAGCATGAGGAGCACCATCATCTTTCCTCTTCTGCTACCGCTCCTGCCTCTTTTTCTTTTCTTTTTGCCTCTTTTTCTTCCTTGACATCTTATTCTCTCCAAAAAGAAGGCTTAGTGAGTCGGGAGGAGCTGGCTCTTTCTCCCTTCCTTCTCCTGCTTCCCTGCCTCAGGCTTTGGTATCATTTATTTAAAAAAAAAAAAAAAAAAAAGGTTTCTATGCCTGTTTGCTCCAGGCAGAGTCTGAAGGCACATTCTCACACTAATTGGAGCTCTATAAAAAGGGAGCATTTTGTCCTGAGAGAAACCAACCCTTCCGCCACTGGAAGGACTCAAGCAGGATTTTTGACAAGAAGTTTGCACTGTAGGTTCCAAGTTGAATTAGACAACCCTCAAGGTCCTTCTGCTATGTTTTTACATTCTATAATCCCACGTTCTTATCCACAGTTTACTTAGCAGTTCTAGTGGTGATAATTAGAGTGAAATTTTGCATTTTCTTTGAGGGCTCTCCTGCCTTGCAAATTTCCTGATATTTCTGTTTTGAGGAAGATGTAAGCTATAAGATTTTTTAATCCCTTAAGTGGACCTTTGAAGGGAAAAGTCACAGTTTGGAAAGGGCAAGGTGTTTTTGTCTGTTGGCTGAAGATAAAGAGGTAACCACATCTCTGCTCTGCCGGGGGTGGGGGTGGCAGATAGAGAAAGCTGAGGAAGGGAAGGCAACGTGCTCTTCCAAAAGCACTTCCAAAAGCTACTGATGCAGCAGCAGAGTCACACAATTGCTCCCTTATCCTTCTCAGTAAACTGTCAGCATCAGAGGAATCATCTGGAAAACCTGTCACAATAGCTGAGCTCTGGACATAAATAATTTGGGGACAAGATTCCCAATATAAACTACATATCCAAGCAAGAAAATAAGATATTCTCTTCTTTCTCCCCACAGGGCACTCATTGTATTTCTCAAGGCTTTTTTTTTTTTTTTTTTTTTTTTTTTTTTTTTTTTGTT
>SJYV01048058.1:171706-202297 GCA_006410875.1 Neotragus pygmaeus | reverse complement strand
CTCCAAAATCACTGCAGATGGTGATTGCAGCCATGAAATTAAAAGACGCTTACTCCTTGGAAGGAAAGTTACGATCAACCTAGATGGCATATTGAAAAGCAGAGATATTACTTTGCCAACAAAGGTCCGTCTAGTCAAGGCTATGGTTTTTCCAGTGGTCATGTATGAATGTGAGAGTTGGACTGTGAAGAAAGCTGAGCATCGAAAAATTGATGCTTTTGAACTGTCATGTTGGAGACTCTTGAGAGTCCCTTGGACTGCAAGGAGATCCAACCAGTCCATCCTAAAGGAGATCAGTCCTGGGTGTTCATTGGAGGGACTGATGTTGAAGCTGAAACTCCAATACTTTGGCCACCTCATTCGAAGAGTTGACTCGTTGGAAAAGACTCTGATGCTGGGAGGGATTGAGGGCAGGAGGAAAATGGGACAAAAGAGGATGAGATGGCTGGATGGCATCACCGACTCGATGGACATGAGTTTGGGTGGACTCCAGGAGTTGGTGATGGACAGGGAGGCCTGGCATGCTGTGGTTCATGGGGTCGCAAAGAGTTGGACACGATTGAGTGACTGAACTGAACTGGCCCCTGAAGGAAGAGACAGACTTTATAAGTACACTAGTACCTGATAAAACGAAGCAAAGTAAGTACCATTTTGAACCTTTTGACAAACATTCCTCATGCTCACTGTCGCCTGGCTGGCCAGCAGTTGGAGATAGCTGCTGTTGCTCCTGCTAGTCTACTGTGTGTGACCAGAGGTCTGTCTCTTCATGTCTTACCGTCTCATCC
Organism: Neotragus pygmaeus; assembly: GCA_006410875.1. Taxonomy (NCBI): domain Eukaryota; kingdom Metazoa; phylum Chordata; class Mammalia; order Artiodactyla; family Bovidae; genus Neotragus; species Neotragus pygmaeus. Next base: position 201,512 of record SJYV01048058.1, on the reverse strand, counting down.
CTAGAATGGGTTTGACAATATTAATTCACTGGTGGTTGTTTGGAAGGACAGGTTTATCATTACCAATACATAACAGATTTATTTTCATGTTATCATTTTGCTTTAAAAAGTTCATTCATCTGTTTAAAAGATAGTACAAAGATTCTCATAGATGCATTAATCAACACATTTACTTGCTCATTTTTCTTTTAATTTTAGTTTTCAAAAACACCCAAAGGCTGCATCCATTACAGGGTAATGGACTGCAAAATCTTACTTAATTGCAATGAACATATTTACTGGAGTTACAGCAAAGGAAAAATATATAATTTTGAGAACTTCTGTCAATTTAAAGGAATTAAAACAACCCCAGGCGAGGGTAAGAGAATGNTCCATTACAGGGTAATGGACTGCAAAATCTTACTTAATTGCAATGAACATATTTACTGGAGTTACAGCAAAGGAAAAATATATAATTTTGAGAACTTCTGTCAATTTAAAGGAATTAAAACAACCCCAGGCGAGGGTAAGAGAATGCTTCCTTGTGTTGTTACTCTCCCTCTTGCTCCCCTCTCTCCTCATTCACTTTATTATTTATTTTATTATTGGTGTTTGATTGCTTTACAATGTTGCATTAGTTTCTGCTGTACAACAAGGGGAATCAGCTATGCCCCTCCCTCTGGAGCCTCCCTGCCACCCCAGCACCCCCATCACTGCTCTAGGTCATCACAGAGCACTGAGCTGAGCTCCCTGTGCTTTAGCTCCACTGACCTTGAGAAATCAGGGGACTTTGGGCCGGAGCATTCTTGTATACTCAGAAGGCCTGAGATCCGTGGCTCGGAACTCTTGGGAGATGGATGTATCTAACACACTCCTGGTTTGATTCTGATACAGGGCTTTAGGGTGACTCCCCATCAGCAATTTTCCAGAGCCTTCCTCCTCTGCAGACTGAAATGCTCAGCAGATGATCATCTGGGGGACCCTTGTGCCTCCAGCTGTCCCACTGTCTGTGAGTTGCTCTGGTGCATTCCCTACTCACCTCAAAGATAGTCAGAGCATTTTTCGAGGTGACTAACCATGGCCTTACACCAACAATCTGATTTATGATTTGTGAATTATAAAATAATTGAAAGAAACATTTTCCCCATACATTTAAAACTGATAATTAAAAATAGATAAAACACACACATTCGGGTATATGTAATTCACCCCCATTTTTCAGATCCTGGTGCCATGATTATTTTGAACTGGATTCGCCTGCTGTCTATTTCTGGTTCCTCAGGGATCCTGTGAAAAATCCAAGGAAATTCCTTGCTGATTGGGGAGATATTAGACCACAACATATGGCTCACACATGTGATTAGTATTCCTCCAAGGAAAAATGCAAAGGGTTATATTTAGAATATGGGGTACATGTTCAGTGGTTCTGGATGACCCAGGGGATTATTAGATTCTTTGTGTGGAATTTTCTGTAGTTAAAAGAGGAATTTGGAATTCTGACTGGAGTAAACGTTGGAGCCCTTCTGTAGGTTTTGTCAGGTGTGAGGCCTGCCACATTTTCACCATTGTGTAGTTTCTTGAAAGCTATTGCTAAGGTTCTTCAGAGATTTTCTGCATTTGGAAGTCTCTACCATATATTTTTGGAGAAGGCAATGGCACCCCCACTCCAGTACTTTTGCTTGGAAAATCCCATGGATGGAGGAGCCTGGTAGGCTGCAGTCCATGGGGTTGCTAGAGNTGCTTCAATGCCTGTCTTTCCCAACAGACTGTGTGTGCTTGGAGGCCTAGGGCTGTCTTAATCATCTCTTCACATCACACATGCTTGCTAATGCTTGTTATATAAAACAATGACAGGTTGAAAATTCATGAGTCTACAGGAGGGCCAAGGAAGTAACATAAAGGAATGAAAGCCAGGTGTGAGATGACCAGTGGGGTACTGTTACTCTGAGAAGCCCCTAAACCATCTGAATATGGTAGCTTCTAATTAGACCTGGCAGACTGTTGCTAAGGACATTATCAAGAAGCCAGATAACTAAATATGCATGTGAAGTTTGCCACATTTAAAAAATACTTTGCAAGACAAACAGAACATTATCAACTAGGCAGATTTTGTCCATGGGGCACCAGTTTGCAACCAACCAACCAGACATATGCTAATGTGTACTTGGGACCAATAAACTCCAATATTGAGGAAACTTTTGTCCTCAGACTGAACGCAAGTAACTATTCTCAGATTTGCCAATAAGGTTTTACATAATCTGAATATCACTGAAAACCACTTAACTCAAATGACTATAACAATAACCATAGTACTAAACTATACTATTTACACATACTCACAGGGGCATCTGGTCTATCACTTCATGGCAAATAGCTGGAAATAATATGGAAATAATAATATGGAAACAGTGGCAAATTTTATTTTCTTGGGCTCCAAAATCACTGTGGATGGTGACTACAGCCATGAAATTAAAAGACACTCGCTCCTTGGAAGAAAAGCTATGGCAAACCTAGAAAGCATATTAAAAAAGCAGAGACTTCACTCTCCCAACAAAGGTCTGCATAGTCAAAGCTATGGTTTTTACAGTAGTCATGTATGAATGTGAGAGTTGGACCATAAAGAACCCTGAGCACCGAAGAACTGATGCTTTCAAACTACAGTGCTTCAGAAGACTCTTGAGAGTCCCTTAACTGCAAGGAAATCAAACCAGTCAATTCTAAAGGAAATCAACCCTTACTATTCATTGGAAGGACTGATGCTGAAGCTGAAGCTCCAATACTTTGGCCACCTGATGGAAAGAGTGAACTCACTGGAAAAGATTCCAATGCTGGGAAAGACTGAAAGCAAAACAGAAGAGAGTGGCAGAGGATGACATGGTTAGATAGCATCACTGACTCAATGCACATTAATTTGAGAAAACTGGGGACATAGTGAAGGACAGGGAAGCCTGTCAGGCTGCAGGCCATGGGGTCACAGAGTTGGACTGACTTAGAGACTGAACAACAATAACAAATATTACTCAAAAGGGCTTCCCCAGTGGCTCAGTGCTAAACAGTCTGACTATCCATGAAAGAGACTTGGTTCGATCCCTGGGTTGGGAAGAAATGGTAGCCACTCCGATATAGTCCAGGGGATCACAAAAGAGTTGGAAACAAATTAGAGACTAGAAAACAATATATTACTCAACGTGTTTAGATCCCCACTTTCTCCTATGAATCCCACCTCATCCAAGACACAGAGAACTAAAGACTAGAAGCAATAAAGTCATCTTCTTAAGATAGTTAGAAGTGACCAGTGATAGGAATAACCTAATTAGACAAGCAAAGCAGTCAGGGGCCATTTGATGTAGGAGCCATCAGTCCTACAAACTGAATAATCAAGAAAAAATTATTACTTTGCAGCACACTCTGTAACAATGAGTCATTACGGCAAGGTTAAATTATATTCATTATGTTCTGTTCAATAAAGGAAAGAAATACATGCCACATTTTAGAGTTTTTCTGTCAAATTAGTTATTTTTAATACCATTAAAATTATGCAGTTCAAGAAGCAACAGTTAGAACTGGACATGGAACAATGGACTGGTTACAAATTGGAAAAGGAGTATGTCAAAGCTGTATATTGTCACCCTGCTTATTTAACTTCTATGCAGAGTACATCATTCAAATTACTGGCCTGGATGAAACACAAGCTGGAATCAAGATTGCTGGGAGAAATATCAATATCCTCAGATATGCAGATGATGCCACTCATGGTAGAAAGCAAAGACGAACTAAAGAGCCTTTTGATGAAAGTGAAAGAGGAGACTGAAAAAGTTGGCTTAAAACTCTACATTCAAAAAAAGAATCATAGCATCTGGTCCCATCACTTCATGGCGAATAGACNTCACCCTTATGGAAGAAAGGGAAGAACTAAAGAGCCTTTTGATGAAAGTGAAAGAGGAGAGTGAAAAAGGTGGCTTAAAACTCAACAATCAGACAATTAAGATCATGGAATCTGGTTCCATCTGGTTTCATGGCAAATATACAGGAAAACAATGGAAACAGTGACAGACTTTATTTGGGAGGGCTCCAAAAATCTCTGCAGATGGGAACTGCACCTATGAAATGAAAATACACTTGCACCTTGGAAGAAAAGCTACGACCAACCTAGACAGCATATTAAAAAGCAGAGACATTAATTTGCTGACAAAGGTCCATCAGGTCAAAGCTATGGTTTTTTTTATATGGAAAGCTATGGATGTGAGAGTTGGACCTTTAAGAAAGCTGAGCACTGAAGAACTGATGTTTCTGTGGTGTTAGAGAAGACTCTTGAGAGTCCCTTGGACTGCAAGGAGACCAAACCAGTCAATCCTAAACGAAATTGGTCCTGAATATTCATTGGAAGCACTGATGCTGAAGCTGAAGCTCCAATACTTTGGCCACCTTATGTGAAGAGCTGACTCATTAGTAAAGACCCTGATGCTGGGAAAAATTGAAGGCAAGAGAAGAAGGGGATGGCAGAGGATGAAATGGTTAGATGGCATCACTGGCTCCATGGACATGGGTTTGAGCAAGCTCTGGGAGTTGGTGAAGGACAGGGAACCCTGGCATGCTGCAGTCCATGGAGTCGCAAAGAGTCAGACATGACTGAGAAACTGAACTGAACTGAATTGGTGAATGCCTAGAAATTTCATTCATCAAAAATATCATTTTCCAATGTTGGATAAACTGTTACCACACTAAATAAAGCATCACATTACATTTAAATAATTATCAGTGGTTTTCTTTCATTTCTCACCATAATCCCATAAAATAGATATCAGTCCCACTGTGCTGACAATTTAACTGAGACACAGCCACACAATCTTACACAGAGACTCAGTTCTTTTAGGGCTTCCCAGGTGGCACTAGTGGTAAAGAACCCACCTGCCAAAGCAGGAGGCATAAGAAACTTGGATTCGAACCCTGGGTCAGAAAGATTCCCTGGAGGAGGATATGGTAACCCACTCCAGTATTCTTGCCTGGAGAATCCCATGGACAGAGGAGCCTGGTAGGGTCCATAGGGTCACAGAGAGTTGGACATAACTGAGGTGACTTAGCAAGCATGCAGTTCTTTTAACTCCTATAAATGTTCTTTCACAGATCCATTCATTCATTCAACACAAATTTATTGACCAATAGTTCCACAAAATAAAATGCCAGAAATTTTAAATATAAATGTAAATCTACAATTATAGTATGATATGATTCAAAACTCCTCTGAAGCTCAGTTTTATAAAAATTGAGTTCTAGAGGTTTTTAAATCATTTTCTAGTACCTGTCATTAGTTAACAATGTGCGAATATCTTAACACATGTGATATTTTGAAAACCAGACTATTTCTGTACCTAATCTGTGAGAGAAATAGGTACAGTAAATAGAAATGACTCCAGCTTTCTCTATGTTCATTAGATAATTAGTTAATTAGAACACCTTTGAAATGCTTTCTTAATTATTCACTCCAGTAGTGCAAAGAAATCAAAGTTAATCCATCGGTCACAAAAGGCTTGACTACAGGTTTCTTTATTCAATATATTTCTTTTAAAACTGTGTAAATTTAGTGTTTGCGCTACTTTTGAAACATCCCAACTAACAACCCAGAAAGAAAAAAAAGACTGCATCATCTTCACAATTTGACAAGTGGAAAAGTATGTGATGGAAAGGTTAGCCTAACTGATTATACTCAGATGAGTCTTTAGCAAGCTAGAATTTCTCTACCAGGACTCAGTGTATTTTAGAAACTGCTTTTCCAATGAATCTAATGTTTATACAGTCGCTTCTGTGCTGCTAAGATACTTGTTGGTTTTGTCTTCTGTTTCTGATTTTGCCACATTATTTAAAAAAAACACAGCTTCTGAAGCAGTCTAGCTATTATGATCTTTGCTGGCATCACTAGCTATGCTTTTGGGGGAATGAACACATTGACTTTGATAAAGAAATTGCAAAACATAAAGATACAATGGTAAAACAAAAATATTTTTATTTGAAATATTATTTCAAATCCAGGATTTGAAATAATTACATTTACTCATAGTAAAGAAAAAAAAAGCAGTATCTCAAATTCCAATACTTAACCAGAAGACTAGGGCAAAGAATAGGATAGATTTGCTGGACTGTACATTTATAAATTACTGACTAAAATTAAGGCCCCATCCATAGTGGTGGCTCAGCTGGTTAAGACCTTGCCTGCCACGCAGGAGATACAAGAGACATAGATTTGATCCTTGGGTCAAGAAGATTCCCTGGAAAAGAAAATGGCAAACTACTCCAGCATTCTTGCCTGGAAAATTCCATGGATAAAGGAGCTGATGGTGTTGCAGAGTCAGACACGGCTGAGTATGCACACACACACTGAGCATAGTTTAATGCTTTGTGAACAGTAAGTTGGACTCACATTAGAAAGAATTCACCATATTTTGAACTGACAATCCAAGGACAAAGTAATCTGATTTTGCGTCTAAACTCAGCTTTGATTTTGATGTCAGTTAATTTGCTGATGACTTTGAAAACATTAAATCGTTGCCATCCTCAAACCTGGAGAAATGAGTCATCTGTTTCTGTCAAGTGGGAAAGAACAAAATCAGCAGGAAAGGAAATTTTATTTCTAAAATTCATAAAGAATGCAATAAACAGTGGAGATTATCTACCAGTAACTGCATTTTTTTTTCTTCTTTTCCCCCAAATTCACAATGCTACTTTAAAGAGCAAAAAAGCAAGCAACTTGAAGGATACATGACAATCAGGCCTTCTTTCTACCACATTTTTGTAGTAAAAGGGAGCCAAGGAATTTTCCTGGCATAACTTTTTTGGTCCTTGAAAGAGAAGCATAAATAAGCCAATGCAAATTTTTTCCTTAGAGATTACTAAACCATCTTCATATTTTAAATGTAGCTTCCAACTTATGTTCCCTATAATAAATCATACATAATGTCAGTTATAATCATTTTTTAGACCCATAAGCTGAGGTTCAGAGGTTTTATATCCTTTGGCAGAGTCACCATTTACATGGGGCAGGTTTAGGATTTGAACCACACCCTCTGGATTCCATACACAAGCCTCTGTTCTAGTTAACTTCTTCCAGTGAATTCTGATACTTTGATTGCCTGACTCTTCCTTTTCTTTTCTGTATAAATAAATAAAGACACCTGACTTACCTTGGTCATAGAGTTATTATGAATATCAAACATCATAATGTATATCAACATATTTTAGAAATTTAACAGCCAGTTTTTATTTCAAAGGATATAGAATGTATGGTTGACTTGCCTGAGAGAAAAGTGGTTACATGGCTCTAAGTTAGATATTTTTATGGTAATCTAATAATTACCAATTTTTGCCTCCCAACTACCCATCNCAACATATTTTAGAAATTTAACAGCCAGTTTTTATTTCAAAGGATATAGAATGTATGGTTGACTTGCCTGAGAGAAAAGTGGTTACATGGCTCTAAGTTAGATATTTTTATGGTAATCTAATAATTACCAATTTTTGCCTCCCAACTACCCATCCACCCAACCACCACTTCTGCTGCCCTACCAGTCAAGCCAGATGATACTTCAGTTTTACGTAAAGAGATGCAGCTTGAGACAGTACTGAGAAACGAGTCCACATTCCCATGCTTCTAGTTTACTCAGAACACACTTACTCACACTTACTCTGGAGGAAGGACAAGAGAGGAAATGCTACTCATGTTTCTGAGTCAGTTTTACCTAACACCACAGTGTATGGAGAGTTTGGCCGTTTAAAAATACAAATTTATTTCCAAGTGGACTGACTTCGTATATTCACTTACCACCCACCTGGAAGTCTGCTGAAGGGAAGGTAAAGAAAAATAGGAGCTCACAGCCCTCTTTTATTAATCCTGAGGAATTTACCAAGAATTTTAGTGATCTTAAGAAATTAATAAGACACAACCTAATTTTTAAATAACATGGTTAACTTTGAACATTGCTTGAAGTACCATATTGAGAGAATTGAAAATCTATCATGGAAGCATTCCACCACCTAAATTACTGTCCACAAAAGCAATTTCTATGTGTTAAAACCAGAGTCAGAAAGCAAGAGGCAATTTTAGAAATGTAAATCTTTACTTCGCCCAAAGTACAAATTTGTAAGAGGCTGATTCTTCTGTTCCAATAAGAACTGCGTTGGTTCAGATCCACAGAATTAGAGTAAGCTATTAATGCTAATGAAAACTCAAAGTGTTGCATGGCACACCCGAGGGAAACTTTTATTTTTAATATCTTAATCATTCTCTTCACCAGACACTAGGCTCAGTGCTTTGTATGAAGTATTTTCATTAATCCTTAAAACTCTTTCAGGTGAAACTATTATTAATTCCCATTTTATCAGGAACCAGCTAGTTAGCATGCATGTGTGCATGCTCAGTCACTTCGGTCACATCCATGGAATTTTCCAGGCAAGAATACTGGGGTAGGTTGCCATTTCTTCCTCCAGGGATCTTCCCGACCCAGGGATCAAACCTGCATCTCCTGCATTGGCAGGAGGATTCTTTAACACTGAGCCACTTGCTAAGTCTAGCATATAAGTTGTGGACCCAAAGCTAAAACACATTACAATCTTGAGCTATTTTTAAAAATTAAGTGGAAAAGTGCTTACACCAGNTCAAACCTGCATCTCCTGCATTGGCAGGAGGATTCTTTAACACTGAGCCACTTGCTAAGTCTAGCATATAAGTTGTGGACCCAAAGCTAAAACACATTACAATCTTGAGCTATTTTTAAAAATTAAGTGGAAAAGTGCTTACACCAGGGCAACTCCTTTCTTTTCCTCTACACTTGGTGACCAGTAGGAAAAGCACTCTGTGTAGCTCTATGAATATTGGAAAAGAAATAATGGAGCTCTTTTTTAGAATATTTGAAAGGGGAAATATCTCCTATGTGTTTCTAGACTCCAATTTACAGAAAATACAAAGGAAAGATACATGAGAAACAGAAGGCATCTCTGTCTCCTGTTACACATTAGCAGCATGTAAGATTCATCACTACTTTTATATGGTTACCAGGGGCTGCTCAGGTGGTGCAGTGGTAAAGAAAACTCCTGCAAATGCAGGAGAGGCAAGAGACACAGGTTCGATCCCCAGGTTAGGAAGATCCCCTGGAGTAGGAAATGGCAACTCACTTCTGTATTCTTGCCTGAAAAGTTCCGTGAACAGAGGAGCCTGGCAGGCTACAGTCCATGGGGGTCACAAAGAGTCAGACACATCTGAGCGACTGAACACGCACACAGGAGAGAGCAGAATGGGATGTCACAGCAGGGTGGCTTCAGTCACCACCACCCCAGTTTGTNTTTTAAACTAGAAACTAAAATGTGCTACATTATTAGTAGTAGTAGATTTGCTTTTATGGTATAATGCCTTTAGACAATTAAATATTTGACACTAGTGTGAAAGCCAACACTTCTGAGAGAAAATAGGTATGAGTCCTATTCATACTTCATTAACATTTTTTGAGCAAAAACAAAAATTTTATTTTACTAAAAGAACAAATGTGATATGATATCTTTATTTGTAAACAAAGAATATTTCTCTGACATTTTCCATATTTTTTAAAGTGAAGCTAAATCTTATCTCATTTTTGAGATAGAGAAAATTTCTGTGCTTTTTAAATGTTAAATAACTGGTATACTGGTTGGCAAAAACATGTAAAAATGAATAAGAATGAGCTCTGTCCATTTACAGCTCTCTACTTAAAAACATTGTTTATGACATAAACAGAATTTAACAGGTTACAGAAAAAATTTCAAATGCAAAATTTGTATTAAGTGACAGGGAAAATCAAAATATTGAAAATGCTAACTTTCACACATCTCAGAAATTATCATTACCATGTTTTCCTCTCTTGTACTTAAAAATAATTAGTTTCTTAGGATAATGTAGTAATTACAAGAATTTGTTTGAATGTGTTTTTGTAGTTGTACAAATTGAGCACAAAGGTTTACAAAAAATTGTAATTTTATTTTTCTGCAGCTGAACTTACATTTCTCTCAAAGCCCATTTCATTCATAGCAGAATATTTTTTAATTGAGATAAAACTTACATGCACAACTTAAGAGATCTGAAGTGTGTAATTAGTGTAGTAGTAGTGTCAGTTGCTCAATTGTGTCCGATCCTTTGTGACCCCATGGACTCTAGCCCTCCAGGTTCCTCTGTCCATGGGATTTTCTAGGCAAGAATACTGAAGTGGGTAGCCATTCTCATCTCCAGAGGATCTTGCCACCCCAGGGATCAAACCCTGGTCTCCTGCATTGCATACAGATTCTTTACCATTTGAGCTACAGGGAAGTCAGTATGTAATTAGATACACTTATATAAAGTCATGTTCTGTGTAATAGCCATCCTGATCAAAACATAAAATATTTCCACAACACCAGCATGTTCCCCAGTGCTTCCTTTAAGTCACTCTTTATCTCTGTAGACAACTACTGATTTGATTTATATCATTCTATCAAATCTTTTCTTGAAATTCATGTAATTAAAGGAATATGGTATATAGTATTTTTATCTGGTTCTGTCACTTGATTTAATGCTTTGGATATTCATGCGTGTAGTTAATGTGCAACTCAGAAAGATATTTCTCTGGGTGCTGTGATATGTGTGATATGTGTGCTTTTTGTGTGCATGAAGTCGCTTAAGTTGTGTCCAATTCTTTGTGACCCCATGGACCGTAGCCCACCAAGCTCCTCTGTCTATGGGATTCTCTTACCAAGAATACTGGAGTGGGTTGCCATGCCCTCCTCCAGGGAATCCACCATTTAATTTAGCCATTCTTCTGATGATGGCATTTGTATTGCTTTTAGGTTTTGCCTCTTGTGGACTAGGTTATGAAATTCTTATGAAATACTCTCCATGGGCATATTTGCCCATTTCTTTTATTTAGGTAAAAACCCAAGACTAAAATAATAAGTAATCATAGAGTAAATACATGTTTTTTAGAAGAAACTGCCAGTTTTCAGAAGTGATTCTGCCATTTTACATTCACACCAGCAATGTATCAGAGTATAAAATTGTTCCATAATCTTAGCAAGATTTGGTGTTCAGTCTTTCTAATTTTAGCTACATTTAGCTACATTTCTAAACATTCAAGTGTGAATGTTTTAATTTGTGTTTCCTTGATAATTAATAATGTTGAGCTCCCTTTCATGTTTTTATTGTCTGATATATATACATAATATAATATTATATTATATTCTTTGGTGAAAGACTTGTTCAGCAATTTTGTCCATGATTTTAACTAAGGCTTTGCTGTTCTTGTTATTATTATTGTTTTATATAGACATTCTTTATATATCCTGTTTATAAGTCCTTCATCCAGTACATACATTACGGATATGTATTCTCTGTCTATTGAATATCTTTTCATTTCTCCGTTTTGATGACTTTTGATAAATGGCAGTTTATCATATTAATGGAATCCAATTTATCAATCTTTTCCTTTACTATTTATTATACTCTGTGTCCTGAGAAATTGTAACTTGCTCCAGAGGCACAAAAGGTGACTTAGTTTGCTAAAAGTCTGAAGGTATTTCTTTCCAGAAACTTTTTCACTTGAGGTTTTACAGTTTGGCCTGTGAGCCAAATACCATTACTTTTTGTCTGTGATATAAGATAAAGATTGAGGCTCCCTTCTTATACGTTTCTGTTTGTTCAGTTTGATTTGTATGAATTGACCTTCCCCCACTGAACTCACTTGGCAATTTTGTCAAATTAATGGATTATGTAAAAATGAATCTTTTCTCTGAAACTCTCTTTTGTTTCTTTAATTTGTAAGTTTATGTTATACTTATTGTCCTGATTGTTATAGTTCTATGGTAATTTCTACAACAATGTATTTTGTTTGGTGTTAGATTTTTTTTTTTGGTTCCTTTATATTATTTGAAGTTTTGTGAATTTTAGAATAAACGTCAATTTTTTCCAGAAAAATAATGTAGGCATTCAAATGGAGTTAAATTTGAGAATCAATAACAATATTGATTTTTCTAATTTGTAGAAATGGCATAGCTTTCCATCTGTTTAAATTTTTTAATATTTCTTGCTATAATGTTTTATATTTTTGAGGATGGTGTCCTTAAATTCTTTCTTATTTGATGATACAATAAATAGTATTGATTCATTTTTTTAATCTCATTTTTAGTTGTTTATGGATGGGATATAGCATTACAATTAATTTTATGTACTGATCTTTTACCTGTGACAGTGTTAAACTGGTCATTAGTTCTATTGTTGTTTTGTAGAATCCCTTAGGATTTTTTTTTACCAAAATTATCTTGTTATCTGTGAATAATACTTGTTTTTTAAAAAGATTGTTTATTTTTGCTTGAACTGGGTCCTCGTTGCTGCATGTGGGTTTTCTGTAGTTGCTAAGGTGGAGGCTACTCTTTGTTTCATGCATTTCTGGGATAAACTCCATTTGGTGAAGGCTGTTATTATCTTTTTATATAATGCTGGATTCCACATGCTAATATTTTGTCAAGGATTTTTGTATCAATGTTGATGAGTGCTTTTAGTCTTGAATTTCCTTTACACACAGTATCTTTTTCAAAGTTTTGGAATCAAGCTACAATAGGAATATAAAGTGAATATGTCTACGATTGGTATTTTTTTCTTATTTAAGTATTTGGCAAATTCACATTTAAACTGTATTGACAAGAATATTTCTTTATGAGAATTCTTTTTTCTTCATTGTTATTTTATTATATTTAACAGTTATAGGTTCTTTGGAATTTCTTTTTTATCTTATATCAACTTTTGTCAGTTGTATTGTCCAAGGAGTATGTCTGTTTCATCTAGATTGTCTAATTTATGGTCCAAAGTTGTTTATAATATATCGCTTTTTTATGATTTTCATATCTGTAGAATCTCTTATAATAAAATTATTTTATTCCTGATACTTATATACTGTCCTTTATATCTTTTCTCTTGAGCAGTCTTGGAAGATTATTATTTTATGTAATTTCCAAAGAACCAACGTATGGCTTTGATTATTTTCCCTTTTGTCTTTTTCTACCTCTTTGATTTATCTTTTACATTATTTCTCTCTACTTATTTGGATTTAATTTTTTCTTCTTTTATTATTAAGGATGAAACATAAAATAGATTTTCAACTTTTTTCTTTTATAGTATAAGAATTTAAAGCTGTAAACATTCCTTTAAGCAACACTTTAGGTGCATCCCATAATTTATATTAAAAAATTATTTTCACATACTTAATAATTTTTTCTTCTGATATTATAACTTTTGGAACGCTGATTATTTATAGGCATTGATTAATTTTTATATTTTAGGAAAACTTTGTAGATATCTTACTGCTATTGATTTCTAAATTAATTCTCTTGTGGTAATTGGTTTCAGCTTTTGAAATTTGCTGATGTTGATAATACCTCTTTATGACCTTTCCATAAGCACTTGAAAATAATCTGTTTTCTACAGTTGTTGGGTTCAATGTTCTATAAATTATAATTAGCTCAAATTCCTTTATAGGGTTGTTCATGTATTCTGTTTTCTCACTGATTCTGTATTCTATGATTTTTCTTTTATCATTTACTGTGATTGAGAGGAGTGTTAAAATATCCAACTAGGTTGTGTATTTACCTATTTCTATGTTTAATTTTGTCTGGTTTATTTTCTTATATTTAGAAAATCCATTATTAGCATGTTTTTTTTACATTCTCCTGATGAATGGATATTTTATCATTATGAAATGATATTCATTGTATCTTGTAATATTCCCAATTTTCAATATCTGATGAAACATAGCCACACCAATTTTCTCATTCTTACTCTGAATAGTAAATAAATACTTTTTTTTAACATGCAAACAATCTGTGGCTTTATTTTTAAAGTATCTGACCCTGCTGTGATTTTAATGTTAAGTCCAATGTTTTTATCCAGTGTTTCTAATTAAGTGGGTTCCAATCTCAGTATCCTCTGTGATCAGTAGTAGCTGAAATGTTGGCTTAGATTTCTTAGGGATCTAGTGTTTTGTTTTCTACTGGGCTTTCTCGAGTATTTCCTATTCATATGTAGTTCAGAAATCAGTCAAGTATTTTATAGGGATTAAAGCTCAGGTGAGGTGTTTCTTCTTTTGAGGGTTTGTCCTTCTGAGATTTCTTTTTTCCCAGTTTATCTCTAGTCTTTCCAGTAGAATCTCCTTCCTCTGTTACTCATGCCACTGAAGATGATGGTTTTCTACTTGAGTTGTAGTAGCCTTGAACTTTATGCAGTGAGGTTGCCCTCAGGTTGTACAAATTCATATAGGTGAATCTTACATGGTTCCTTTCTTTCAAGAGTTATTAAAAAGGCTGGGGACGCTTCTTTAAAATATTTCTATCAAAACAGTTCATTTCTACAAATTCTTCACAGCGTTAGCAGGTCAGAATGGCTTATCTTTCAGACTGAAGAATCTTTCAATCAAGAAATAGACATATGATTCCTCATAAATAGATATACAAGTTTCCTAACATAACGTTGTTCTTTCTTCTCTTTTAAGTAGCTTATTTTCATTTACCAAAATCTCTGGATATACATGATTGTTAACAGTCTTTCTATTTATGTTTTTCAGAAAGAATGCGAGTTTTATAGGCACATATAATAGCTTTGTATTAAAAGTTAACTGGTGTTTAAAATATTAAATTCCAGCTTTAGTGTTTCTTTTGTAAGTAATGTTTGACTTTTGCACAAAACTTATTTTCCCTTTCCATGTTAATCAAACAATCTTTACATTCTTCCTGATGGTAGTGGNAGGGCTTTTAAATGTCTTACACTAAAAATTCATATTTAAACATCTTGCTCTCAGAAGTGCTGAGTTTCAAATAATATTCACATACATATATAGGCATTCTGTATGTATACCCATATATACAAAGGTGAAATTATTTATTAATAGATTTAGCTCATTCTATCTATAGTCTTAAATTCAAGGATCAGTAACAGAATCCATAGATAGGCCCCTACATTAATGTTAATCATTATTTTTGAACTTTTTTTGCTAATTCATTAAATAATTAGCTAATGAAGAAAAATGGAAACACCTTATCTTGAACACTTCCTGACTCTAACTTTGAAGAAACTCCTAAAAAAGGATTATTGTTGTTTTTCAGTTGCCAAGTTGTGTCCAACTCTTTTCCAATCTATGGACTGTGCCCACAAGGCTACACTGTCCATGAAATCCTCCAGGTAAAAATGTTGGAGTGGGTTGCCATTTCCTTCTCCAGAGGATCTTTACAACGCAGAGATCGAACCCACATCTCCCGCTTGGCAGGCGAATTGTTCACAACTAAGACACCAGAGAAGCCCAAAAAAAGGATTATAAGGTACCAGTAATGATAACAAGAGGTAATGGATATTGATAATTCACAGTTTGGGTGAAAATAACTGTGGAGGAAATTTTCAAGACACTGGACTTTTCTCACAGCTGTGAAGCTCATTGCTCAAGCTAAAACTAAGCAGTAATGTCCCTTTTTTGCATTTAAGCCCCCACTTCTAATCTATTATCAATTTCAGTTGACTCCAAAATACATCTCCCCATCCCCATTATAACGAATCTGGTCCCATATATCATTATTATGTCAAGAACTAATATAATAGCTTTTTTACGTCTCCTGTTGTCACTCTTACTGAGTTATAATATATTTGTCTTATGATGGAAAGAGTGAATTTTGAAAAAATCTAATCAGAGGGTTTCACTCTTCTAACAACTTCTCATTTGGCTTCCCATACTTTCTGCATAAATTAGAACTTCTTAACCATGATTTACATATCTATGTTTTATGGAACTCCCACCAATGTGATTAACCTTATTCTTTGTCACCATCATTTCACCTACCATGCTTACCCCATTGACCTTCAGTTCTTCAAACACACTGAGCTATTTCCTCCTCAGAACACTGGACTACCTACCACTCTGCTGGGAATTCTCTTCTTGCTCACCTACACGTGTCAATCTTAAATAAATGTCACCTCTTTGAAGAGGCCATGTGACCACCCAATTTAACAATTCTCACATTACATGGTTCAACCTAATTTTTTTCCATAACGCTTCATGTTATCTCAAAGTACCTCCTTTCTTCCTTCATTCATATTCTCTTTTTTTCCCCTTCCTTTGTGAATTGAACGCATCTCCCATCCCCAATTTATGTATTGAAATTATAAGCCCCAATATGTGCCATCTATGGGGTCGCACAGAGTCGGACACGACTGAAGCGACTTAGCAGCAGCAGCAGCAGCAACATGATAGTACTCAAGAAATTAAACTTTTGAGAATAATTAAGGTTACATAAGGTCAAAATAGATGGGGAAAAAGAGAAAACAGTGACAGATTTTATTTTCCTGGACTTCAAAATCACTGCAGACACGAAATTAAAAGACACTTGTTCCTTGGAAGAAAACCTATGCCAAAATTGACTGCATACTAAAATGCAGAGATATCACTTTGCCAACAAAAGGTCTGTACAGTCAAAACAGATGCTGAAAGGACAAGCTCTAATACTTTGGCCACCTAACACGAAGAGCTGACTCACTGGAAAAGATCCTGATGCTGGGAAAGATTGAGGGCAGGAGGAGAAGAGGGTGAATGAGGATGAGATGGTTGGATGGCATCACCAACACAATGGACATGAGTTTGAGCAGACTCCAGGAGATAGTGAAGGACAGGGAGGCCTGGGTTGCTGCAGTCCATAGGGTCACAAAGAGTCAGACAAGACTCAGTGACTGAACAATGACAACAAAGGTCAAAAGGATGAAGCCCCTGTTATGGGATTAATGTACTTATAAGAAAAGGAAGAGTGAGAGAGACAGAGACCTCCACATGCACACTTTAAGGAAAGACAAAGTGAGAACAGAGGGTGAAGGCACCTATTTGCAAACCAGGAAGAGAGCTATTTGCAAGACCAGGAAACAAATTGGCTGGCATCTTGATTTTGCACACTCCCCAGCCTCCAGAACTGTGATAGTCATTCCTTTCTTCCCTCCTTCTTTCCTTTTTTTCCTTTTCCTTCCCTTTCCCTCCTTTCTTTTGTCTTTTCTTCCCTCATTCCCTTCCTTCCATCTCTTCCTCCCTTCCCCCCCCCACCATCTACCATCATTCCTTCTCTGGTTTTCTCCTTTAAAAATTAAGAATCACATATGAGCTATTTCACTTACCACTATGCCAAGAATAGAGAAAGCACTTTAAAATGTGTTTACATACTGATATGATAGAGATAGCTACAAATCTGATTGTTCATTCAGTGAATATTTATAAAGCAACTACATATTCCAGACACTGAAATATAAGACAGAAAATACCATTGTCTTCATGCAACCCACACTGAGCTGGACAGAGAACAAACAAGAAAATGGACAAGAAGAAAATTTCAGGCTGCAAAAACTGCTGGTAATAAAATAAGAGGTACCGGCAAAGAGTTTTACAATGGGCATTTTCAAAAGGGTTCATTAACCAAATTCACCAAAAAATCAAGTGAAGTGTTCGAGTAAAAATGTTTTGAAAAATCTTTATATCTCAGTCCCCTGGATCAATTAACAGAAGCAGTTAATTGTCCATGCTGTTGCTGCTGCTGCTAAGTCAGTTCAGTCGTGTCTGGCTCTGTGCAGCCCCATAGATGGCAGCCCACCAGGGTCCCCCATCCCTGGGATTCTCCAGGCAAGAACACTGGAGTGGGTTACTCCTCAAATGGAAGGTTCACTGAATTGCTGCTGCTGGAAAAGAAAATAATGGCTCAGTGCTCAAGATTAAAGAGTAGACTGATTCTTTCCTCTACATATTGTGGGATTTTGAGTAGAAACTCTGGCATCATTGCCTTCTGTTTTCTTATCTAAAATAAAAATAGCTGTAATTCTTAGCATTTGTTTTGGACACAACTCTTCTCACTTGGCCTTTGCCTCACACTCTACATCTCATGCTCATGTCTGAGTCAATCAATGATCACTGGAATGAGGCTACTGTGACAGGCTCAGTGATGTCCACAGACCAGGAGGCATTTCCAAAACCACACGAGTATTCTCTTTTAGAAGATGGAGGAAAGGCAGTGACAATGAGCACCCCAAGGAACTGGTCTAATTTCAACCCTTAGCTCTTCCGAGTTAGCCATATCCCTATACAGTTTGCTTTGCCATGACTAAGGGGAACATTCCAGGTGAGTAGGATACTACAGTATCCCTATTCCAACTATATGTCCCAAGCCAGTGCCACACCAGAATCAGAAACAAAATCCCAAACATGCTCACAGTACTACAGAAGCTCTGTGTTCAAGCAATGGTTTTGTTCTTTCCAATGTGCCTAGGTGGTCTAGAAAACAGGGACAAAACCCTGAGAGATTTGAAAACATACTTAGCAGAGAGATATTCAGGTGAGATAAGAGGAGCTTCGTTGTTTTAATGGCACTCACTATCAGGCAGTGAAAGAACTTGCCAAAGAGATCACAGCACCACAGTTGAAAATCTCGGAGCACTCAGGCTGAAGCGGAGCGCCTATGAAGGCAGAGGCCTCTGTCAACATCAAGTCTCTGGATGCAGGATCTACTGCACATGGAATACAGGTGGAATGGTAATAAATTCTGGTCAGCTATTTGCTGGTTGAGCATCTATCTCCAAAGAAAACTAATTACTAAATCAGTGTCAACCTGGAGCAATGTCTCTAGTGGCCTGCTGCAGGGCAGTGTCCAATCTGACACCTTTAACAGAGACTTAACAGCCTAGGGGACACAAATGACATACTTATCACATGCAAAATAATGCACAGTCCAGAAGAACACAGCATGAATTGGATAAGAGTATCTTGATTCAGATAATGTGGCACAACGGATCTTTAATGAGATTCTATTTAGTAAATCCAAATCTTTCCCTTAAAGATAAAACAAAACCCCCATTAGAATGGATAGGAAGAATGTTATTGAACATCAATACGATTAAGACAGGAATCTTAACTGATCATTAATAAGGATCACACGGTAAAGAATTCACCTGTAATGCAGGAGACCTGCGTTAGATCCCTGGGTTCAGAAGATACCCTGGAGAAGAGATAGGCTACCCACTCCAGTATTCTTGCCCAGAGAATCCATGGACAGAGGAACCTGATGGGCTACAGCCCATGGGGTTACGAAGAGTTGGACACAGCAATAAGAAGAATAATAAAATCATAAAATCATAGCAGCTAACAAATATCAAGGGTTTAACACGTACTGAGCACTGCTCTAGTCATTTAAAATGTCTAATATTTCAAAATCATTAACTCATTCACTCTGTACAAAACCCTTGAAATGTAATAAATTACTGGCATTCCCATTCTACAAGTGAAGAAACAACTACAAAGTAACTTAAAATGCATCAATATTGAATTGAGATTGTCAAAAATATTAATGTGATCTAAGAGTCAGATACAACTTAGTAACTAAACCACCACCACCAAGCATTGTTAAAGAATGATGCCCAGAACAAGAGAATTAATAATGCTTCTCTAGTTTGTCCACATCAGCCTGCACTGAAAGTATTGTATTTTGTTGTAGGAAAAATGGAGTCTCTCTTTAACTCTCTTTAAGAGAGGCTATGCAACCACTAGACTGGTATATTTAGACCTTTCTGTTATTTAACAGAAAGAGAAGAACATAACAGCTTGTAGGGGTCCTCAAGCCTCGGGCTGTCCCTCTGGTGTCTGCACTTCTGCAGGGAGTGGTCACGGAAATAATAGCAGGCACATTCCACAGAGTGTTTATTTTGTTTCCCAAATTACAAAGAATAAGATTTAGATGTGAAGGACAATAAGAAGGGACTTAATAATAAAAGTCAATAAAAAGATTTCTAGTGGGAATCAAACCTTGTGGAGGATTAACAAGCTGTAGACACAAGATGACATAGGACCAAGTGATTGCCAAGAGTCATTACCCTGCGAGTCTATCAATAAATTAAAGGCACTGTTTTGGTAACACATCAATGTAATGAAATCTGAGGCTAACAGTATATTATGGTTACCAAACCAAAAGTCCTCTGAGAAGGCCTCCACTTGTACCTCTGTGTGTTTCAATTAAATTCAATAAACATTTATTGACTTTTATATGCCTGGTTACCCATAGGCAGGGATTATGACTTACTCATAAGCTTATAGCTTACTTTGCCCTGAGCAAAGTAACTGTTTTAAGAGAATTCCCACCTACTAATTTGAAATATGCTACAAACAGATATTTCAAGAGTATATTGACATAAAGCAAACTTATAATCACATGAATTTGAACTTAAGCACACATTATCTTGACCTTAATTGTTTTCAAAAGTCCCTAAATCCATTTTACATTAGTTTTAAGTTGCCTTTCAGAATAATGCATGTTCTGGATAAATAAATTAATTAAATTAAAGGTTGCATCTTTTATTTTCCTGCATAATCTGATTTGGGTAATTTTACTTTTCCAAAACTTAGTTCAGATATTTTTTGCTTTGATTGAGCTGTTTGTTTTTATGTGCTTGCTGGGTTTTTTTTTTGTTTGTTTGTTTACTATTAACATTTTCTCGTAAATTATGTTTTTGTCATTTTCATTCCATTTTTGTCATCTCACTATATCCCCATTTTGCATAATGTTCATGCTAGTTCCTGGAGTGTGTCATCAAGTCACTAACAAAATCACTCATAGAACATTGTTCTATCAACTCTTCACTTTATTTCCTTCTAAAATAATAAACTGCTGTTATCTGAATTTTAGGGAGCTAACTATGTGGTTTCTATTTCTTTTAGTCAGCACAACCCTTTTTTGTTGGTACAATAGTTTCCAATATTTTAGTGGCACAAGAAGATTAAGTAACTTGCCCAAAGTGTTAGAGTTAGTAAGTGATGGAACTGAACTCCTATTAATTCATCAGGCTATCCTCTTACTATCCCAATCCCACCATAAAATGAAAGATGGGCATAGTATAGTATCAAGTAGATAATAGTTTCAATATTATCTTTGAACAATGCGTTTCATTGTTGAAACAGCAACTTTACTGTAAAGTTTAGAAACCCTTAACCTTCATAAGTAAAGACCCCATTACTCTCGCTCAATGGCAAGAAATGCAAAGCATGGGGACCAAGCCATTCAGAGCTGAGGTAAGTCTCCTCTGTACTCAACAAAAGAAAAAAAAAATCACAAAAGACTTCGCAGCCAAGGCTATTCTAGCATATGGTTGGTAGCCATAATGGTGTTTTTTTTTTTTTTAATAGCATCTGCTATACCAGTTTTGGGGGCTTCCCAGGTGGCACTAGTGATAAAGAATCCGCCTGCCAATGCGGAGACACAAGAGACATGGGTTGGGTTGCTGGGTTGGGAAGATTCCCTGGAGAAGGAGCTAGCTACCCATTCCAGTATTCTCACCTGGGAAATCACATGGACAGGGGAGCCTGGCACGTTACAGTCCATGGGGTCGCAAAGAGGACACGACTGAGCCACTGACCACACAACACACACATGGCTGTATCAGTTTTATTTATACAAAACAACCAAAACAATCTTCTATAAGTAACTGCACCTAGAGCAGTTTGAACTTCCTAAATGAAAAATGTCTCTGTATTTCATCAAGTTTTAGTTCATGGAGGTAATGTAGTGGGGTATCATGGTCTCAAAGAAAGAAAGCTAGACCAAGAGTAAAAAGAAATGGCTCTGAATCATTGTTCTGTCTCATGGCCTCAGTTGCTTAATCTGGAAAACAACTGTTTTTCACGGGATTCTAAAAACCCATATAATTATGTTAGGTGAAAAGCATTCAGTGTATGGTGACAAGTCATACAAGCAGAAAACCAGTATCACCATAAAACTCCTAGAAGATAAAATAGGAGAAAATCTAGATGGCTTTCAGTCTGCAAATGACATTTTTTATATACAAGATCAAAGGCACAATCCATGAACAAGAGAATGAAAAAGCTGGATTTCATTAAAATTACTGCTCAGCAAGAAACAAGTCAAGAGAATTAGAAGACAAGACTAGAAGAAAGTATTTTAGGGGAAAAAAAATCTCATAAAGGATTGTCACCCCAAATATACAAACTCTTAAAACTCAACAATAAGAAAACAACTTGATTGTAAAAATGGTCAAAGAGTTGAACAAACACCTCATCAAAGAATACAGGCAAATGGCAAATGAGCATTTGAAAAGATGTTCCATATGTTTCATAAGATATGTAACCAAGGAAATAGAAATTAAAACAATGAATTATCACTTCACCCCTTTTTTTTTATTTTTTTTTAAATTTATTTATTTTTAAATTTAACTTTACAGTACTCTATTGGGTTTGCCATACATCGACACGAATCCACCACAGGTGCACACAAGCTCCCAATCCCGAATCCCCCTCCCACCTCCCACCCCACNTTTTAAAATGACCAAAGTTCAGAAAGCTGACAACTCCTAATGTTAGTGAGGATGTGGAACAATAGGTACTCTCATCCATTGCTGGTGAGAATAAAAAATGGTACAGCCATTTTCAAAGACAGTTTGGCAGTTTCTTACAAAATTAAGCATACTCTTACTACACATGGAGAATGAAATGACAACCTACTCCAGTATTCTTGCCTGGAGAATCCCATGGATGGAGGAGCCTGGTGGGCTACAGTCCACAGGGTCACAAAGAGTCCGACAAGACTGAGCATTTTCACTTTCACTTTCACTTACTACACAAGCTGGGCTTCCCAGGTGGCGCTAGTGGTAAAGAATCCTCCTTCCAATACAGGAGAGAAGCAGGAGATGCCGGTTCAATCTTTGGGTCGGTAAGACCCCCTGGAGTAGGAAATGACAACCTGTTCTAGTATCCTTGCTGGGAGAATCCCATGGACAGAGAGGTTGGCCAACTATACTCCTGGGGTTGCAAAGAGTCAGACACGACTGAGCGTCTGACTACATTACTACACAAGCCAGCAACTATACAAAAGAATTTAAAACTACATACACACAAAACCTATACATTAATGTCTACAGCAGCTTTATTCGTATACGTCAAAGCTTGGAAGCAACCAAGATGCCCTTCAGGAGGTGAATGAATAAATAAACTGTGGTACATTCAGACAATGGAGTATTATTCAACACTAAAAAGAAATGAACTATCAAGTCACAAAAAGACCTGGAGGAAATTAAATGCATATTACTAAGTGAAAAAAGCCAGTCTGAAATGTTACATACTGTATAATTCAACTGTATGACCTTCTGGAAAACGCAAAACTATCAGACAGTAGAAAGATCAGTAGTTGCCAGGGGTTAAGGGGAAGGGAAGGACAAATATGTGAACCATGAATGAAGGATATTCAGGTCAGTGAAACTACTGTATATGATACTGTAATGATGAGTACAAGTCATTTTAAATTTGCCTAATCCCATAAAATATACAACACTAAGGGTGAGCCTTAACGTACATGATGGACTTTGGGTAACAATGACATGTCATTGTAGGCTCAACAATTTGTGACAAATGTAGCATTCTGATGAGTGATATTGATAAAAAAGGAGGCTCTGTGTGTATGTGTGTGTGTGTGTGTGTGTGTGTGTGGTGAGGTGGGTGAGTGATACAGACACATACACACACACACACACACACACACACACACATACCCTCCATTCTATTTCACTATCTAAAATTGCTCTAAAAAATAAAATCTATTAGAAAATCAATATCATTATCAGTCATTAAATTAATTCAGTCAATAAAAATTATTATTAACCCTATCATCATTTCTCTACCATGTCAGATATAGGATTTATACTTGAGGAGACAGTTTATGGTTTATAAATACTCTAACATCAAAATGTAATACTTGCATATTTGTCTTTTGGGATAATCTGTGTCACTGCTAAACTTTCATCTTCAAAGCACAGGGAGCAGAGATGGCTTCACCGACATGTAACCTGGGCAGTCATACAGGGAAACATATTTAGAAGGTCCTGTGCTTCTAAGACATGCTCTGCTCTCTCCAACCTGAAATCTAATTAGTATCTGAACAAGGGGCCTTGCATTTTCATTTTGCACTAGACCTCACGAATTATGTAGCCAGTCCTGCCAGTGATGATACAAGCTGAATCTAAAGGTACCAGGGGTGGCAGAGAAAAAGAAAAAGGTGGGCTTAGAGGAGGAAGTTCCTGGTTGTCTGAGCAGGAAAGGGCTTCAGCTGTACTGGACTGCAGCACTGAATCAGAACCCTAGGGACCTTGAATATCAGTCAGTCCCACCTTCTCATTTCAGTTGAAGACACAGGCCTCCAGAATTTTGGTGACTTTTCCAAAGTCCCCAGCTCATCAGCGGTACACTCTGCATTCTGTCTAATGAATGACTTGCCCAGGAACATAAAGAGATGTTGCAGGAACAGCTTTGTGTCCCAGGTTATAAATATTGCTTCCAGAATCAACACTTCCTTCTATTGCTCCTTGGTCTGAGCTCCATTTATTTGGGAATCTCTCACATTTCCCCAAAGTTCCTGGTATCAGTTACGGAGAAAATGGGTCAAACCTTATATTAATCCAAGTGTGGTTTTTTTTTTCCCCCTTTTTCTATTTACCCTCAATTGTTTTTAGCTTCCTGGTGAAATATACCTGAGAATAACCTTCAGCCACATACTGTGGACTCTGCTTTGATGCTGCTGACTTGGAAAGCATTTGAAATGCATTATTTATCTATTAAACTGCTCCTTAAGGATGAGGACTTATTGCTAGAAAATGTCTTGTTTACAAGTGTGTCCTTGGGTATCAGATACTAGGCTTTCATTACCAATCATAAATCTCACTTGAGGTGGCAAAGCACTGAAATGTCTCTGCTCCAATTATTACTTTGTGCCCATCGCATACGAATCAGAATGAATCCTGAATGCAAATCAAGTTATCTATCTTAGGCTGTCATAACTCATGTGAAACTGGACAGGAGGTGAAACTTAGCCATAGGAATGGAAAAAAGAATGAATTCTGTATAAAGATTACTGGAAAGACAAACAAACAAACAAAAAGATTAGTCAACACCCACCTCCCTCCTCAGAGTCACACTCAACATCTTTACTCCTCTTTATAGCAATCTTTTAATTGCCACCATAAAGATTAGGACATTGTTTAAAGTACACAGAGTCGCAAAGAGTTGGACACAGCTAAGGGTCTAAACATGTACGCAGGAAAAGTACACTCACCAATGTTCAGTCAATCAGTCAGTTCAGTCACTCAGTTATGTCTGACTCTTTGCGACCCTATGGACTGCAACACGCCAGGCTTCCATGCCCATCACCAACTCCCAGAGCTTGCTCAAACTCACGTCCACTGAGTCAGTGATGCCATCCAACTATCTCATCCTCTGTCATTCCTTTCTCTTCGTGCCTTCAATCTTTCCCAGCATCAGGGTCTTTCCCAAGGAGCCAGTTCTTCGTATCAGGTGGCCAAAGTATTGGAGTTTCAGTTCAACATTAGTCTTTCCAATGAATATTCAGGACGAGTTCCTTTAGGATTGACTGGTTGGGTCTCCTTGCAGTCCAAGGTATTCTCAGGAGTCTTCTCCAATACCACAGTTCAAAAGCATCAATTCTTTGGCACTTAGCTTTCTTTATGGTCCAATTCACATCCATACATGACTACTGGAAAAACCATAGCTTTGACTAAACAGACCTTTGTCGGCAAAGTAATGTCTCTGCTTTTTAATATGCTGTCTAGGTTGGNATAAAGATGGTATAATCTGCATATCTCAAGTTATTTATATTTCTCCCAGCATTCTTCATTCCAGCTTGTGCTTCATCCAGGCCAGCATTTCTCATGATGTACTCTGCATGCTTATACTACTCTACCTTGAGTGCTCATCCTCAGATATCCACTTTTGTCTATCACTTTCCTTCAGGTCTTTGCACAAGCATTTTTGCAGCAGTAAGGTAAGTCATCTCTGATCACACAGTTTGAGTCCCCACCTTTAGGCATATCCTTTCCCTTGCTTTATTGTTCTCAAATCTGCCCACGGGATTTTCGTGGCAAAAATATTGGAGTGGGTTGCCATTTCCTTCTCCAAGGAATCTTCCTAAATTATTTATAAGTTAAATAAGCAGGCTGAAAATATACAGCCTTAACATACTCCTTTCCTGATTTGGAACCAGTCTGTTGTTCCATGTCCAGTTGTAACTGTTGCTTCTTGACCTGCATACATATTTCTCTGGAGGTAGGTCAGGTGATCTAGTATTCCCATCTTTTGAAGAATTTTAAATAGTTTATTGTGATCCACACAATCAAAGGCTTTGGCATAGTCAATAAAGCAGAAATAGATGTTTTACTGGAACTGTCTTGCTCTTTCCATGATCCAGCGGATGTTGACAATTTCATTATTCAGTTCAGTTCAGTTCAGTCGCTCAGTCGTGTATGATTCTTTGCAACCCCATGAATCGCAGCACGCCAGGTCTCCCTGTCCATCACCAACTCCCGGAGTTCACTCAGACTCACGTCCATCGAGTCAGTGAGGCCATCGAGCCATCTCATCCTCGGTCGTCCCCTTCTCCTCCTGCCTCCAAACCCTCCCAGCATCAGAGTCTTTTCTAAAGAGTCAACTCTTCATGTGAGGTGGCCAAAGTACTGGAGTTTCAGCTTTAGCATCAGTCCTTGCAATAAACACCCAGGACTGATCTCCTTTAGGATGGACTAATTGGATCTCCTTGCAGTCCAAGGGACACTCAAGAGTCTTCTCCAACACCACAGTTCAAAAGCATCAATTTTTCGGTGCACAGTCCAACTCTCACATCCATACATGACCACAGGAAAAACCATAGCCTTGACTAGACGGACCTTTGTTGGAAAAGTAATGTCTCTGCCTTTGAATATGCTATCTAGGTTGGTCATAACTTTTCTTCCAAGGAGTAAGTGTCTTTTAATTTCATGGCTGCAATCACCATCTGCAGTGATTTGGGAACCCGAAAAAATAAAGTCTGACACTGTTTCTGCTGTTTCTCCATCTATTTCCCATGAAGTGATGGACGAGATGCCATTATCTTCGTTTTCTGAATGTTGAACTTTAAGCCAACTTTTTCACTCTCCTCTTTCACTTTCATCAAGAGGCTTTTTAGCTGCTCTTCACTTTCTGCCATAACGGTGGTGTCATCTGCATATCTGAGGTTATCGATATTNCAGTATTTGAAAGATATCATTCCATTTTGTCTGGCCTCAACTGTTTCCAATGACATATCTTTTAAAACTTTTAAACTCTCATCATTTTTATCCAAGATGTAATATTTCTTTTTTTCTCTGGTTGATCTTAAGATTTTCTTTTAATCTCAGGACTTCAGTAGATGCACCTATGTGTGTATTTTTTTTTTAACATATATTGACTAAGATTCTTAGAGATTCTTCTTCTCGTGCATATGTAGCAGAAGTTTTATTACAGAAAAAAGAACAGAGAAAGCTTCTGACACAGACATCAGAAGGGGGCCGGAGAGTGTCCCCCCTGCTAGTCTTATCAAGGCCTTATATACTTTTAACAGACCCACTCCCACAACATACATCTTAAGATAACAAAATTAGTCAGAAGGTTCTTGTTAACAAGGAGAAACATGTCCTGGAGCAAAATACACTGTTCTTATATATTCAGAGTTTAAGGACTTATTTCAGATGTATTCTAACTTCTGTCTGCTTTTGATTACTTCCCAGTGACTTGAGGTTTTTAAAATTTCCCCCCAGAGTTTACCATTCTTTTTTAAAAGTTTTTTCATTATTATCTTTTTAAATTTTGGCTACCCTGGGTCATCATTGCAGTGAACAGGCTTCTGTTGCTGCAAAGCATGGGCTCTAGAGTGTGCAGGCTCAGTAGCTGCAGCTGGTAAATATCCAATGTCTTTTGTATCTCATATGAGTGAGGAGAATAATGTCTTTAAATTTCCAACAAAAAAAAGTATACTCTGAGAATTGGCATTATTGAAGTATCTCATCTTTCAGCTCATCTATTTATAAGGGTAGATAACTATGTACATTTCTTCTTTAAAAAGAAGAAAGAAAAAACTATGGACAGTTTAATTCTAAAGATTTAAAACATACCTGGTTTGACTATGACTTTCTATACTTAAACCTTCAAAAAGTGTTCAGGAATCCAGCTCAAATTTAGAAAAAATACATACCAACTAAGACAGAATCCTATCAATGCCAGCCAGATTTGCAGGAAGAGATAAGCAGTTTTCTGGAGGAAAGTCCACTCTGCTTAGGAAGTTATGGTGCAGGTATCATTTCTGCATGCCAAGAACGGGCTTTTCTTTCATTAACAGCATAGTTTCCTTTGTGTAAATTTTTCTTTTTTAAGTAATTTTATTTATTTATGGCTGTGCTGGGTCTTGGTTGCTGTGCGGGCTTTACTCTAGTTGCAATGAGCGGGGGCTACTCTATAGCTGCAGTGCAGGAGCTTTTCATCCCGGTGGCTTCTACTGTTGTGGAACACCAGCTCTAGGGCACATAGGCTTCAGTAGTTGCAGCACACGAGCTCAGTAGTTGCAGCTTCTGGGCTCTAGAGCAGAGGCTCAACGGTTGTGGCAAAACAGCCTAGCTGCCCCACAGCATGTGGGATCCTCCTGGATGAGGGATTAAACTCCTGTCTCCTGCACTGGCAGGCAGACTCTCCACCACTGAGTTAGCAGGGAAACCCTCTTCTTTATCCTTGTTCCGTGTTTTTGGACATGTCTGCCCCAATCCTTGATCTGGCCACATAACCCGGGTCTAACCAACTGGCTTCCTGATCAATATAATTGAATCAGGGATGAGTCTGTGCCTCAGATATGTTTAAAAAGATACCATCATGGGAATCTGAACAGAACAGTTGGTAACTTGAAGTTTTCTTTCACTGAGTTAGATTACAGAACAAGAACTTGGAATTTGGTAGTGATCATTTGCCATCTCTTGCTGAAAGTTGAGCTGAGAATAAAAATCAAAGCTAAGAAATATATAAAAGAATCCCAACAGATTCATTTAAGCCTGCATCCAGCAACTCTGATAACGGATCTGAAATTTCAGTTATTTGACCACTTTAATTGCCCTCAAGACATTTTCAATTAAGCTGGTGTTACAGACTGAATGCTTGTGTCATTCCAAAATTTACATGTTAAAGCCTTAAACCCCTAGTGTAACTGTATTGGAAATGGTGCCTCTAAAGAAGTAATTAAGGTTAAATAAGGTAAAAGAAGAGCCATCAGAAAGTTCTTTCTCCTTCTCCTACTCATCCAACCCCATGAGCAAACCGAGGAGAAGCCACGTGAGGTCACAAGGAGAAAGTGGCAGTCTACAAGCCAGGAAGTGAGTCCTCACCAGAAACCAAATCTTCTGGAACCTTGATAATGGACTACTAGCCTTCAGAACTAGTAGATGATGGATCATTGCCTTCAGAACCGTGAGAAAAATCAATGCATGTTGTTTAAGCTACCCAATCTGGCGTATTTTGTCATAGCAGCCAGAGTAGGCTAATATAGTTAGAGTCACTTAAAACTATGAATACTGTTACCATATAATATGGCCGTAAGGGTTCCATAGGTAGATTTGTATTACAACCCTATCGTGCCAATTTACTCTACTGACAAAACTCCCCTTCAAAAAAAACTATACTGTATTCAGTAAAATATCCTCATTAAGACTAAAAATCCACTGTATTAACAAAAACCTTTAAAATTTACTTTTTAAAATTTTCATTTTACCTTTCCAAGTAGTTCACTGACAAAAATCAAGGTTTCAATTAAACTAAAAGGACTTTGCAATCACACAATTGCCACTAATTATTCACTTAACTATTATGTGTTCTGTTCAGTTCAGTTCAGTCGCTCAGTCATGTCCGACTCTTTGCGACCCCATGAATTGCGGCACGCCAGG
>SJYV01048058.1:155613-171133 GCA_006410875.1 Neotragus pygmaeus | reverse complement strand
GTCCAGTTCTAACTGTTGCTTCCTGATCTGCATACAGATTTCTCAAGAGGCAGGTAAGGTGGTCTGGTATTCCCATCTCTTTCAGAATTTTCCACAGTTTATTGTGGTCCACACAGTCAAAGGCTTTGCCATAGTCAATAAAGCAGAAATAGATGTTTTTCTGGAACTCTCTTGCTTTTTCCATGATCTAGTGGATGTTGGCAGTTTGATCTCTGGTAGTATGTGTTAGGCCTAGACTAATTACATTTTTCTCAAACCAGAGCCATTTCATGTAAGCCACTCAGAATTATCTCAACTTGACACAAGAGGACAATACTGAAAATGGGAATAAAAAATTCTTTACTATAGGATAAGCTTTCAGGTGGCTTTTAATAAATTTTAAAAGTTCTAACTGGTATATCTCTTTCCAATTTTGAGACACTAACAAAAAGAAATATTTTTATGAGAATTAAATAATCGGAGAAAAAAATTTTTTTAAATGAAGAATAAGGAAGGAGGCAGGGAAGGAGGAAGGAATAAGGAAAGAAAGATCAAAGGGGAAAAGGGAGGGTAATTGGTGTGTCTGTGTATGTAAGTGTGAGAGTGTGTGTGGCTCCTCTGTCCATGGGATTCCCCAGGCAAGAATACTGGAAAGGGTTGCCATTTCCTTCTTAAAGGGATCTTCCTGATTGAACCCCGCAGGGATCTCCTGCATTGCAGGCAAATTCTTTACCATCTGAGCCACCAGGAAAGCCCATGTATGTATGTGTGTGGCTGTGTTATGTGTCCTTGAATTACACTCTTCTTCACCCTCAAATTCTGTTAACTCTAACAGGAAAGACACAATGTGCTTTTTGCCAAAGAGTCTCAAATATCTTCTTTTACACTCCTTCACTACCATGTGTCCAGGTGAGAACTTTTGCTTTATGGGAAATGCAATTTAATAGGAAAAATGGACTCAGTGAGTTTCACCACAAATAGGAACATTATTTCATGTTATGGTCCATAAAATACATGTCAAACTAAATCCTCAGTAAACACTAAAACCACTTCTAACCCCTGGGAAAAACAAGTGCATTTCCCTGACACACTTTCGAGTATAGTTAATGCACAATGCCCACCAGAGAAGAGCACCATCATTGGTTCAACTAAGCACTCAGCATAAGACTACCATAGGCCACGCTTAGTGTCAAGTTCCCTTGGAGCAATGGTTTTCAATCTTGAGTATGCACTGGAATCACCTCAAGGGACTGTAAAGACACAGACTGCTGTTCTCCACCTCTCCTCTACCACCTGGGTTTCTGATTGAGGAGTCCTGAGATAAGGCCCCAGAATTTGAACTTTCAGTAAGTTCCCTGGAGATAATCATGGAGAACCTGGAGAACCACACTTTAAGAACCACTAATAAAATGCTACAGATACATCTTGCCTTCTGGTGAGTCCTTGTAGTAGCTCACCTGGTCGTTAGGAGCCACCAGGTTTAGGTCTGGTAGGTGTGAGGAGGATCCTGGTTCAAAAAATACATGCCTCGTATCTTTTTAAAGTAACTCCACAGACCTAGGTTTCAGGACCCCCAAAAGGGACATGTTGATTACTCAAGTCACAGTCTGGGACCAAAATTAAACCTTCCTATCAGGCATTTATAGGTCTCTCAGTCCAGGTACAGGACTAATCAATATCAAACATGGGTCAGTTTTACAATGAAGCCTGGTAACAAAGTTGACCCAAGCCATTTTTATAAGTTTCCAGGAAAATAATACAAGGAAGATAAACGAAGGTCAAAGAGAAAAGGATATTTTGTTTACTCTTTGCCCACTACATACATATCTTAATTAATAATATATTCCTGCATTAAAAGGTAGATAAATTTTTTTTTAATGTTTAGAAAATTTCTTCATTCCTTAATTTTTTTCATTCTTGGCTTAACTAAATCTCAAAGCCAAGAGTTGGAATGATCATTCCAAAAGAAGAAGTGGTAGTTTGCTTTGGGCTTCCTCATAAACATCACCTGCATTCTAAACTGCCATTCATATGACAATGGACATTTTTTTATCTGATGTATATGGTAACTCAAGTTCCACATAAAGGCAATCTTTAAATTCCATACCAAGAATACTTGTTAATCTCTAACTTGATACAAGGATACACAGAAGAACTATACAAAAAAGATATTAATGACCCAATTAACCATGATGGTGCGATCACTCACCTAGAGCCAGACATCCTGGAATGTGAAGTCAAGTGGGCATTAGGAAGCATCAGTACAAACAAAGCTAGTAGAGGTGATGGAATTCCAGTTGAGCTATTTCAAATCCTAAAGATGATGCTGTTAAAGCTCTGCACTCAATATGCCATCAAATTGGAAAACTCAGCAGTGGCCACAGGACTGGAAAAGGACTAGAAAGGTTTTCATTCCAATTCCAAAGAAAAGCAATGCCAAAGAATGTTCAAACTACCACATAATTGCACTCATCTCACACGCTAGTAAAGTAATGCTTAAAATTCTCCAAGCCTGGCTTCAACAGTACATGAACCGTGAACTTCCAGATGTCAATCTGGATTTAGAAAAGGCAGAGGAACTGGAGATCAAATTGCCAACATCCACTGGAATATCAAAAAAGCAAGAGAGTTCCAGAAAAACATCTACTTCCACTTTATTGACTATGCCAAAGCCTTGGACTGTGTGGATCACAAAAAACAGTGGAAAATTCTTCAAGAGATGGTAATACCAGACCACCTGACCTGCCTCCTGAGAAATCTGTATGTAGGTCAAGAAGCAACAGTGAGAACTGGACGTGGAACAACAGACTGGTTCCAAATCAGGACAGGAGTATGTCAAGGCTATATATTGTCACCCTGCTTATTTAACTTATATGCAGAGTACATCATGCAAAATGCCAGGCTGGATGAAACACAAGCTGGATCAAGATTGCTGGGAGAATTATCAATAACCTCAGATATGGAGATGACACCACCCTTATGGCAGAAAGTGAAGAAGAACTAAAGAGCCTCTTGATGAAAGTGAAAGAGAAGAGTGAAAAAGCTGGCTTAAAACTCAACATTCAGAAAACGAAGACCATGGCATCCGGTCCCATCACTTCATTGCAAAAAGATGGGGAAACAATGGAAACAGTGACAGACTTTATTTTGAGGGGCTCCAAAATCACTGCAGACGATGACTGCAGCCATGAAATTAAAAGACACTTGGCCCTTGGAAGAAAATCTATGATGAACCTAGACAGCATATTAAAACGCAGAGACTTTACTTTGCCGACAAGGGTCTATCTAGTCAAAACTATGGTTTTTCCAGTAGTCATGTATAGACGTTAAGAGTTAACTATAAGGAAAGCTGAGTACCCAAGAATTGATGCTTTTGAATTGTNACTCCTAGCGACCCCATGGACTGCAGCCTACCAGGCTCCTCCATCCATGGGATTTTCCAGGCAAGAGTACTGGAGTGGGTTGCCATTGCCTTCTCCCAATACGTACATACATGAATACGTACTATATGTGTGTGTGTATACGTGTGTGTCCATATCCTACTTATTGATGTCTCTGGAGGGCCCTGATCAAGACAATAACTTTTTAGGAAGAACTCGAAAGAATTAGACCTGGTGGCTCAGTAGTAAAGAATCAGCCTGCAATGCAGAGACACACACAGGAGATGGAAGTTCATTCCCTGGGTTGGGAAGATCCCCTGGAGAAGGAAATGGCAACTCACTCCACTATTATTGCCTGGGAAATTCAATGGACAGAGCAGCCTGGTGGGCTACAGTTCATGGGGTCAGAAAAGAGTCGGACACAACTTAGAAACTGAACAACAATAACAACAAAAACAACAGAGACAAATGGAAGGAGTTTGAATTTGTGCATCAGAAGTCCTCCTGACAACTAGAAACATCCATATTGGACGTGGAGTAAATGGGAAATGGACTTTCACAGTGCTCAACTAACATTTATGTATTTAATAGGAATAACATGGTAGATGTTTAATTAGATGATATTGAAGCTACATTTTACAGCAATGGCTTTCAAAGTTAGCTGTGTATGAAAAAAAAAAAAAAGCCTTTAAAAATACTGGTGCTTGGTCTTTACTCCCAGAAAGTATAATTTAATTAGTTTCTGAAGTACAGCCTGGGCACAGAATTTCTAAATGCTCCCCAGGTGATAAGTTGGAGAACAACAACAGGTCCACAAGATGACAGAGACCAGATTTGAAAAGTAACATGTAAGAGAAACCAAGAGTCTGTGGGTGAAAAGCATAATATAAAAGAATAGCATGATATGCCTGCCTCACATCAAAGTTCTTGAGCTATATTATTATTGTTGTTATTAATAGTAACAAGAAGGTTATACACATATCTCACAACAAAACTGCTCTGTAAATAGTATGCTTTGCGTGTTTTAGCTGAAAAAACCAAAGCTCAAACTGAGAAGACTAGGTAAACTGCTCAAGAGCTTACAGCCACAGTCAGATAGCCATAGTTTAAACCAGTGGTCTTGCTGATTTCACAGTCTACACTCTGAACTTTAGGCTATGACACCTCCTATCCACCTGAATAAAATGCCTTGATTAAGATAAGTAAAAATCTCACTGTGCAACATACAATCAGGTATCTATGTTCCAGCCCCAGTACCTCTGTTTAAAGATGATAGCAAATTTGTGTCCAGAGAGGGGTGATCAGGTTGTTGGAGAGTCTGTAAGCAATTTCCACAAGGGAGAGGTTAAAATAATGTGTAAGTGTTTGACACAAAAAAGGCAAAATTAACTAATTGAGTGGAGAGAAAAAATGACTGGAAAAAGAGAACATTGGTAATACCTTCAAATATTGTGAAAGTTGTCATCTAAAAGAGGTTATTATGCTTATCCAAATAAAATAAGTATATTCTGCTTATCTCCTGAGATTGAAATCAGGATCATAAGTTACATTTTGCAAGAAAAGGAAGTTGTAGTTGATATAAAGAAGACTTTCCAATAATTAGTGCTGTTCTAAAAATAACAAGCAAGGTTGCTGAGGTAATTTAATGAGAAAACATGTTTTATAAAAAGCATATAAAATACTAGGTAATTTTGTTTCTATTATCACATTTGCGAGGTCCCGTCCATTGCAATGTTCAAGTAGATACTAAAATTGTTTTTTGGCACTAGAAAGGAATAAGAAGATAGTTAAAGCCAAGTATATTTCTAAGATTCTATCTTTACATATCATAGGTTTCCAAAAAAAGATGTTTTATGAAATGTCTTGTCCTATAACTAGTGAATAAAATACACACTCTCTATTTATATAGTGCATTGATTCCAATGTCAATAGAATATGGTCTCTCTTTTCCCATTACTAAAATTAGGAAAAATTCATGACGATAATATGGCAGGTGTTGCTTGATGAAAACTTAACAGGAGGCTAACTGTGAAATGTTCATTATATTTAATATGCTGCTGTTGCTGCTGCTAAGTTGCCTCAGTCGTGTCCAACTCTGTGCAACCCCATAGAGGGCAGTCCACCAGGCTCCCACGTCCCTGGCATTCTCCAGGCAAGAACACTGGAGTGGGTTGCCATTTTCTTCTCCAATGCAGAAAGTGAAAAGTGAAAGTGAAGTTGCTCAGTCGTGTCCAACTCTTAGCAACCCCATGGACTACGGCTCACCAGGCTCCTCCGTCCATGGGATTTTCCAGGCAAGAGTACTGGAGTGGGTTACCATTGTCTTCTCTGATATTTAACATAAACACCACCAAATACATCAGTGGATAAAAGATTTCCTGAGAGAGGACGGAGGCCAATGTCTCTCTTTAGCAGCTACCAGGGGTGATCATTCCATTTATTTTCTTGAATTTGTGCCTTGTCTCACCCTCTCCACAGCAAGAGTTTCTCAATTCAGTTCAGTTCAGTTGCTCAGTCGTGTCCGACTCTTTGCAACTCCATGAATTGCAGCACACCAGGCCTCCCTGTCCATCACCAAATCCCAGAGTTCACCCAAACTCATGTCCATCGAGTTGGTGATACCATCCAGCTCTCTCATCCTCTGTCGTCCCCTTCTCCTCCTGCCCACAATCCCTCCCAGCATCATAGTCTTTTCCAATGAGTAAACTCTTTGCAGCAGGTGGCCAAACTATTGGAATTTCAGCATTAGCATCAGTCCTTCCAAAGAATACTCAGGACTGATCTCCTTCAGAATGGACTGGTTGGATCTCCTTGCAGTCCAAGGGACTTTCAAGAGTCTTCTCCAACACCACAGTCCAAAAGCATCAATTCTTTGGTGCTCAGCTTTCTTCACAGTTCAACTCTCACATCCATACATGACCACAGGAAAAACCATAGCCTTAACTAGACAGACCTTTGTTGGCAAAGAAATGTCTCTGCTTTTCAATATGCTATCTAGCTTGGTCATAACTTTCCTTCCAAGGAGTAAGAGTCTTTTAATTTCATGGCTGCAATCACCATCTACAGTGATTTTGGAGCCCCCCGAAATTAAGTCTGACACTGTTCCCACTGTTCCCCCATCTATTTGCCATGAAGTGATGGGACCAGATGCCATGATCTTAGTTTTCTGAATGTTGAGCTTTAAGCCAACTTTTTCACTCTCCTCTTTCATTTGAGTTTCTAAACAGGCCCAAATTACAGTTTTGGTTCCCCCACTGTGTATAGCAGAGTGATTGCCACATAGAACGCCTTCAACAAAAGGTTGATTTGGAAATGACCTAGACCAAAAAAAAAGTTGTTTGTGGTTCTGCACTCAGAGCATAGTGGAGAATTTAGGAAAATGTGTAATTCAGGAAAAGTACATTTTAGACAGGTTCCTATAATTCAGGGAAAAGTAAAAGAATTGGGCTTAAATGATCTAATTCATGCAATTTTCCAAAAAAGACATATATTTTAAAGATACTGGCTTAAGGCATCATACACTTCATTGCTGATACCATAAGAACTTTAATGAATCTTCAAATTCTATGCTCAGTTCTTCCCTTATAAAATGCAGTAGTACACCGAAGTCAGGGAGGATTCTTCTCATATTGACTGCTGTATCCCAGCACCCGGCACACAGCATCTGCTCCACAAAGACTGGCTAAATGAATGAATGAGCAGGCTTTGAAAATGAAATGTTTAATGTGCCTTTTAAAGAGATATTACAAGACCTTTGAGTGACTATGATATTTCCAAAAAGCTTCTCTGTGAGCATATGACTTATTTAGCATCTTAAAGTTCATGTTGACAGAGAGGGTAAAAGTATGAATACTTTCTTGAGCTCAGTTATTTCTGACTTGTGAGGTTCAGAAATCAACAGTGATAACAGTCCAGCCTGAGCGAGATATAAACAGGAGCTGTATGCCAACTTCCCAATTGCAGTTTCCATGTTAAGTTGCCTTTTTTGCTGCCACTGAGAAAAGAGTGCCATTGAGCAGTACTAGGAGTAAGGAAAAATTGATCTATTGGAATAAACATTTGAAACCTCACAGGAGTGCTGATATCTGCAACACCACTTGAAACTTGGGCTCGGAGCCAAGAGAAACACACGTCATCAAGGGGGTACTGTTTCATCCACAAGGGCAGTTCAGCGGCCACATCTCACACCAAAAATGCTGGAGGTGAGAGCACCCCATGTCCCTTAAAATTCCCTAACACACATTTATAAAAGAAGATAACTGCATTAACCAAATAAAGATGCTCTCTGAGAAAAGGAAGAGAGAATGAGAAAATCTATTTTATCCTCTAGGTGAGGAATACAAGTAAAATGTTTTATTAAATATGCCTCTAAAATGTATGAAACAATAAGCTGGCTACCATCATAGTCTGCACATACCCTTGAAGGAGCTCAAGGAAAGTTAGCATCCTTTTCTGTGGGTACTTGCTCCAGTCATGTTCAAGATAAGGCAAGTCTCAGAGTCTGGTGGGTAAAATGATTAGATGATCTCTCTATCTCAGTATGGGACTTCCCAGATGGTTCAGTGGTCAAGAATTGGCCTGCCAATGTAGGAGACACAGGTTGAATCTCTGGGTCAGGAAGATCCCTGGAGGAGAGAATGGCAACCTATTCCACTATTCTTGCCTGGGAAATCCCATGGACAGAGAAATCTGGTGGGCCACAGCCTATAGTGTTGCNAAATGTCTCTGCTTTTCAATATGCTATCTAGCTTGGTCATAACTTTCCTTCC
This sequence comes from Neotragus pygmaeus, assembly GCA_006410875.1. Classification (NCBI taxonomy): domain Eukaryota; kingdom Metazoa; phylum Chordata; class Mammalia; order Artiodactyla; family Bovidae; genus Neotragus; species Neotragus pygmaeus. Next base: position 163,005 of record SJYV01048058.1, on the reverse strand, counting down.
AAGGAGTAAGAGTCTTTTAATTTCATGGCTGCAATCACCATCTACAGTGATTTTGGAGCCCCCCGAAATTAAGTCTGACACTGTTCCCACTGTTCCCCCATCTATTTGCCATGAAGTGATGGGACCAGATGCCATGATCTTAGTTTTCTGAATGTTGAGCTTTAAGCCAACTTTTTCACTCTCCTCTTTCATTTGAGTTTCTAAACAGGCCCAAATTACAGTTTTGGTTCCCCCACTGTGTATAGCAGAGTGATTGCCACATAGAACGCCTTCAACAAAAGGTTGATTTGGAAATGACCTAGACCAAAAAAAAAGTTGTTTGTGGTTCTGCACTCAGAGCATAGTGGAGAATTTAGGAAAATGTGTAATTCAGGAAAAGTACATTTTAGACAGGTTCCTATAATTCAGGGAAAAGTAAAAGAATTGGGCTTAAATGATCTAATTCATGCAATTTTCCAAAAAAGACATATATTTTAAAGATACTGGCTTAAGGCATCATACACTTCATTGCTGATACCATAAGAACTTTAATGAATCTTCAAATTCTATGCTCAGTTCTTCCCTTATAAAATGCAGTAGTACACCGAAGTCAGGGAGGATTCTTCTCATATTGACTGCTGTATCCCAGCACCCGGCACACAGCATCTGCTCCACAAAGACTGGCTAAATGAATGAATGAGCAGGCTTTGAAAATGAAATGTTTAATGTGCCTTTTAAAGAGATATTACAAGACCTTTGAGTGACTATGATATTTCCAAAAAGCTTCTCTGTGAGCATATGACTTATTTAGCATCTTAAAGTTCATGTTGACAGAGAGGGTAAAAGTATGAATACTTTCTTGAGCTCAGTTATTTCTGACTTGTGAGGTTCAGAAATCAACAGTGATAACAGTCCAGCCTGAGCGAGATATAAACAGGAGCTGTATGCCAACTTCCCAATTGCAGTTTCCATGTTAAGTTGCCTTTTTTGCTGCCACTGAGAAAAGAGTGCCATTGAGCAGTACTAGGAGTAAGGAAAAATTGATCTATTGGAATAAACATTTGAAACCTCCTCAGGAGTGCTGATATCTGCAACACCACTTGAAACTTGGGCTCGGAGCCAAGAGAAACACACGTCATCAAGGGGGTACTGTTTCATCCACAAGGGCAGTTCAGCGGCCACATCTCACACCAAAAATGCTGGAGGTGAGAGCACCCCATGTCCCTTAAAATTCCCTAACACACATTTATAAAAGAAGATAACTGCATTAACCAAATAAAGATGCTCTCTGAGAAAAGGAAGAGAGAATGAGAAAATCTATTTTATCCTCTAGGTGAGGAATACAAATAAAATGTTTTATTAAATATGCCTCTAAAATGTATGAAACAATAAGCTGGCTACCATCATAGTCTGCACATACCCTTGAAGGAGCTCAAGGAAAGCTAGCATCCTTTTCTGTGGGTACTTGCTCCAGTCATGTTCAAGATAAGGCAAGTCTCAGAGTCTGGTGGGTAAAATGATTAGATGATCTATCTCAGTATGGGACTTCCCAGATGGTTCAGTGGTCGAGAATTGGCTTGCCAATGTAGGAGACACAGGTTGAATCTCTGGGTCAGGAAGATCCCTGGAAGAGAGAATTGCAACCTACTCCACTATTCTTGCCTGGGAAATTCCATGGACAGAGAAATCTGGTGGGCCACAGCCTATAGTGTTGCAAAGAGTCTTGACATGACTGAGCATGCAAACAAGCATGCACGCTATCTCAATATACAGGATTCAGGGTATTTCCTATTCTACATTTCCATATACAGTGAAACTTTGTTGAGCACCTATTAATGACCAAGCAGTGGGGAATATAATGAGTAAGATCATCATGAAGCTTATACAAAAGTGAAGGTAAAAAAAAATTAACAATATCCATTACACAATAATTTTTAAATTATATAACATTTGTGGCAAATGTTATAAAAGAGATAAATAAGATTAGCAATATATAAAATTGGGAAAATTGACAGATTACTTCCTGGTGACATTTCAGCTGAATGATCAAGGATAAAAAGGAATTGACCAGAGAAAGTCATCATCACCTTGACAGGTACGTGTGTTAGTCCCTCAGTCGTGCCCAACTCTTTGCGACCCCATGGTCTGCAGCCTGCCAGGCTCCTCTGACTACAGGATTTTCCAGGCAAGGATAAAGGAGTGATTTGCATTTCCTCCTCCAGGGGATCTCCCCCAACCAGGCATCGAACTCAGGTCTCCTGCACTGCGGGCAGACTCTTTATAGACTGAGCTACCAGGGAAGCCTGGTAGAAGGGCCCTCTAAGCTAAGTAGAAGTGCCCTCAGGGTACCTGGTTAATCAAATCACTGTTGCTTGTTAAAATTCTGTGCATCTTTAATTTGAAAAATGTCTTTTTTTGACCCTGAAATCTGGCCTTTTGCATAACGAAGCCAAATAAAACTGTTTTGAGCTTTAGGCTTCATACCAATTACCTGCTATCTGACCTTACCTTTTCCCTCTATGAGCAATTTTTTCCACCAAGTTTATTTTGCCCTCAGATGGATTTACAAATCATTATTTTTCAAAACTCTTTAACAATTTATTCTGTACAAGGTTTTTGCTTTGTCTTGTTTGATGTTTTTAAATTCTGAAGTATCAAAAGATTTTAAAAAATATGGTAATACAAAATGAGTTTTACTTGCCCAGATGACATCACTAAAAATTGTGATGATCATTCATGACATTCCAATGTATAAGAACAAGTGTCACTTTTGCTTTCAGAAGGCAATCTGGGATCTGATGCAATAATGACTGTGAACTGACAATACACAGCTCAGCACTGGTGAGTAAGTCTAAAGTTGTTAAAATTCACTTATGTCAGCTGGGGAAAAGTTTCCTAAGCTGGGATCTAGAATAGCAAAATAAAGCCCATGTATTAGAATATATCCATGTGCATGCATAGACGAGAGAAGAGGTGTAGGGGAATATAGGAACTATATATCCTGAACTCCTCACACTTCAGATAAGGGACTCATAGATATGAGAGATACTGCTCAGGTTGCTCAGCCAGCAAGTGACAATGGCTGAGAATGCACTGGAATATGATGAAATCCACCTATGGGTAAAATAAACTCGGTGGCAAAAACTGCTCATAGAGGGAAAAGGTAAGGTCATATAGCAAGTAATTGGTATGAAGCCTAAAGCTCAAGAGTTTTATTTGGCTTCATTATGCAAAAGGCCAGATTTCAGGGTCAAAAAAAGACATTTTTCAAATTAAAGATGCACAGAATTTTAACAAGCAATAGTGATTTGATTAACCAGGTACCCTGAGGGCACTTCTATGTAGCTTAGAACTCTTTAGTATCATTACTTTATTTAATGTGGTGGCATACTACGTTTTTCCAAAGATGTTCCCAACCATATCTCTCAGCCCACATATTCTTCTCCAATGAAACCTTGTCATTTCTCCATTAGGAGGTGACATCCAAAGAGAAGAACAAATATCATATATTAATTACATATATGGAATTTAGAAAAATAGTATTGATGAGCCTATTTACAGAGAAGAAATGGAGATGCAGGTGTAGAGAATGGGCTGATGGACACAGCAGGGGAAGAAGAGGGTGGGACAAACTGAGAAAGCAGCATTGACATATATACACTGTCATATGTAAGACAGATGGCTAATGGGAAGCTGCTGTGCAACACAGAGAGCCCAGCTTGTAGCTCTCTGATGACCTAGAGGCGGGGAATGGGGAAGGCGAGGAAAGCTCAAGATAGGAGATATACATACATACATACATACATACATACATATACACACATACATACACTATGGCTGATTTGTGCTGATGTACAGTTGAGACCACCGCAACATTGTAAGGCAATTATCCTCAACAAAAACAACAAAAAAGTGATGTCTAATTTACCTCCCCTTGAATCTGGGCTGCCTTATAACTTGTCAGTAGCCAACAGAATGTGGTAGGAGTGACCCTGAGTGACTTTTCAGGCTGGGTCAGGAAGACCATGGAGCTTCTGCCTGGTTCTCCTGGGACACTTGCTCTGGAGAAGCCATAACCCTGGAAGGGTCTGACCACTCCAGGACTGACTGCCACACTGGAAAGGCTGCATACTGATGCTCCAGACTAGCCCCAGGTGAACCCAGTCTTTTATCCATTCTGGGCATAAGGCCAAAAATAGAATAGAGGAGCTGTTTAAGAAGTGATTCCCCTCACCTTCCTCTGAGTCCTTCCAGCTGAGTCCATAGACATCATAGAGCAGGGGAAAAAAAAAAACAACCCACTGTCTAAATTCCTGATTCTCAGAAACCAGGGAAGTCACCCTCAGAAACCATAACCATAATGAAATTGCGTAAATATAAATTAGAGCCATCAGGCTTAGCAGGGTTTGTTTGTTATCCAAAAATAAATGACTGGAACAAATGTTTTGGTTTTTGCTTTCCCTATAAGGGTTACTATGAGCACTGAGCCCATTAAACAGATGAGAAATCTAAGGCACAGCAAGATTAAGTTAACTAGATCATAGAAAAATAAATAGAATGATAAAATCATAACAATAAAATGATCATCTGACATTCAATTGAGGACACTGAGACCCAGAGAAAAATGACTTGGATCAAGATACACAGTTAAAGGTAGATCCACGAAAGGAATTTAGTTTTCTGCTAGCATTCTTTCCAAAATATTAGACCAAGCATGCATGCGTGCTCAATCATTTTTGACTCTTTTTGACCCCATAGGCTATAACTTGCCAGGCTCCTCTGTCGATGGAATTTTCTAGGCAAGAATACTGGAGTGAATTGTCAATTCCTCCTACCGGAGATCTTCCTGACCCAGGGATAGAACCCACAGTTCCTCCACTGACAGGCAGATTCTTTACCACTGAGCCACCTGGCAAGTCCCATTAGACCAAACATGATACAGCTTAAAAAAAAAAAAATCACGTTTTAGAATCCGATCCAAGCTGACTATATCCTTAAAAATCTTCCTTATGTTTCAGTGTCCTTACATATTGAAAACTGGAAGAATACAGAGAAAGGACAATAGCAGAAAAGCCATAGGGATTTGAATGAGATCTGTAATTAATAGAGTTGTACTAACGTCAATTCTCTGGTTTTGATCATTCCACTAAGACTATATATAAGGTGCTAATATTAAGAGAAGCTGTGAGAGGGGTATACAAGATTTCCATAGTATTTTTGTAAAATTTTTTAGGCAAAATCGGATCTAAATAAAATTTGACCTAAATTTTTTTTATAAAAGGAAAACACTAGTTACTTAGCAAGGTTTTTTTAACACTGTGTTTGGAAAATACCATTCTTGGTGATTAGAAAGTATTTCATTTCTGTTTGCTTCACCCATCTCAACTTTTTGATAAAGTCAGAATAGAGGTCAACTGACTGGTAGTTCAGGCCTTGTTTCGGAGGCAGTATCCTAATATACTGTAGCTACAGTCAAGCACGTTGCAGCCAAAACATTTTTGAGAAAATTAACTTCAGAAGTAGATGATGGGAAACTTTCCACAGTAGTGAAATGTCTAGACCTCTTCTCCAGTGTTTGAGTTCTTGGTAGACACAAGCTCTCATCTAGCTGAGAGTCCTCACACCTGTAACTTCCACTTCTACTTGCCCTTGTTCAGAGATGAGACACCATTAGATGTCATTAGATGCCATCTGTATGCAGCCGTGAACTAGCTGAACACTCTATGAAACTGCCTTCCAAAGCTAATTGAGTTGCTCTAAATATTAATATGTGAAAAAACAGAAATGGGGTTGCACCGAAGAAGGTTGAGTAAGATATTTAAAGAGATTTTACAAGTGGTAGAGTGGGCCAATTCCTTTCTCCCCTCAAGGAAACATGTATTTTATCAATCTACCAGGGGTCTGGGAACCCTGCCATACCATAAAGGAGAAATTGAAGGATAACTCTGGGGTCAATAATCAGAATCATTTAAAAATAATTTTGCTGACTCCCATCTTCAAATCCTGGGGACATTCATAAAACTTATCTATGAACATAAAGGGGATTCCCTTGTGACTCAGCAGGTAAAGAATCTACCTGCAATGTGGGAGACCTTGGTTTGATCCCTGGGTTGGGAAGAGTCCTTGGAGAAGGGAAAGACTACCCACTCCAGTATTTGGGCCTGGAGAATTCCATGAACTATACAGTCCATGGAGAAGGCAACAGCACCCCACTCCAGTACACTTGCCTGGAAAATCCTATGGATGGAGGAGCCCGGTAGGCTGCAGTCCATGGGGTCGCTAAGAGTCAGCCGTGACTGACCGACTTCACTTTCACTTTTCACTTTCATGCATTGGAGAAGGAAATGGAAACCCACTCCAGTGTTCTTGCCTGGAGAATCCCAGGGACGGGGGAGCCTGGTGGGCTGCCGTATATGGGGTCGCACAGAGTCAGACACCACTGAGTGACTTTCACTTTCACGAACATAAGATACCAAACGAGCAGAACAGCAATTGGCTTGGCCTCCTGTCTCGAAACGAAAAGAACAGACTGTTCCAAAAACATACTGTTGTGGATCTATAACAGAAATCAGGTAACTTCTACAGTTGAGTGTTAAGGGCTGCTGCCCAACATTCAGAATTTTGGCTACAAGATGACCAATCTTCATAAGTTCATAAAACTAATAACCTCCAACATCCATATTCAAGGTTCTTTTTACTGTACTATATTGTGTCTTTCTAACATCAGAGTGCTTTCTACCTGAAGTCCTTGCCTTATCATTCTCGGAAATTCCTATTTGATGTGTGTCAATGTAGTAAGAAAACATAATTGCGGACAACACAGACTCATTTTTCTACACCACAGAGCCATTAAACATGGTTCATCTTTTATTCCATAGTTCAGTATTCTTAGAGAGCAATAATACTGACCCCAAAGCCTGTACAATACCTGAGAGCATCTTCTGAATCATTAAGTATAGGTTCAGTTCAGTTCAGTAGCCCAGTGTGTCCGACTCTTTGAGACCCCATAAATCACAGCACACCAGGCCTCCCTGTCCATCACCATTTCCTGGTTCACACAGACTCACGTCCATTGAGTCAGTGATGCCATCCAGCCATCTCATCCTCGGTCGTCCCTTTTCCTTCTGCCCCCCAATCCCTCCCAGCATCAGAGTCTTTTCCAATGAGTCAGTTCTTCACATCAGGTGGCCAAAGTACTGGAGTTTCAGCTTTAGCATCATTCCTTCCAGAGAAATCCCAGGGCTGATCTCCTTCAGGATGGACTGGTTGGATCTCTCCGCAGTCCAAGGGACTCTCAAGACTCTTCGCCAACACCAAAGTCCAAAAGCATCAATTCTTCAGTGCTCAGCTTTCTTCACAGTCCAACTCTCACATCCATACATGACCCCTGGAAAAACTATAGCCTTGACTAGA
>SJYV01048058.1:67039-151826 GCA_006410875.1 Neotragus pygmaeus | reverse complement strand
GAAAGAGTTGGACATGACCGAGTGACTAAAACGACAACAATAACAAGCTGCTGCTAATTATAATAATAATTGCAAATGCTCATATAATACTCTGCCAGAAGCTATACTAAACACATTACACATACAAACTCATTTAATCCTCACAACAACTCTATGAACTATGGTCTAATAAAAATGAGTCTCTTATGCTCATTTTATAGATAAGGAAACAGGTGCTTTAGATTACCTCCACTTGGGTCCTTATCATTTTTTCCCTGAACAAGTGCAATAGTCTCCTCTAACATGCTCTGTTTACAGTCTAATTATCTTCAAATCTACTCTCCACTAAATTGCCATTGTTCATTAATAGATAAATGTCACCCTGGGTCTCTCTTGACTATAAGCCTTCAGTGTCTCTTGCATACAGTATCATCTAAGAGTGCCTGCCAAAATCAGCTGGGGAAATTTTCACAAAATAAATGCCTACGCCCACTCCTCACCTACAGAATCAGGACTACCTTGGGGCAGGAGTCAGGGAGGGAGGGTGTCTGAGCACGTATATATTAAGAAGTTTTCTCAGAACTTCTGACATGTGTCTCTAATCCAGAACACAGACCTCTCTAATCCAGAACACAGACCACTCTAATTCAGATTGCTGTGTTTTGTTTTAAAAGGGTTATTGATGTATAATTTACATTTATAAAGTTCAACCATTGTGTGTGCATAATTCAATGAGTTTTCATAAATTTACAAACTTTGGCAACCTTAACCACAATTCAGTTTCAGAACATTTCTATAATGCCTAAAATACCTGGAAAAGGTCAATTTTCATTCCAATCCCTAAGAAAGGCAATGCCAAAGAACGTTCAAACTACCACCCAATTGAACTCATCTCGTACACTAGTAAAGTAATGCTTAAAATTCTCCACGCCAGGCTTCAGCAATATGTGAACCGTGAATTTCCAGATGTTCAAGCTGGTTTTAGAAAAGGCAGAGGAATGAAAGATCAAATTGCCAACATCCAATGGATCATCAAAAAAGCAAAACAGTTCCAGAAAAACATCTATTTCTGCTTTATTGACTATGCCAAAGCCTTTGACTATGTGGATCACAACAACCTGTGGAAAATTCTTCCAGAGATGGGAATATAAAACCACCTGACCTGCCTCCTGAGAAACCTATATGCAGGTCAGGAAGCCATAGTTAGAACTGGACATGGAACAATAAACTGGTCCCAAATTGGGAAAGCAGTATGTCAAGTCTATATATTGTCACTGGGCTTATTTAACTTGTATGCAGAGTACATCATGCAAAATACCCAGCTGGATGAAGCACAAGCTGGAATCAAGATTGCTGGGAAAAATATCAATAACCTCAGATACAGAGATGATACCACTCTTATGGCAGAAAGTGAAGAAGAACTAAAGAGCCTCTTGATGAGAGTGAAAGCAGAGATTGAAAAAGTTGGCTTAAAACTCAACATTCAGAAAACAAAGATCATGGCATCCACTCCCATTACTTCATGAAGAATAGACGGGGAAACAATGGAAACAGTGACAGGCTTTATTTTGAGGGGCTCCAAAATCACTGCAGATAGTGACTGCAGCCATGAAATTCTAAGATGCTTGCTCCTTTGAAGAAAAGCTATGACAAACCTAGACAGCATATTAAAAAGCAGAGACATTACTTTCTTGACAAAGTAAGAAAAGTACTACAAATGTAGACAAATGTCCATCTAGTCAAAGCTATGGTTTTTCCAGTAGTCATGTATGGATGTGTGAGTTGAACATAAGGAAAGCTGAGTGCCTAAGAATTGATGCTTTTGAACTGTGGTGTTGGAGAAGACTCTTGGGAGTCCCTTGGACTGCAAGGAGATCCAACCAGTCTATTCTAAAGGAGATCAGTCCTGAATATTTATTGGAAGGACTGATGCTGAAGCTGAAACTCCAATACTTTGGCCACATAATGCAAAGAACTGACCCATTGGAAAAGACCATGATGCTGGGAAAGATTGAAGGCAGGATGAGAAGGGGACGACAGAGGATGAGTTGGTTGGATGGCATCACTGACTCGATGGACATGAGTTTGAGTAAGCTCCGGGAGTTGGTGATGGACAAGGAAGCCTGCTGTGCTGCATTCCATGGGATCACAAAGAGTCAGACATGACTGAGCGACTGAACTGAACTGAAAAGATTTTCTGTTCATATACAGTAAAGCCTACTTCCAACCTATCCCTAGGAAACCACTATATGATTTTTTTCTCTATAGAATTGCATGTACTGCCCATTTCACATAAATGTAACCTGTTAAGACTGGCTTCTTTCTGGAGGTTCCTACACATTATAATTTGTGTCAGTAGTTTGTTCCTTTTAAAGGCTATAAATATGCTACTGTATGCACATACTCATTTTTCAGTCATTCACTGTTTAATGGATATTTGGACTGTGTGCATCTTTGGCTACTATGAATAGTTCTGCTATGAGCATGTGGGTACATATTATCATGTGGACTTATATTTTCAATTCCCTTAGATAAATAGAGAAATATAAAATTGTTGTGCTGTGTTATAAGTTCATAATTAACTTTTCAAGAAAATTTCAAACTGTTTTCCAAAGTGGTTGAATTATTTGATATTTCCACCAGTAATGCACTAGGGTTTCATTTTCTCCACATCCTTACCAACAGCGGTAATTGTCTGTCTTTGATAACAGACATTTTCTACTGGATGAGAAGTGGTACTCCATTATGGTTTTAATTTGCAATTCCCTAATGACAAAAGATGTTGAATATCTTTTAAGTGCTTAATGGTTATTAATATATCTTCTTTGATGAAATAGCTACTCAGCTTTTTTTCCCATTTTAAAATAAATTATCTTATTTCTTTTTTTTTGCTATTATTTGTTTGTTGCCTTCAGTTTTTTTAATATAAATTTATTTAATTGGAGATTAATTACTTTACAATATTGTATTGGTTTTGCCATACATCAATATGAATCCACCACAGGTATACACATGTTCCCCATCCTGAACCCCCTCTATCCTCCCTCCCCAAATTATCTTATTTCTGAATTGTAAGATTTTTCTATATATTCTACAGCACATGTTTTTATCAAATAAATAACTTGCAAATATTTTCTCTCAGGCTAAGGCTTGTCTTTTTAGTTTATTGATGGTGTCTTTTGAACAACAAAAGGTTTTAATTCTGACAAAATTCAGTTTATTAATTTCTCTTTCACGATTGCACTTTTGGTGTCATGTCTAAGAACCTGTTAACTAATTCACAGTCACAAAAAATTTCTACTGTTTTCTTTTAGAAGTTTTATAATTTTAGAGCTTACATTTAGGTCTATGATCTATTTTATGTTGTGTGTATGATAGAAGGTAAGGAGCTAAATTCACCACTTTACATGTGGTTATCTAATTGTCCCAGTACTATAAAAGCTGTTCTTTTTTTTTTTCTCCAGCTATTTTTTTTTAATTTTACTTTACAATACTCTATTGGTTCTTATTCCCTCTTAATCATCTTGATATTGTTGTTGAAAAATCAGTTGACCATAAATATAGGATTTATCTTGGATCTCATTATTCATTCCACTAATCTATATGTGTATTCTTGAGCCAATACCATACTGTTTAGTTAATGTAAGATCATAAGTTTTTGAGTTGAGTAGTCTACTTTTTTCTTTCAAAATTGCTTTGGCTATTCTGAGTCTTTTACATTTTCATATAAATTTTAAAACTAGCTCATAAGTTTCTAGGAAAAACAAAAGCCAGTGAGGATTTAGCAACTGTGTTGTACAGATCAACTAGAGAATTACCATTTTGACTATATTGTCTTCTAATCCATGAACATGTATTTCTCTCATCCATGTTTTGTAATTTTCAATGTCCACACCTTGCACTTCTTTTGTTACATATATTCCTAAGTGACTTGAGTTTTTAATGCTATTATGAATGACACTGTGCTCTTTTTTTCATTGTTAAATTGCATGCTGCCAGTACACATAAATAAAATTAGTTTTGTAGACCATTGGTTTTTATAAAGTAAAATCTTATAACCTTTCTACAGATGTGATGTATGAAAAGATTTTCATGACACCATATCAGCCTCCTAATTAACATCATTTCCTATCACCCACAACTCAAGAGTGTTTGTTTCCTTAGGACTGAACGTTTGGTAGCACCCTGCAATCCTATGATGTTTCTTGTTTAAATTTTCATTTATATCTCATATCTAGTTTATACATTCTTATCCTAGAAATCTCTTTTTATTTCTCTGCACTTGCCCTACCTTGCACTGTGAAATGCATGTGCACAGTGCACGTATGCACATACACACACACAGAGCTCCTCTTATGTGCTTTCAAAACTCTTAAATTGGAGGTCTATCATTGTTTTTTCTATATTGCATTTTAACTAAATTCTTATTACACATCTTGAGAAATTGAATAACCATGTACAGGAAAATCTGCTGGCTGTTCATCAATATTCACCTTCTCCTTCCAAAGAAACAGAGTCCCTAAGTATTTAGTAAGCATAACACCACCAAAAAGAAAAAGACACTAAAGACTGGATCTCCCAACCTCCCAGCAGATAGATGTAGCAGCATGAGTATGCTGTGATCAGCGAGCAGGACTTCATGAGGCAGCTTCCAGAAATCTTCCCTCCGAAACAGCCAGTGTACACGTTTTCCTTCTTTATGCTTTTCTCCTTCTTGCTAGCCAGTCTCCAACCTGACCGGTAGATCAGCAGCAGCCATCCTGACCATGTGGTGATCTTGGGAATGGGGCACCGTATATAGCAAAGCAACAATAAGAGAAGAGCCTGCATTCCTACAGGCAACTCTGGTCACCTGCTTCTGGGCTTTCCATGAGAAAGACATACACTATACACTGCTCCCTGACTTGTTGTGTCTCTGGGTCTCTGCTACCTATTGCCAAATTTAATCCAAATATATACACCACACTTCACTGCATCCTCAGTAACTGATGCAGTGTTAACACCTTGTAGGTGTTTAGCTGATATCTGCTGATTTACTACAAAGAAATAGCAATAGTAGAAGAAAAAAAAAAACTTCATGAATATCAACTTCAAGTTTTATTCTATTTCCAGTGTACTATATTTATAATATATTAGGTATACAATATGGCCTTCAGAAGCCTCTCAGTTTTTTTATTCTAATTTATTTTAATTTATTTATCATGATACTAATAAACTCTTTGTTTTTTTTTGATGTAGCAGGAAAAAGACAAATTTATGCAATTATTCTGGGAATATTCAAGCAGAGTGAAGGCCTATAATTGAATATAATAATAGATTGTACAAAATCATAGCCGTTAACGACAATAGCATGCAAAGCCATTAAACAATCCAATTCCAGAGATGAAAAGCTGAAGTTCAGAGAGGTTGTACAATTAATTCCAGGTCACGCAAACACTGAATGGCAGAACTGATGTCAGAACCCAGATGAATCTGGCTTCCAACTTAGTATTCTTTGAATCAGTTAGGGTTCTTTTGGTAAAGAGCAAATTGGCTAACATAAGCAAAATGGGAAATATTTTTAAAATCTGGGTATGTAAAAGATCAAAATTTGGGACAGAGAGACACCAGGCAGCTCTATAAAATTTCCATGGCAATATTAGCTCCATGGCTTATGGTGATGTGGCCAATGGAATGGATTTATAAGCTCCAGCAATATCTACTGCTTGGTTCTTCATTCTGGTTGTGGGACTTTTGTTCTTGGTTTGGGGCCCATTCCCCCCTTCCATTCTTCCCTGCAGACTGCAACCAGCTTCCTAGGGTAGCGGCTGAGACTGCCAAATGTCCATCTTCCCGGCTTCCCTTAATTAGCCACAGGGAAATGAAACACAGGGGGATCTCTCTTGAAGTGCCCTAGGAAATGTTTGTTTTTTGAGAGAGAGTGTGTGTATGTGACTGTGTGTGTGTGTGTTCCAGCTTACTGACAACCCCTCATATTCTGTTTTTAAATCTTGTGTGCCTATGTGAATATATAACATCCACAGTTTGGGACCATGAGATGATATACATAAGAAAGAAAAAACTCAGCCCTCTGAGAAACGTTGAAGAGAAGCAGGGAGTCCTCAATGATGTTTCTGGGCTGATGACTCCTCACTCTACCATATATTTCTGTCCAGAGCTCATGTTATATGAGATATATATTTGTTGCTTAAGCCACCCGTAAGCTGGTTCATCTCCTACTTTCAGTCACAAAGTATTCCAGCTTATATGTCACTCAGGATTTTAAGTATATGGAAAAGAGTCTGATTAGTCAACTCTGGATATTGTGTCTGCCTCTAAATGGAAATGAGGCAGTGCAAGGTACCTCTGAGATCTTCCAGATTTATTAACATGAAGCCAAGTACCTTGATTTGCTTCCCACTGAGAGGCTGTGGGGAAGAGGAAGAGGAGAAACAGGCAGAGTACCCCAAGGTAACAAATGTCTCTGATATGTATATTCTATGCCCTTGATGTTTTATTAATAGGAACATAGCTGAATTCATGACTAGCACAAAGGAAACAAACTAGCGCATGAATGCACATATTTAAACACCTAGAAAGGAAGCAGTCATCTGTTTTTGTTTTTTTTTTTTTAATCTGGAAACTAATACAAAGTGAAATGTATTCAGGATATTATATTATGTAATACGCAATTTCACAGCTCAAGGTTTTTATTTTTCCTCAGTGTGTAGAGTTAAGTCATGAAACAAATTTACAGACACCAAATGACCCACTTAAATCTCCCACAGATGCTAATTTCTCTTACTAACACCTTGTCATTTGACCCAAAACAAGGACTTCTGCACATCCATCACACAGAGAGAATAGTGTTAACTTATTGATTTCCTGTTTCTAGTTAACACATTGGTTACAGATAAGGAAGACATATCTTATTAAACTGTGCACTTTATCTGCAACTAAGCCATAATCTCAGNGTCTTTTCCAGTGAGTCAACTCTTTGCATGAGGTGGCCAAAGTACTGGAGTTTCAGCTTCCGCATCATTTTTTCCAAAGAAATCCCAGGGTTGATCTCCTTCAGAATGGACTGGTTGGATCTTCTTGCAGTCCAAGGGACTCTCAAGAGTCTTCTCCAGCACCACAGTTATATGCACCCAAAAAACTACTGGTTTTTCCAGTAGTCATGTATAGATGTGAGAGTTGGACCATAGATAGGCTGAGTGCTGAAGAATTGATGCTTTTGAACTGTGGTGTTAGAGAAGACTCTTTAGAGTCCCTTGGAATGCAGAGATCAAACCAGTTAATCCTAAAGGAAATCAACCTTGAATATTCATTAGAAGGACTGATGCTGAAGCTGAAGCTCCAATACTTGGGCCATCTAATGTGAAGAGTTGACTTATTAGAAAATACCCTGATGCTGGGAAAGATTGAAGGCAGGAGGAGAAGAGGATGACAGAGGACAAGATGGTTGGATGGCATAACCAACTCAATAGACATGAGTTTGAGCAGGCTCTGGGAGATGGTGAAGGACAGGGAAGCCTGACGTGCTGCAGTGCGTGGGGTCACAAAGAACTGGACACAACTGAGTTACTGAACAGCAATGTGAGTGAAAGTCGCTCAGTTGTGTCCAACTCTTTGCAACCCCATGGACTATACAGTCCATTGAATTCTCTAGGCCAGAAAACCAGAGTGGGTAGCCCTTCCCTTCTCCAACAATAAATGTACCCAAAATAAGAGTTTCTGAATATATGAAGCAAATGCTAACAGCCAAAGAAGGAGAAATTGACGGCAACACAATAATAGTGGCAGACTTTAACACTGTACTTACATCAAAGGACAGATCATCCAGACAGAAAATAAGAAAATGCAGGCCTCAAAGACATATTACACTCAATGTACTTAATTGATATCTACAAAACACTCTATCCAAAAGCGGAAGAACACACATTCTTTTCAAGTGCACATGGGACATTCTCTAGGACATATCATGGCCTGGGGGACAAAACAAGCATAGGTCAGTTTGTAAAAATTGAAAAAATACCAAGCATCTTTTTCAGCACAGCACTATGAGATTAGAAATCAACTACAAAACAACAACAACAACAAACATATGGAGGCTAATCAACATGCTACTAAACAATCAATGGATCACTAAAGAAATCAAAGAGGAAATCAAAAAATATTTAAAGAAAAATTAAAATGTAAAAAAAAAAAAAAAAGCAATCCAAAGCCTTTTGGACACAGCAAATGAAGTTCTAAAAGGGAAGTTTATAGTAATACAAGCTTACCTCAAGAAACATGAAATACCTCACATAAACAATCTAACCTTACACCTTAAACAAACTAGAGAAAGAAGAACAAACAAAACACAAAGTTGGTAGAAGGAAAGAGTCATAAAGATCAGAGCAGAAATAAACAGCATAGAGAATAAGAAAACAATAGAAAAGATCAGTGAAAGTAAAACCTGAACCTCTGAAGAGATAAAATTGATAAACCTTTAGGAAGACTCATGGAGAAGAAAAGGGAAGATAATAGGGTGTTTCTTCAATAAGTAGTACTGTGAAAAATGGACAGCTACATGTAAATGAATGTGATTAGAACATTCTTTAATACCATACACAGAAAAAACCTAAATGTAAGACCAGATACTACAAAACTCTTAGAGAATATTGCTATATTCTCTACATATGTCAGAATACTGCTGACATAAATCACAGAAAACATCTTTTCAGATCCACCTCAAAGAGCAATAAAAATAAAAACAAAAATTAATAAATGGGACCTAATTACACCTAAAAGCCTTTGCACAGCAAAGGGACTATAAACAAAATGAAAGAACAATTACAAAATGTATTTGCAAATGATCTGATTGACCTGAGACTAACCTCCAAAATATACACACATCACATGCAGCTCAATATAAAAAAAATTTTTTTAATGGGCAGAAGATCAAAATAGACATTTCTAGAAAGAAAACATACACTTAGCCAAAAATCACATGAAAAAGATGCTCAATCTCACTAATTACTGTTGTTGTTGTTCAGTGCCCTAGTCATGTCCAACACTTTGCGACTCCGTGGACTACAGCATGCCAGGCCTCTCTGTCCCTCACCATCTCCCAAAGTTTGCCCAAGTTCATGTCCATTGCATCTGTGATGTCATCTAGCCATCTCATGCTCTGTTGCCCCCTTCTCCTTCTGCCCTCAATCTTTCCCAGCATCAGGGACATTGTAGTGAGTCAGCTCTTTGCATCAGATGACCAAAATACTGGAGCTTCAACTTCAGCATCAGTCCTTCCAATGAGTATTCAGGGTTGATTTCTCTTAAGATTGACTGGTTTGATCTTGCTGTTCAAGCGACCCTCAGGAGTCTTCTCTAGCACCATATTTCGAAGGCATCAATTCTTTGGTACTCCGACTTCTTTATGGTCCAGCTCTCAGAACCATACATGATCACAGCAAAGACCACAAACTTGACTATATGGACTTCTGTCAGCAGAATAATGTCTCTGCTTTTTAATACATTGTCTAAGTTTGTCATAGCTTTCCTGCCAAAAAGCAAATATCTTTTAATTTCATGGCTGCAGTCACCATGTGCAGTGATTTTAAAGCCCAAGAAGAGGAAATCTGTCACTACTTCCACTGTTTCCCCCTCTATTTGCCATGAAGTAATGGGGCTGGATGCCATGATCTTAGTTTTTTAATATTTAGTTTTAAGCCTGCTATTTCACTTTCCTCCTTCACCCTCATCAAGAGGATTTTTAGTTCCTCTTTGCTTTCTGCCATTAGAGTGATATCATTAGCATATCTGAGGTTGCTGGTGTTTCTCCCAACTATCTTGATTCCAACTTGAAACTCATCCAGCCCAGCATTTCTCATGATTGTGCTCAGCGTATAGATTAGACAAACACAGTGACATCAGTCAGCCTTGTTGTACACCTTTCTCAATCTTGAACCAATCAGTTGTTCCATGCAAGGGTCTAATTGTTGCTTCTTGACCCGCATACAGGTTTCTCAAAAGACAGGTAAGATGGTGTGGTACTCCCACCTCTTTAAGAGCTTTCTAAAGTTTATTATGATCTATGCGGCCAAAGACTTTGGCATAATCGATGAAACAGAGGTAGATGTTTTTCTGGAATATCCTAGTTTTCTCTATGATCCAGCAAATGTTGGCAATTTGATCTCTTGTTCCTTTCCCTTTTCTAAACCCAGCTTGGACATATGGAATTTCTGGGTTCATATAATGCTGAAGCCTAGCATGTAAGATTTTAAACATGACCTTACTAGCATGGGAGACGAGTGGATTAATTATTAAAGAAATGCAAATCAAAACTATAATGCGGTATCACTCAACACTGGTCAAAGTGCCCATCATCACAATCTACAAACAATAAATGCTGGGGACAAGTGTGGAGAAAAGGGAACCCTCCTACACTGTTGGTGGGAATCTAAATTGGTATAGCCACTGTGGAGAAGAGCTTGGAGGTTTCTAAAAAAATTAAAAATAGCACTACCATATAATCTACCAATCCCACTTCTAGGCACACATTTGAAGAAAAATATAATTTGAAAAGACACGTGCACCTCAATGTTCATTTCAGCACTATCCACAATAACCAAAGCATGCAAGCAAAATAAATGTCCATTAATAGCAGGATGGATAAAGAAGATCTGGTACATACATACAATGGATTATAACTTAGCCATAAAAAAGAAGGAAATAATGCTGATTTCAACATGATAGACCTAGAAACTATCATATTAAGTGAAATAAATCATACACAGAAAGACAAATATCATATGCTATTATTTATATGTGGACTCTAAAAACATGATACAAATTAACTTAATTACAAAAAGAAACAGACTCACAGACTTAGAAGATACATTTATGATGACCAAGGGGAACATGGAAGGGAGTGATAATAGGGAGTTTGGGATTCATATATAACACCCTATTATCATAAAACAGATAATCAATAAGGACCTACTGTACAGCACAGAGGACTCCTCAATATACTATAATAAATGGGAAAAGAAACTACAAAAGAATAGAAATATGTGTACATATAACTGGACACCTAGAAGTACACATTTTACATCAACTATACCACAATATAAATAAAAATTTTTAAATGTATTCCTATGTCCTATATTGCTTTTTCCAGTTTTATTAAGATATTAATTAATCCTATTGTGACAATAATTTTCAATTATATATGTATCAAATCACCAGGCTGTATTCCATGAATTTACAAATAATACGCTTGAAGAAAGGCAAATACCAGACTACCCTACATGTCTCCTAAGAAAACTGTTTGCAGGTCAAGAAGTAACAGTTAGAATCGAACATGGAACAATGGACTGGCTCAAAATTGGGAAAGGAGTAAGTCAAGGCCATATATTGTGACCCTGTTTATTTAACTTACATGCAGAGTACATCATGAGAAATGCCTGGCTGGATGAAGCACAAGCTGGAATCTCGACTGCTGGGAGAAATAAAAATAATCTCAGATATGCATATGAAACCACCCTTACGGCAGGAAGTGAAGAAGAACTAAAGAGCCTCTTGATGAAAGT
Source organism: Neotragus pygmaeus (assembly GCA_006410875.1). NCBI lineage: Eukaryota > Metazoa > Chordata > Mammalia > Artiodactyla > Bovidae > Neotragus > Neotragus pygmaeus. The sequence continues at coordinate 140,292 of SJYV01048058.1, read as the reverse complement.
AAAAGAGGAGAGTGAAAAAGTTGGCTTAAAACTCAATATTCAAAAAACTAAGATCATGGCATCTGGTGCCATCATTTCATGGCAAATAGAAGGGAAAAAAGTGGAAGTAATGACAGATTTTATTTTCTTGGACTCCAAAATAACTGCAGACAGTGCCCACAGCCATAAAATTAAAAGATGTTTCCTCCTTGGAAGGAAAGCTATGACAAATCTAGACAGCATATTAAAAGCAGAGACATCCGTTTGCAGATCAAGGTCTGTACAGTCAAAGCTGTGGTTTTTCCAGTAGTCATATATGGATGTGAGAGTTGGAATATAAAGAAGGCTGAGTGCTGAAGAATTGACGCTTTTGAATTGTGATGCTGGAGAAACTTTTGAGAGTCCCTTGAACTGCAAGGAGATCCAACCAGTCTATCCTAAAGGAAATCAGCCCTGAATATTCATTGGAAGGACTGATGCTGAAGGTGAAGCTCCGATACTTTGGCCACCTGATGCAAAGAGCTGACTCACTGGAAAAGACCCTGATGCTGGGAAAGATTGAGGGCAGGAGGAGTCAACTCTTCGCATGAGGTGGCCAAAGTACTGGAGTTTCAGCTTTAGCATCATTCCTTCCAAAGAACGCCCAGGGCTGATCTCCTTCAGAATGGACTGGTTGAATCTCCTTGCAGTCCAAGGGACTTTCAGGAGTCTTCTCCAACACCACAGTTCAAAAGCATCCATTCTTGGGTGCTCAGCCTTCTTCACAGTCCAACTCCCACATCCATACATGACCACAGGAAAAACCATAGCCTTGACTAGACAGACCTTAGTCGGCAAAGTAATGTCTCTGCTTTTGAATATGCTATCTAGGTTGGTCNGCCCAGGGCTGATCTCCTTCAGAATGGACTGGTTGAATCTCCTTGCAGTCCAAGGGACTTTCAGGAGTCTTCTCCAACACCACAGTTCAAAAGCATCCATTCTTGGGTGCTCAGCCTTCTTCACAGTCCAACTCCCACATCCATACATGACCACAGGAAAAACCATAGCCTTGACTAGACAGACCTTAGTCGGCAAAGTAATGTCTCTGCTTTTGAATATGCTATCTAGGTTGGTCATAACTTTTCTTCCAAGGAGTAAGCGTCTTAATTTCATGGCTGCAGTCACCATCTACAGTGATTTTGGAGCCCCCCAAAATAAAGTCTGACACTGTTTCGGATGTCAAACCAGGAGAGTAATTTATTAAAGCAGTGTCATCAAACTATACTGTATATGAGATATACTTTAAATGGTTTCCTGAGTCCACAATATTATATGGAGTCTACTACAAAAGTTATTTCAAGATAATTTTTAAGTAGATTAAAAACTACTGTTTGGGGTTTCCCTAGTGGCTCAGTGCTAAAGAATCTACCTGCCAATGCAGAAGACACATGTTTCATCCCTGACCTGGGAGGATCCCACATTCCACGGAGATACTAAGCCCATACACTACAATTACTGAGTCTGTGCTTTAGAGCCCATGATCCACAACAAGAGAAGACACCGCAGTGAGGAAGCTGCACACCACTGGAGACCTGGCCCCTGCTCACCACAACTAGAGAAAAGCCTGCACGGCAACAAAGACCCAACACAGCCAAAAATAAATAATTTTTTTTTTTAAAAAAAAAACAACTGTTTGGCCATCTCTGCTCTTATCTCTGAGATCTTAAGGAAAATTTTTACAAAACACATACCATTTTCAGATATCCTGGTAACTCTGTTGAACTTATTTATGACAATTGGTAAAGAGGTGAAAATTGAATAGCAAAGACGTAAAGACAAAAGATGGACTCTTGTAAATCCACAGATTATCTTCAAAATAATAACATTCCCAAGTCAGAAAAGAAGAATTTTCTTTATTGAGTTTGTTTTAATTTTTAGAAGCTTGTATAAGAGTATCTGTAGATGGTTGAAAACGTTATCAAAGTTCAAAAACTAATTAAACATATTTAAAAATTAATCAGCTTCATTTCCCTAATGAAATGATCACATGCAAACACTAATGGCATTTTATTAAAATCATCTTTTGGATTTTGAAAAAATAATACTTGGCTATTTGGAAAACATCAAACAATATATAAAAATTAAAGAAGAAACTTTAAGCCTGAAATCTCACTATCCAAAGATGGCCACCATGAGCTTTTAAGTGACTATATTCCAGACATCTCTTCTTATGAGTGCATGCTAATTCACTTCAGTCGTGTCTGACTCTTTGTGAACCTATGGACTGTAGCCCTCCTGGCTCCTCTGTCCATGGGATTCTCCAGCCAAGAATACTGGAATGGGTTGCCATACCCTCCACCAGGGGATCTTCCTGACCCAGAAATTGAACTCTCATCTCTTACATTTCTTGCATTGGTAGGTGGGTTCTTTACCACCAGCACCATATGGAAAGCCCTCTTAGAAGCATACACTGCTGTAACAAGTACATTCTTTTTTCAGCAGTTATGGAATGAATTGATAATACATCTCTTTAAATATTCAAGTTAGGTATTATCTCTGACTCTGAATCTCATCCTGCATAAAGCACTTTCTTCTTTCCCTAGAAATATCGTATGGAGAAGGGTTAACTCAGTCCATGGGGCAGGTGTAGACATTACCACAAGCACAGTCTACTTCAGTCAGTCAGTTCAGTCACTCGGTCCTGTCCGACTCTTTGAACCCTATGGACAGCAGCATGCCAGGCCGCCCCGTCCATCACCAACTTCTAGAGTTTACTCAAACTCATGTCCATTGAATCAGTGATGCCATCCAACGATCTCATCCTCTGTCGTCCCCTTCTCCTCTTGCCTTCAATATTTCCCAGTATCAAGATCTTTTCAAATGAGTCAGTTCTTCACATCAGGTGGCCAAAGTATTGCAGCTTCAGCTTCAATATCAATCCTTCCAATGAACATTCAGGACTGATTTTCTTTAGGATGGACTAGTTGGATCTCCTTGCAGTCCAAGGGAATCTCAAGAGTCTTCTCCAACATCACAGTTCAAAAACGTCAATTCTCCAGTGTTCAGCTTTCTTTATAGTCCAACTCTCACATCCATACATGACCATTGGAAAAACCCTTGTCTTGACTAGTCAGACCTCTGTTGGCAAAGTAATGTCTCTGCTTTATAATATGCTATCTAGGTTGGTCATAACATTTCTTCCAAGGAGTAAGTGTCTTTTACTTCATGGCTGCAGTCACCATCTGCAGTGATTTGGGAGCTCAAGAAATATGTTTCCCCATCTATTTCCCATGAAGTGATGGGACCAACTGACACGATGTTAGTTTTCTGAATGTTGAATTTTAAGTCAGCGTTTTCACTCTCCTCTTTCATTTTCATCAACAGTTCTTCACTTTCTGCTGTAAGGGTGGTATCATCTGCATATCTGAGCTTATTGATATTTCACCCAGCGATCTTGATTCCAGCTTGTGCTTCATCCATCCCAGAATTTCTCATGATACATTCCGCATAGAAGTTAAAAAAGCATGGTGACAATATACAACCTTAATGTACTCCTTTTCCTTTTGGAACCAGTCTACTATTCCATATACAGTTCTAACTGTTGCTTCCTGACGTGGATACAGGTTTCTCAGTTCCCATCTCCTGAAGTATTTTCCACATTTTATTGTGATCCACACAGTCAAATGCTTTGGAGTAGTCAATAAAGCAGAAATAGACATTTTTCTGGAACTTTCTTGCTTTTTTGATGATACAGCAGATATCAGCAATTTGATCTCTGGTTCCTCTGTCTTTTCTAAAACCAGCTAGAACATCTAGAAGTTCATGGTTCATATATTGTTGAAGTCTGACTTGGAGAATTTTGAGCATTATTTTACTAGCATGTGAGATGAGTGCAATTGTGCAGTAGTTTGGGCATTCTTTGGCATTGCCTTTCTTTGGAATTAGAATGAAAACTGACCTTCTCCAGTCCTGTGGCTACTGCTGAGATTTCCAAATTGGCTGGCATATTAGAGCAGCACTTTCACAGCATCATCTTTCAGAATTTGAAAGAGCTCATCTGGAATTCCATCACCTCCACTAGCTTTGTTCGTACTGATGCTTCCTAAGGCCAACTTGACTTCACATTCCAGAATGTCTGGCTCTAGGTGAGTGATCACACCATCGTGATTATCTGGGTCATGAAGATCTTATTTGTACAGTTCTTCTGTGTATTCTTGCCATCTCTTCTTAATTCCTTCTGCTTCTGTTAGGTCCATACCATTTCTGTCCTTTACTGAGTCCATCTTTGTATGAAATGTTCCCTTGGTATCTCTGATTTTCTTGAAGAGATCTCTAGTCTTTCCCATTCTATTGTTTTCCTCTATTTCTTTGCACTGATCTCTGAGGAAGGCGTTCTTATCTCTCCTTGCTATTTTTTTGAATTCTGCATGTAAATGGGTATATCTTTTCTTTTCTCCTTTGCTTTTGGCTTCTCTTCTTTTCACAGCTATTTGTAAGGCCTCCTCAGACAGCCATTTTGCTTCTTTGCATTTCTTTTCCTTGGGGATGGTCTTGATCCCTGTCTCCTGTACAAAGTCACAAACCTCCATCCATAGTTCTTCAGGTCCTCTGTCTATCAGATATGGTCCCTTAAATCTTTCTAACTTCCACTGTATAATCGTTAGGGATTTGATTTAGGTCATACCTGAATCAGTTCAGTTCAGTTCAGTCACGCAGTCGTGTCCGACTCTTTGCGACCCCATGAATCGNAATGTCTCTGCTGTTGAATATGCTATCTAGGTTGGTCATAACTTTTCTTCCAAGGAGTAATCAATCGTCTTTTAATTTCATGGCTGCAATCACCATGTGCAGTGATTTTGGATCCAAAAAAAAATGAAGTCTGACACTGTTTCCCCATCTATTTCCCATAAAGTGATGGGACCGGATGCCATGATCTTCGTTTTCTGAATGTTGAGCTTTAAGCCAACTTTTTCACTCTCCACTTTCACTTTCATCAAGAGGCTTTTTAGTTCCTCTTCACTTTCTGCCATAAGGGTGGTGTCATCTCCATAACTGAGGTTTTTGATATTTCTCCTGGCAATCTTGATTCCAGCTTGTGTTTCTTCCAGTCCAGCTTTTCTCATGATGTACTCTGCATAGAAGTTAAATAAGCAGGTGACAATACACAGCCTTGACGTACTCCTTTTCCTATTTGAAACCCGTCTGTTGTTCCATGTCCAGTTCTAACTGTTGCTTCCTGACCTGCATACAGATTCCTCAAGAGGCAGGTGAGGTGGTCTTGTACTGAATGGTCTAGTAGTTTTCCCTACTTTCTTCAATTTAAGTCTGAATTTGGCAATAAGTCTATTTGAGCCATGAAAAATAGTCTATCATGATTTAAAACCATCATCTCGTTATTTTTACTCATCAATAAGTTTTCTCAGCTTTTCCTAGACCCATCCTCCTCTCTTAAACCCCCTACCACCTCAAGCAGGGGATGCACTTTTCTCTCTAATTGAATAACTCAATTGTGCCTTAGAACATGTAACATTTTGTGACTTAGAACATGAAAGATTTAATACAGGAGTCACTTCTCCTAGTTACACAAATATGAATACACACACACATAAATGTGTGGAAAGATAAATGGATGACTGGAAATGGGAGAAACTGGTCAATGCTTTTGATAATTACATATTCCACACTATGTATGCATTATAACTTATTTAACATGACTGAGCGACCAAACTGAACTGACTCCTTTGTTAAGGAGCACTTAAGTTGTTTCTAAAATTTTACTAATAGTGGTATAATAAATATATATTTGAAGATATACAATTATTCTCTTAGTGTGAGATAGCCCAGTCCAAAACAATGAAGTTGGGATACTCACATTCAGCCTACTATCCTCCACAAAAGTTCTAGGAGTACTTGAGATGGCCTGTTTTGCTTTATACCTGATTTGCTTAGTTTTTTTAAAATTTCTGAAATCATCGTAAATGAAAAAGATTGAGTTGACTTTATTTGTATTGTTGTTGTTCAGTCACTAAATCATTTCTGATACTTTGTAACCCCATCAACTGCAGTACATCAGGATTCCCTGTCCTTCACTATCTCCCTGAGTTTGCTCACTCATGTCCATTGAGTTGATGATGCCATCGAACCATCTCATCCTCTGTTGCCACCTTCTCCTCTTGTCCCCAATCTCTCCCAGCATCAGGGTCTTTTCCAGTGAGTCAGCTCTTCACATCAGGTGGCCAAATATTGGAGCTTCAGCTTCCCCATCAGTCCTCTCAGCAAATAATCAGGGTTGATTTCCTTAGGATTAACTGGTTTGATCTCCTTGCTGTCCAAGGGACTCTCAAGAATCTTCTCTAGAACCACAGACTGAAAGCATCAATTCTTCCACACTCAGCCTTCTTTATAGTCCAACTCTCACATGCATACACCACTATTGGAGAAACCACAGCTTTGACTATATGAACCTTTGTTGGCAAAGTGATTTCCCTGCTTTTTAATATACTGTCTAGGTTGGTTGTCTAGATTATTTTTCCCATATAACTGTCCTAGCATCTTTATCAAAACTCATTGACCATAAGTGCATGGTCTATTTCTGGACTACTATTCTGTTTTTTTGATTGAATAAGTCCTGAAGTCATTAATGTAAAATTTTCAACTTTGACCTCTTTTCCAATTGTTTTGGTAATTCTAGGCTTTTCTCATTTCCATATAAATTTGGAATCAACGTGCCAGTTTCTACCTAAAATGTTTGCTGTGGTCTTGATTGATACTGCATTATATCTATAAATCTTTTGAGGGAAAACTTACACATACCTTGTGACACAGCAATCTCTTCCTAGGTATACATCTTAGAGAATCTTTGACAATTCACAAGGAGACATATGCAAGGATGCCTCTAGTGCCACTGTTTCTAACAGAAAGATACTGACAATTTCAAATCTTCATCAGTTGAAAGAACAAATGGTTTTTTATGTAAATAAATTAAGAGATATTATATGGCAATTAACAATGAATTGATTCATAATGGTTAAATTTTTAAAGGATATACATAATATGATTCTATTAACATTACATTAAGCATTCCTGGGTTAGGAAGATCCCCTGGAAAAGGAAATGGCAATCCACTTCAGTATTTTTGCCCGGAGAATCCCATGGACAGAGGAGCCTGGCAGTCTATAGTCCATGGGGTCGTAATGAGTCGGACACAACTTAGCGACTAAACCACCAAGAGTATGAAAAGCCAAAGATGCTATTTTACAATGCAAATATACATGGGAAAAAGCCTTTAGAGAATGTTAAACAGAAGAATCAAGATATGGGTAATTTTTTAGTGGAAGGAAAATAAATGATGAGTACATAACATTTAAGTGTTATTCTCTATGACATACATTATGTTTTACACTGTCTTTTTATATTTCATATTTAATAAAAATTCATTTTTAAAAAGAAAGAGCAAATAATTTTGCTGGAGGAGGAAATAAGAGTAAATTAAATCTCACATTATCGAAACAGGTCAAAAGCACCATCTTAATTTGTGCAGGCTGCTATAACAGATTACCATACACTAGGAGACTTATAAACAATGGAAATTTACTTCTCATAGTTCTGGAGGTTAGGAGTCCAAGATCAAGGCACTGGGAAGTTAATATGAACCCACTTCCCAGTACACTGATGTCACACTGCATTCTCACATGGCAAAAGTGGGGAGGGAGCTCTCTTGGGTCTCTTTTATAATGGTACTAACACCATTCATGAGAGCTCCACTTTTATCACCTAATCACCTCCTGGTTTCAGGCTCCAATACTATCACTTTAGGGAGTTCGGATTTTAAGATATAAATGTGGGGGTGTACACAAACATTCAGTTGATGACAAGCACTTATGATTCTTTTACTTTTAAAAATGTGTAATTGCTTATTCATACCTTTATATGTTTGACCTATGAATAACAAAATGATGCTCTAAATAATACCTGGAGTCACCAATGTGAACATTTTAACACTGTGTTTTTTGACATTCACTACCTCCAGAGTAACAAATGCACTTTAAACTGTGAGAATTAATCTTTGTAAAAAAGACCATGTAAGATAAAGCAGGCAGTGCTTTTCTCTTCTGCCTCTCCATTATCTTTCAGATCTCTCTAGTGCACAAACCTTCTGTACTTAGGGGTAAGCACTGTGTCTTTAAAGCACTAGTCATGAGATAGATGGCTGTTCCATGAGTGTTTGGACATGTGTCAGATGATGCCTGTCATTTGTCACGTAGCAAATATGAAACTGTATAACTCAAGAGGAAATAACAACTCTTTGAAACCAAGAAATATTGGTAGCATCAGGAAGTTCAAAAAACAAGAAGGCTCAGCCCAGTGGATTTCTGAAAGGCCCTTTGAATACTAAGCAGTTCTGCTGTATTTGTTATTTTTAGGTCTGCCTCCTCTGCTCACCTCAAGGGCAGGATTAAGCCTTGCTCATGTTTGAATCCTTTATACTTAGGTCTGGTTTTCAATAACTGTCCTTGATTGATACTCTGACATTTACTTTTTGATGACTTTTTAAAATAATAACATGTCTTTTTCACTGTATATTTTCAAATCCTGTATTTTTGCACCAAATACTGAATCCTTTGAAAATTTAAACACACTTTCACAACATTTTGGAGACATTAATCAAGTAATTATTTGATATTAAGAAGATACTTCCAGTGGTACAGATTAAAAATTAATCCCTGGCTGCTTTTAATTAAATTTTGTGTTTGGTGCTAATAAAAAAGTACTTGAAGCCTTCAACAACCACCCTGGGTTTTAAAGACATTAATTATTACTCAGATATCTTACCTTTATCATTGCAGCTCAGCAAGAAAAGAACCTCTCCTGAAATGTTTTCTATTATGCTCTCACTGTAGAGAGTATATGACTGTGAGGAACAAAGCAAAGAAAGGAAATAGTCTAAGGAATAAAGCACATGAAGTTTGACTGGAGTGAAGATCCTTCCAGTCAAAGGGCTCTCCAGTTCACAGGAGGCCCAGAATTTTTCAAGAATGTATGCTCAAGTTCCAAAAATGAAGCCACATATTTAAATCATAAGAGGCCAATCCTTTGGCCACCAGAAGAAGCAAGTTATTTGGGAGATTTGCTAAGAGCAAAAGAACCCTCACCAGCCACACCCAGACTTACAGGATGAGGCTGCAGAGAATGGCACTGCAGGTATGACAGGGTCCTTCGTAGCCATATGTCAAGAAAAGGCTAACTTTTGCACTTCCTTCTTGATGATTCTAAAAGCAAATGGAACTGAAAGGTGAGCTTATCACCAGGAGGTGAAGACCAAGTTCTCTTCATTTCTCTGACACGTCCCCTGAACAACGCATTGGGATTTTCTTTCTTTGGGAAACATCACAAAGTCAAGTCTCAATACTTGGGAAACATGTTACATCCATCTCAGTGTTTTCTCAGTTCATTTAGTAGCTTTTTCCAAAAGATCTGGGGCTTCCCTCATAGCTCAGTTGGTAAAGAATCTGGCAGCAATGCAGGAGACCACAGTTCAATTCTTGGGTCAGAAAGATCCACTGGAGAAGGGATAGGCTACCCACTCCAGTATTCTTGGGCTTCCTTTGTGGCTCAGCTGGTAAATAATCCACCTGCAGTGTGGGACACCTGGATTTGATCCCTGAGTTGGGAAGATCCCCTGGAGAAGAGAAAGCCTACCCACGCCAGTATTTGGGTCTGGAGAATTCCATGGTCTGTATAGTCTACGGGATGGCAAAGAGTTGGACATGACTGAACAACTTTCACTTTTCACTTTCTAAAAGATCTTGGATGACCCCTTTCCATGAGGATCATAGAATTTAGAGGGATAGGAGGTCTTGAGACCATACTTGGTTATCTCTCACCTGAGTTGTCGTAAGCCTCACAATAGCCTCCCCCCACCCATACATATTCAATTTAGCTAGTTCTACAAATAAATTTTAAATCCTTCAAAGATAGATGTTATGGCATTTTCACCTTCTCTATGCAGATGTTTGACATGACATGTTTTCTTAGCAGCTTTGAACAACATACATTTATTATTTCATAGCTTCCACAGGTCATAAATCTTGGCACAATTTACATCAGTCTTCTGCTCAGGGTTTAACAAGGCTGCAATAAAGGTGTTAGCTAATCTGAACTCCCATCTGAGGTCTGCTTCCAACCTCACCATTTTCTGACAAGATTTATTTCTTGAGGTTGTAGTAGTAAGGCCCTCAGCTCCTGGAGTCTGCCTATCATTTGCTGTCACATAACGGCACCTCATTCCAGTACTCTTGTCTGGAAAATCCGATGGACGGAGGAGCCTCGTGGGCTTCAGTCCATGGGGTCGCTAAGAGTCAGACACAACTAAGCGACTTCACTTTCACTTTTCACTTTCATGCACTGGAGAAGGAAAGGGCAACCCACTCCAGTGTTCTTGCCTGGAGAATCCCAGGGACGAGGAGCCTGGTGGGCTGCCATCTATGGGGTCGCACAGAGTCAGACATGACTGAAGCGACTTAGCAGCAGCAGCAACCATCTCCACAACACAGTCTTTGGTTTCTTAAGACTAACAAGAGATCATTTGTTGCTACTTCTTTGCCCTTACCTCTTGCTGAATCTGGCACATTCTTAAGGAAGACAGAGGTTATTCTGCATGGGGCTTGAGACAGAAGATCAAGTCCATCAAGCCTTCCTCCAGGCATACTACTCTTTTGCCTTGGGATTTATTGTCTTTGTGAGAAATAAGTAGTATTCATTCTCTGAAATTCTAGAGTTTACAGAAACCTGAGGAAAGCCTATATCGTGTAGTGATCTAAAACAGAAATAAACCTTGAGACAGAATTCTATAGTGATTACCTATTTTCTTCCTAATCTGAGTTGGTTTCTGATCTATTCTCATCTCTATGTTAATTCAGCTTAACTCCTGAATTTATAAAGACAAACAATATTGTTAATAAAATCTCTGAGTGAGAAGTGTTATCATTTGCTAGGTCTATCTACATGTAACACTCAGTAAGAAATAAATAGTAGATTCTTGTATTATTCTCTCTAAATTTCTTCTCACTAGAAAACAGGTTAAAAAATGCAAACCACAGCAGTTAGGAGAGTGGTTTTGGTCTGGCTTGGAGCTCCATGTTGTGGGGTCTTGTTTGGTACAGTTTAATGTGACATGTCCACTTCATTCTTGAGGGCTTCCTGGTGGCTGTGGATTTCTACAATGTGAATATCCTTTTGGCCATTGTGATGACAGGAAGGAGGCTTTAAACCCCTTTTAACAAGAAGAATTGCTCTCTGCTTGGAGAGGAAATGAACGTTGATCCCTAATTGTAGAAGAAGCAAAGAAGTGCCACTCCCTGCAATGCTCCAGCAATAGAATCACCACTTAATTGCTTTATGCCAGCTCTTGTTTTGGCTGTACAAAATGGCTAAAGTACACTTCTCTTTCCCTCCACAATTCTGTCACAAAGACACAGGAGGTTAAGAACAATGTGGCATGTATGGATGTTGAAAAACTCTCCAGGGTCTCTGATTCTGTGGTCCTCCTTCTTGGGTAAAAACTTTCAAAATCTAATGAATTAGAGGCTAGAAGGCTAGAGGTATAGACAGAAATGGAACAACCAGAGATAGACTTAAGAATTACAATTTCAGGATCAAGGATGACAACGTATCATGTGGTTAAGAGATTAAGAAGCAAACTAAGCAGAGACCCTGAATAATTAGTGGCTACTGTTAAGAAGTGAATGCTAAAGCTGTGTTGTAAAAGAATAAGGACACAGAAGTAGTTTAAAGGAGTAATAAAATCACTTTTGTAGGAAATGAAAGCCAAAGTAAGGGAGTTTTGGTTTGTTTGTTTGTTTGTTTTTGTTGTTGTTTTTTTTTTTGAGATGTGTTTTGTTCTGTTCAAGCTGCTATTAACAAAATTCCATAGATAGGATAGTTTAAACTACAAAAATGTATCTCCCCCAGTTTTGAAGGCTGGGAAGGTTGAGATTAGGGTGCCAGACTAGGTCCCCTCAGTCAAGTCCAACTCTTTTGTGAACCCATGGACTGTAACCTGCCAGGCTCATCTGAGTCCATGAGATTCTCCAGGCAAGAATACTGGAGTGGGTTGCCATTTCTTACTCCAAGGGATCTCCCTGACCCAAGGATCAAACCTGCCTCTCCTATGTCTCCTGCACTGGCAGGCAGCTTCTTTACCACTAATGCCACCTGGGAAGCCTGGTGAAGGCCCTCTTTTTCCTGGTTTAAATACAGCCTTTTTACTGTGCCCTCACATGGCAGAGAGAGAAAACTCTGGCCTGTTTATCCTCTCATAAAGGCACCAGTTCCATCGTGAAGCCTCTACTGTCATGACCTCATCCAAGCCCAATTATTTCCCCAAATTTTTACCTCCAAATACCATCCCATTAGGAATTAAGGACTTCAACATAAGAATCTGGGGGAATACAAACATTTAGTCCATATGACGCTGGGTTTTGAGGTTTTAGCTGTCTGTTTATAAATTAGTTATAAGATGCTGACTCTTCTCAGAATAATATTGTCTAATCTCAGAATATTCTCAGAAAAGTAACTGGATAAATTGCAAAGCAATAATTATATACTAAGAATTATATTGCCAAGTATTTTATCACCTGGAAAATGCTAGAAACCAATATTTCTAACATTCTCCCCTGAAATATTTGATTTATTCTTGAGACTGATCCTACAATTCACCTACTCAAGTGCTGAAACATCCACAACACAAAATTTCAAAGAATTTCAGAGTTGGCAGATCATCTTATCCAATTACTCGGCCTTCTTTCCTTTTGAAGATGAAGAAATTGGGACACAAAGGGGGCTGACGATGACTGTTGAAATCTTTTCTAACCCTGAGGATATATAATCTTAGGAACTAGTTTGCTAAAGTTCTCACAATTCTTCTAAATAAGTGAACAGTATCTCACGCTGACCCTATTTATATAATTATTAGTTAGTAACTACTGATTTTCAACTTATTTGGATGATAAACATGAAACAAAGCAACGAGATATGACTGGTTCTGAATCATTCATGTCCACTAAAGATATTTTAAGCTTCTCCTGGGAATTAGAAATAACTCTTATTTCACTTTTGAAGCCAAGTTTTACAGACAGACTGGCATTAATCATCACCTAAAAACTTTCTTTCCACTATGTCATTGACAGATGCAGTTAGTAATGCCCATAACTTGAGTACAGTGCCATTCAAACTGAATCAAACAAGTTCGAGGAATTCACTGCCTATGACAAGAAATACCAACCAAAAAGCATTCTAAGGACAGACAGAAAAATGAACAGACACTGAATTTGAGGAAACAGCAAAAATAAAAATATTCCCTGCGTTTAAACTGAATGAGGGAAGTGAAGATTAACTGTCGACACCCAAATTCTCACTGTTTGTCCACAGCCTTCTCCTCATTTTTTTCTCCCCATCTCTTATTCTCTCATTCACTTTGCAGGTACACACAAAGGAAAGAAAAGAAAAGAAAAATTATGTACCTTGCCTCACAGGTAAGGAACCAGAGGTGCAGAGAATTGAAATGGAATATCAAATTTCATGCAAAAAGTGTTTGCTAGAATTAGAATTAACTTTTAGTCTACTAGACCAATCATTAAATAAGCAGAAAGAACCCAGTTCCTTTACATCATTGAAAATTAGCAACTACAAACAAAGCCAGTGGTGGTGATGGAATTCTAGCTGAGCTATTTCAAATCCTAAAAGATGATACTATGAAACTGCTGCACTCACATGCCAGCAAATTTGGAAAACTCAGCAGTGACCACGGAACTAGAAAAGGTCAGTTTTCATTCCAATCCCCAAGAAAGGCAATGCCAAAGAATATTCAAACTACTGTACAATTGCACTCATTTCACATGCTAGCAAAGTAATGCTCAAAATCCTTCAAGCTAGGCTTTAAGAATATGTGAACCAAGAACTTACAGATATATAAGGTGGGTTTAGAACAGGCAGAGAAACCAGAGATCAATTGCCAATATCCATTGGATCATAGAAAAAGCAAGAGAATTCCAGAAAAACATCTGCTTCTGCTTCACTGACCATGCCCAAGCCTGTGTGGATCACAACAAACTGTGGGAAATTCTTAAACATATTGAAATACCAGACCACCACCTGCAAAACCTGTATGCAGGTCAAGAAACAATAATTAGAACCAGACATGGAACAAGAGACTGGTTCAAAACCGGGAAAGGAGTACATCAAGGCTGTATATTGTCACCCTCTTCATTTAACTTATGTACAGAGTACATCATGTGAAATGCTGGGCTGGATGAAGCATAAGCTGGAATCAAGATCACCAGAAGAAATATCAATAACCTCATATATGCAGATGACACCACCCTTATAGCAGAAAGCAAACAGGAATTAAAGAGCCTCTTGATGAGTGTGAAAGAGGAGAATGCAAAAGCTGGCTTAAGCATCTTGTATCCTGCATCAAGGTTCGATGCAGGATACAGGATGCTTGGGGCTGGTGCACTGGGATGACCCAGAGAGATGGTATGGGAAGGGAGGTGGGAGGGGGATTCAGGATTGGGAACTCATGTACACCCGTGGTGGACTCATGTTGATGTATGGCAAAACCAATACAGTATTGTAAAGTAGAATAAAGTAAAAAATAAAATAAATTAATTAATTAAAAAGCTGGCTTAAAACTCATCATTCAAAAAATTAAGATCATGGTGTCCAGTACCATCACTTCATGGTAAATAGATGGGGAAACTATAGAAACAGTGAGAGACTTTATTTTGGGGGGCTCCAACATCACTGCAGATGGTGACTGCAGCCATGAAATTAAAAAATGCTCCTTGGAAGAAAACCAAACCTAGACAGTGTATTAAAAAGCAGAGACATAACTTTGCCTACAAAGGTCCACATAGTCAAAGTTATGGTTTTTCTAGTAGTCATATATGGATGTGAGAGCTGGACAATAAAAAAAAAGCTGAGTGCCAAAGAACTGATGCCTTCAAATTGTGGTGCTGGAGAAGACTCTTGAGAGTCCCTTGGACAGCAAGGAGATCAAACCGGTCAATCCTAAAGGAAATCAAAACTGAATATTCATTGGAAGGACTGATGCTGAAGCTGAAGCTTCAATACTTTGGCCACTTGATGCAAAAAAAGAAAAGACCCTGATGCTGGGAAAAATTGAAGGCAGGAGGCAAAGGGGACAAAGGATGAGATGGCTGGATGGCATCACAGACCTAATGGACATGAGCTTGAGCAAACTCCGGGAGATGGTGAAGGACAGGGAAGCCTGGAATGCTGCAGTCCATGGGGTCACCAAGAGTTGGGCAGGACTCAGCAACTGAACAACATCACCACACACATAGGAGGACTTAAATAGTATATTAAAGAGATAGATCACAGCCATCTCCTGCAGATACTGAATACAATTAAAGAACTGTCTAGTGACTATCTAATGAGACCTGATATAACAGGTTGGCAAGTTTTCTTTTTTTTTTTTTTTCATTTCATCCTATTCATTTTGATTTATGGAAAGTGGAAAGACTTCCCCTTTCTTCCAGAAATGAAATTAATTGCAGCACTTCAATAATCTTAGTGAACCCCATATCCCTTGTGAAAATAAGAGAAGAGCCCAAGATTCAAAGTAGATAAAACAAATTGACAGGAAATGTGGGTAAGAAATGAGAAAACTATTTCAGACTACAAGTCTTATGTTTGAGACACAAGAAGTAATAGAATTTGAGTGGCAGAATTCAGTTTTATTGAATCACGCAATTTATAATATCTAAAGATTTTGATGACCTTCTCTAAGGCAATTTACTTAAATATTTAGTGAGAACCACAGCAGCCTTTCAGTACTCATATATGCATACCATGCCTTTTAAAGAACATAATTAAGTAGAAAAAATGAGGAAGTCATAAAATGCAATCCGCCCCCCCCCCCAAGCAACCACAGGTTCTTCTCAATCCATGCCTACACTAGGAAAGGCCAAGGTCATGCAAGTCAACTTACAAGCCCATTAAGGAACAGACAAGTGCAGGTAGTTTCTAATAGAACTGATTTGGGCTAGAAATTCTGTGGACATCATCGAAGCCTGAATTTTAACAAGCAAAACTTCAACAGGGAAATAAAGAGAGGAGAACTCAAATGATCTATGAGAGGTAAGATATAAGCAAAAATTTCCACACCAATTGACTTTGCCCAGCAACATGGGAATTCACATTTCCATACTACAATCCTACAGTACCTCAAAGAAAACAATTAGTCTAAATCTTACACCATCAATTTTTTATTTCTACATCTAAATAGAAATGATGATTCTCCAATACTACAGGAAATGTCAATTCCATCAGTGAACCATGCTACACAGCAGGAAATTATAGACAGATAGAGATATGAGCCCCAATTCCGGTTTTTTGGCCCACATAACCAAGGCAACTTTCCCTTCTTTTCCCTCTCTCCCTCATCTTAGTTTCTAGCACCAACTCTAATGACCAATGCAATATCTCTGATAAAAAGTCAAGAAGCATTTCAAATGTTCTATTTAATTCTATCTGGCAAATATTTAGCAGCAACTGTATGGCACACACTGTACAAGGCAAGTATTAACTAGGCATGGCCCTGTTTTCAAGGAGCTTATCACGTAATGTACTCACTGGGATGACATATAAAGATATGGTAAGTATAAAGACTAAAAAGAAAGAACAAAGAAAGAAAGAACAAAGTCAGGAGCAAATTATATACCACTAAAATACTAATCTAATAGCAAAACAACTATTTCTGAGGCCAAAGAGTGAAAGGATCTAGGATGAAGTAGGGCACATCATCTGCATCATTGAGTCCCAGGAGATAGTACTCAAATCTCAACTGATACCCATTCTTACTGATACCCCCTGATACCCACTTAGTTGCCATCATTTAAGATTATAAAATGTTAGCACTAGAAGGGACCTTAGAGATCAAGTAGTCTTATTCCTTCATTTTAAAAGTCAGACTAGAGATTAAAATATTGGTTTATAACTCCATAATCAGCTTGTTGAATGGTGAAGATCAGAATGAATGCAAAGTCATCTGACTCCCTATGTTTGTTCAGCTACACCACTTTGCCTCCTACTCACATGACATTTGTCTTGTATACATCCAAATTCTCATTGCTTGTCCACTGAAAGCTCCACCTTCACCTTGGAGTTCCTCTAACCATTGTGGCTCTATTGGTCTCCGTCTTCTTTGAGTTCCTACAACACTTGCAGGCTAAGCCACACAGTTGTCCTAATAACATTCTATTGTTCCTCATAGGAAATGCTCACAAACACACTGTAGGTGACTGGAGGGTAGGAACTGATTACTGCTCTTCTGTTCCTGGTTTCTACTGGACACAGACAACGTGGCTCTAAATACCTGTTCAGTGGTTGAATCATCATGAAATGTAGCTTAATTGTTTCTGTCCACCTATGTTGAGTATATCAATTACCTTTATTGCCTGAAAAAGCCTGACTTCTCTTCAATGTGACATATGCTTTCTCACAAGGTAGCTAATCCAAGCATTCATGTTTCAAAACTCAAAAGACATTCAACTTAGGTTTACATAAGGCAAAACATTAAAGTGTTCCATTGTTTAGTTTGGGAACATTTGATTTTGTTCTGTAGATAGACCTTGGATAAGTTACTTAACCTCTCTGAATCATGGGCTCTGTATCTCTAATATGGGGATAGTAGTATCTACTTTATATGTAGACAATATTGTCATGAAAGTCAGTAACAAAGCATTGGAATGCCCTTTTCTTTTATATCCCACTGTTCTCTGTGACCTAAATCCAGATCAGTCCTGTGCCTCATTCTGCTAATTCCTTGTACAGTTCCAGCAAATATCCACAAAGTTGGCTAACACAGGCTTAAGGGACTTCCCTGGTGGTCCAGTGGTTAAGAACTGGCCTGGCAATACAGGGACACGGGTTCAATCCCTAACCAGGGAACTAAAATCTCACACGCCATGGAGTAACTAAGCATGCACATCACAGCTACGCGCCCTTGAGCCGTGTGCCGCAACAAAATATCCTATGTGACACAACAAAGATCCTGCATGACACAGCTAAGACCTGACACAGCAGAATAAATAAATTAGTTAAAAAATTAAATAAATAAAATAAAATGGACTTAAGATGGGACTCCTCCATAAGACATCTGTGTTTCAACAGAATACTCCTAATGTAAAACTTCCTCAAGCCTCAAAGGCTCCGATGTCCTCTGGGATGACAGACAGTGGAGCAGACATTTAGCAAAGGAGTCCTGCTGGCACTCCTCAAGCCTTGTCACACAAACGGGAGCCACAAATTGTCTGGTTTCTCATATATATTCCAGTCTCAGCTCTGCCTGGGTTTCAAGTTACTTCTTTAAAAAATAAGGGCAATAATTGAGATGGTAACAAAAATCCTTTCCAGCTCTAGAATTCTATGCCACCGTTTATACATGGAAGACAGCTGCTAAATAAGGACCAGTAGTCTTGATGTTAACTGTAACCAAGTAGAGAAAAATAACCATTTAGTAATATTGCTGCTGCTGCTGCTGCTGCTAAATCACTTCAGTCGTGTCTGACTCTGTGTGACCCCATAGACGGCAGCCCACCAGGCTCCCCCGTCCCTGGGATTCTCCAGGCAAGAACACTGGAGTGGGTTGCCATTTCCTTCTCCAATGCATGAAAGTGAAAAGTGAAAGTGAAGTCGCCCAGTCGTGTCCGACTGTTAGTGACCCCATGGACTGCAGCCTACCAGGCTTCTCTGTCCGTGGGATTTTCCAGACAAGAACACTGGAGTGGGTTGCCATTTCCTTCTCCAATGAATGAAAGTGAAAAGGGAAAGTGAAGTCGCTCAGTCATGTCTGACTCTTAGCGACCCCATGGATTACAGCCTACCAGGCTCCTCCATCCATGGGATTTTCCAACCTATAGAAAATTGTGATAGTTAGGAAAGCCAGAAGTAAAAAATGCTATTTGCCCTGATTTTTATAGTGTGTTTGTACATTTTTTTTAAAATGAAGACACTTTTCAGATTGAGATGAAAGTAATATATATTGTATATATACTCTGTGGATGAGCCAGGAAAAATAAGTTATTTTCAAAGAACAGGTGGAAAAAAGGATTTTTCAAGTGAAATAAGATTATTTAGCAACATTACAGCACATTTATATACTTTCAGGGAATTCTCAGGTGGCACATTGGTAAAGAATTCACTTGCAATGCAGGAGTTGCTGGTTCAATCCCTGGGTCAGGAAGATCCCCTGGAGGAGGAAATGGCAACCCACTCCAGTATTCTTGCCTGGAAAATCACATGGACAGAGGAGCCTGGACGGCTACAATCCATTGGGTTGCAAAGGAGTTGAACATGAGTTAGCCACTAAACCACAACAATATATCCTCAAAGTCTTAATTTCAGCTCTTTATCTACAGGGTTAGAGCCCACTGCCCTACTCTATTCNCACATGGACAGAGGAGCCTGGACGGCTACAATCCATTGGGTTGCAAAGGAGTTGAACATGAGTTAGCCACTAAACCACAACAATATATCCTCAAAGTCTTAATTTCAGCTCTTTATCTACAGGGTTAGAGCCCACTGCCCTACTCTATTCATCATCCCCCCTTGCAATGACTTAGTCATTTACAGTGTGCTAGGGAGAAGAAGGGAAGGAGTCCTCTCTGGATGGATCCCAAGTACTGCAGATGACACAGGAGAGATATGTGTATGTGGCTAATGACCCTTTGTTCAAATTCTTAAAATATTTAAGGTCCCTTTTCAGCTGGTGAAGACCCAAGCCTTCTATGGCTCCTGAATGGCAACTCCAAAGTATCTCATTGTCAATCAAATAAATGAATATTTTATCTTAATAACATTATGCCCAGCAGCAATACTAACTACAGGATTATGATCAAGTCATGCCACAGCTTTCATTCCCTGAGCTATGAAACAAAGTTATCAAGGGAGACAATCTTGAGGTTTCCATCGATCTACATTTTATCTCATAATACTGATATATCAAAGCAGTGACTGTGGATTGATTTTTTTTTTCCCATGATGTCACAAGAGAGGGAAAGGTAAATCCAGCGATTAGTACAGGAAAGGATTAAGTAGACAACACATACNCATACAGATTTCTCAAGAGGCAGGTCAGGTGGTCTGGTATTCCCATCTCTTTCAGAATTTTCCACAGTTTATTGTGATCCACACAGTCAAAGGCTTTGGCATAGTCAATAAAGCAGAAGTAGATTTTTTTCTGGAACTCTCTTGCTTTTTCCATGATCCAGAGGATGTTGGCAATTTGATCTCTGGTTCCTCTGCCTTTTCTAAAACCAGCTTGAACATTAGGAAGTTCACGGTTCACGTATTGCTGAAGCCTGGCTTGGAGAATTTTGAGCATTACTTTACTAGCATGTGAGATGAGTGCAGCTGTGTGGTAGTTTGAGCATTCATTGGCATTGCCTTTCTTTGGGATTGGAATGAAAACTGACCTTTTCCAGTCCTGTGGCCACTGCTGAGTTTTCCAAATTAACATTATATGTGTCTTAACAATCTTCAGCAAACCAGGAGGGGTCCAGAATGGCCAACTGCAAGTTCCCTTCCCCACTGTGCTCCCTAGGTAAAGTGCTAGGGAGGTATCTTGGTACCCTGCTTCCAGGATCCCAGGTTCATCTCCGATAGCTTCTCCCCTTTTTCAGTATCTTCCCCCAAAAAAGGATGCATAAAATGTAGATTTGGTGCCTCTTGCTTATCTGAAAATGCCTTTTTCTTCCTCACTTTTCACAGAGGGTCTGACTGGGTTTAGAATTCTAGTTTGATGACTGCGATCAGGTCACACCCTTTGTTCTTCATAACTCTTAAAGGGATTGTTCCATTAACTTCTAGTGGCTCAGATTGCTGCTAAGAAGCCTGATCCAATTTTTATTCCCAATCCTTTCTTTGGACCTATTAATTCTCTTAGTGTTCACAACAATTTGACCTGATTTTTCTCTTCCAAAGTTTTGGTGCTGATTGCTTGGCAGTTCTTCTCCTCTTGAGCCTCAAATTCCTTGGTTTGGGGAATTAATCTCACATTACTGTTTTCATTATTTCTTCACCTATATTTTCTCTATTCTCTTTCTACATAACTTTCAGTAGACACATAGAACTGCAGTTCTCATCTTTTCTCTCCAATTGTCAGTTTCTTTGCTTCTTATTTTACTTCCTGGAAAAGTTCAACTTTCATTTAATGCTCCCATTTTATTTAGCACCACACATTTTTTATGGTCTTTCCTGCTCTCTGATTTCTCTTTTTAGTATAAAATACATTGAAACTTCTAATATCTGTCTGAGGATATTATGAGATTTTTTTTTTGAAGGGTTCTCTTTTCTACACTTTTTTTAGTGTTCTCTGTTTATACTTTGTACAATTTTAATTTCAGTGTAAGTATGTGTGTGCTTTCTTTCAGAGGTTGTTCTAAAATAACAACCTGAGTCTGAAATATTTCTAACATTAATTCCTGTCACTCATATTTAAAGCTAAAATGGTAACAAGCTGACTAATCTCTGTGTGTATTGGTGGTCTTGCCAGTTGCTGGTTGGACACTGTCCCATGACCTTTTCTTCTCTGTTGCAGAAGAGACACCTCTGAGCGACTTCCTGCCATTTGGTACTCCAAGAGTAGAGTAGGGAAAGTAACTGGGGATCCCAATATTCAACGGGCAGACTCTGGTTTCGTTCCCTTCATCCAGCCCTGTGCCTCTGCTCACCCCAGAGCAGGGTTTCTCAGCCTCAGCACTAACAGCATTTGGGGCTAAACAATCCTTTGCTATGGGAGGCCATCCTGGACACTGCTGGGCTGTTTAGCTTCTGTAACCACTAGACACCAGAAATTTCCCAAGTTCTGACAATTAAAAAGGTCTCGAGATATTGGCAAGCTTCCCCCAGACAGTGGGGAGCAAAACAGCCCCTGCTTGAGAAGCCAGGCCTGCCAAGTGCCTGTGCTCCCTGAGGTAGCAGTTTCTCCAGTCTGCTTTCCCAGTTGCAGATGTCTCGGCTCCTACAGAAGCTAGGGTAGGGGTGGCTGCCTGGCACCGTGGGGTATGGGAGGGAAAGAGCAGGTTTAAATGTCGTATGTAAATTGACTTTCCTGTATTTTATCCTCGCTATCTGTGGTACCTGGGGATACCATGATTGGTACCTCCAATCATGCTGCCTTTCTGAGGATCATGTGCGTGTTGTTTGATAACATCTACAAGCACAAATTACAGGTTTATCTCATTACTGTAGCAGTCTCCACCTCTACAACCTCTTTACCTATTCCAGAAATGTTTGGGTACTCCCAGCCCACTCCTGACTTCTCTCCTTCCTCTTGGCTATTGAACTTAAACTTTTATATCTTGCATCAGCATTTAAGAGGACTTTTAGAAGGACGCTGAGGTGAACCACATGTTCAAAGCTCCATACTCAACTAGAAATTTATACTATTATTTTACAACTTCAATTCTTTGTTTAGAGAAATTTCTTCAGTAGTTATCCTGAAAATTTTATGAACTAATTATACAGCATGATACTGATCATCCTTGTCATTTTTTTTTCCCTAACTCAAGTCAATTACCTCATGTTTCCAGGAGATTATCTTTAATAGTTTAAGGAAAATGGAGGAGCTGACAGAATCCAGGGCCTCTTTTTAAGAAAACTCTTTTTGTAACTCTTCTGTAACCTTTTAAAACTTAAAACTCTCAAAAGCCTCAGATGGACAGGTAGGAGGTCTAAGGAGATGACACTCTTGTCCAGTGATGCTTTTTTGGAAAAATGAGGGGACACCTCCCAGTGGACAACCACAACATCTAGGGGTGCCAGTAAGTAAAAATAAACGTGAAGGATTGTTCGACACATCTCATTCCCAGGGTTCCTCAAGCAAGGACTCCTGCCAAGTCATGTATTTCTAGCTTGATAGATTTTACTAGGTGGGGATGGTAATACAACTGTCATACAATTTTCCAAAGCTTTTTCCAAGAACAACTGACAAAAATATGCATTCAGCTTGGGCTTCCTAGGTGACACATAAGAATCCACCTGCCAATACAGGAGACACAAGAGATGTGGATTCAATCTCTTGGCCAGGAAGATCTCCTGGAAGAGCAAATAGCAACCCACTTAAGTATTCCTGCCTGGTAAATTCCATGGATGGAGGAGCCTGGAGGGCTATAGTCCATGGGGTCGCAAAGAGTTGGACATGACTGAACACGTACCCACACATGCATGCTTTCAGCTTGTCTATTCATATGCCTTTGGTCAGATTTAGAAACCAAGGAAAAGCAAAAGGAAAAGATTGAGTCAGACGAACTGAAAAAGAAAGAGAAAAATGGAACAGTTAGAAACTTAAAAATAAAGGAAAGTCACTCTGATGACAATGGGGTGATCTGATATTCTTTGAACCATAAATACATTTCCTCTATCTAAAAGCATCATCAGTATACCAAATTAGAGGTGCCAGTTTTTCAAAACTTAACCTATGAATTTTCCAGTAGAATTTTACATTAGTGCCTGAACAATACAAGAACAAATCCATCACTGTAAATCATCCTAGCCATTTAGGGCCATGGACTTAAAAGTAGTTGGCAAACTTAGGGTGTTATGAAGCTTAATTAAAAACAGCTCATTTTTTCTGAACATCATTACTTTTGGCAACACATTTATCAGCAAGCCTGAAATGAGTTGGATAGCACAGAGGAACAGATATAAGCTTTTTTAAAACAAACTCAGAGACCCTGAGTATTACAAAATCTTAGTTAATTCACCTCACTAATTTCAGAACTGGTGTAAGCCTCACCCACTCTGGGAGAACTACTGTGTCAGCCCTGCCTGATTTCCACTGGCTCCATTTATGGATACCTGCTTCTGCCTCCTTGATTGTTCTCAAGGATCCATTAAAATGGCAGTCCCTCTCCCACAGGGTCAATTCCCATTGAAATTCTCCACCTCAGTAGGCAGAGTAGAATAAGGCTAAAAACATTCTATGGCACAAACATGTTTGTGACCTTGGCCTAACTAGAGACATGTTTAAAATTGAACACACAAAACAGCAGACATCTATTCCTTCCATCAATCTCAAGGGGCAGAAATACTCCTATTTAAATGATTCTTGGGTCATTTTGGTTTTTGATTATAAATCTTACAAGGATAAAAACTCATTCCAAACCTACTTAAACTTATTTTTTAACAGACAAAATTTAAGCCTTATTTCCATGGCTTACATGAAAATTCAAGCAGTTTTTTCCAACCTGGCCTTAGAAAGCATATTGATGGTTCAAAGGTCAAGCATCTGTCTTAGTAAAGAAAACTTTCAAGTTTTAACTTAGTTTAAAGAACTCTCCTAGTTTTACTCAGCCATTAAAAAGAATACATTTGAATCAGTTCTAATGAGATGGATGAAACTGGAGCCTATTATATAGAGTGAAGTAAGCCAGAAAGAAAAACACCAATACAGTATACTGACACATATATATGGAATTTAGAAAGATAGTAATGATGACCCTGTATGTGAGACAACAAAAGAGACACAGACATATAGAACGGACTTTTGGCCTCTGAGGGAGAGGGAGAGGGTGGGATGATTTGGGAGAATGGCATTGAAGCATGTATACTATCATGTAAGAAACGAGGCGCCGGTCTATGTTCGATGCAGGATGCAGGATGCTTGGGGCTGGTGCACGGGGATGATCCAGAGAGACATTGTGGAGTGGGAGGTGGGAGGGGGATTCAGGATTGGGAGCTCGTGTACACCTGTGGTGGATTCATGTCAATGTATGGCAAAGCCAATAGAGTATTGTAAAGTAAAATAAAGTAAAAAAAAGAAAAAGAAAAAGAAAATTCCACCAATTGAAGTTCTAGTGAATTTGCTTTTTATTCTTCAAGTAGGTTATTGTCCTAGGTCACGAGAAATACAAAAGACCTGACATTCAGAATGACTATGAAGCAACATTCACAGAAATAAAATTCCCCATTCAGATATTTAACATCCCCTTTGACTTCTACATGATATTTTAAATATCATGACAATGGCCGAAACACTCATCATCTCACTTCTGATCTATGTGGAAATTTGACCTATTTTCTGGTGATGGAAACTAACCTGGCTAAAATGTTTCTTTTAAAATGTGAATTTAAAACTCAAAATTTGTAAATATATTTTATAACCTTTAAAATTATCATGAGATTTCCCCAGTGGCACAGTGGATAAGTGGATTGGCACACCTGCCAATGCAGAGGACACAGGTTCGATTCCTTGATCAGAAAAATTCCATATGCCGTGGTGCAGCTAAGCCCACATGCCACAACTACTGAGCCCTGCTCTAAACCCCAGGTGTTCCAAATGCTGAAGCCCCTGTGCCAAGCACCTGTGCTCTACAACAAGAGAAGTCACTGAAATGAGAAGCCCTCGAACCACAATGAAGAACTGCCCTCACTTGCCACAAACAGAGAAAGCCTATGCAAAGCAACAAAGACCCAGTGCAGCCAAAAATATACATATATATTAATTTTAAAACATCAAACTATTATGACCTTGGGATTTCAAGACGGTGGAGGAGTAGGAGAACATAAAGTTTCTCTCTCTTTGCAAATGCATCAAGAATACACCTATAGAAGAAACAACTATCACGGTGCACTGGCTGAACACTAGTAGAAGACCCTGGACACTGGAAAGGATAGGAAAGATCCCCACATGGCCAGGTACGATGAGAGGAAGAATGAGGGAAAAAGAAGAAGACAGGACGGATGGGAACTGTGTCCCTCATAGGGGAGCTAAGGAAGAGGAGAGGTTCCCACATCCAGGAAGGCATCTCACCAACAGGGAGATCAGTTGGAACAGAGGAGGAGCCATCTGAGGCTGTTGGAGAAGGGTGAAACAACCAGCCTGGGGCAGACTGGACAGAGCGAGACCTACACAGAGGGTCCATTCCACAGCACAGTTCTTTGAGGGGATAAACAAACTGATTAAACTTTAGTGAGATTCATCAAGAAAAAAAAGACAGAAGACACAAATCAATAAAATTAGAAATGAAAAAGAAGTTACAAGTGACACTACAGAAAAATAGAGGCTCATAAGAAACTACTATAAGGAATATATGAAAAAAAAAAAAAAATGGACAACCTGGAAGAAATGGACAAAAAGTACAGTCCTGCAAGATTAAATCAGGAAGAAATAGAAAATGTGAACACACCCATCAAAGTAGTGAAATTGAAACTGAGATTAAAAATCTTCCAACAAACAGAAGTCCAGGACCAGATGGCATCACAGAAAAATTCTATCAAACATTTAGAGAAGAGTTAACTTCTACGCTTCTGAAACTCTTCCAAAAAATTGCAGAGGGAGGAACACTTCCAAACTCACTCTACCAGACCACCATCACCCTGATACCAAAACCAGATAAAGATATCACAAAAAAGAAAAATAGAGACCAATATCACTGATGGACATAGACACAAAAATCCTTAACAAAATACTACCAAACCAAATCCAACAGCACATTAGAAGGATCATACACCATGATCAAGTGGGGTTTTATCCCCAAAAAGGAAATATTCTTCAGTGTATGCAAATCAATCAATGTGATACACCATATTAGTAAACTGAAGAATAAAAACCACATGATCATCTCAGTAGATGCAGAAAACTTTCAACAAAATTCAACACTCATTTATAATAAAAACTCTCCAGAGAGACTTCCCTAGTGGTCCAGTAGCTAAGACTCTGCATTCCCAATGCAGGAGGCCCTGGTTCGACCCCTGGTCATGGCACAAGATCCCACATTTTTGCAACTAAAGTTCCTGAATGCTACAACTAAGACCTGATGCAGCCAAATAAATAAACAAAACCCTCCAGAAAGTGGACATGGAAGATATCTCCATGAAATAGAGGGAAACTATCTCAACATAATAAAGGCCATATGTGACAAACCCACAACAAACATTATTCTCAGTGGTGAAAAACTAAAAGCATTTTCTCTGAGATCATGAATAAGACAATAATTTTCATTCTCACCAGCATTATTCAACATAGTCTTGGAAGTCCGAGACATAGTAATCAGAGAAGAAAGAGAAATAAAGGGAATCCAAATTGGAAAAGAAGTAAAACTGTCACTGTTTGCAGATGTCATGATACTCTACATAGAAAATCCAAAAGATGCCACCAGAAAATCACTAGAAATAATCAATGAATTTAGCAAAGTCAGAAGATACAAAAATAATACACAGAAATCTCTTGTATTTTCATACACTAACAATGAACATAATACAGAGAAATAAAGGAAACAATACCATGTACCATTGCCAGAAAGTGAATAAAATACCTAGGAACTAACCTACCTAAAGCGGCAAAAGATCTATACTCAGAAAACTATAAGACCAGATGAAAGAAATTAAAGATGACACAAACAGATGGACTGATAGACCATGTTCTTGAACTGGAAGAATCAATACTGTGAAAATGACTATATTATCCAAAGCAATCTACAGATTCAATGCAGTCCCTATCAAATTACCAATGGTGCTAGAACAGAAAATTTTACCATTTGTATGAAAACACAAAAGACACCAAATAGCCAAAGAAATCTTGAGGGAAAAAAAAAATGGAGCTGAAGGAATCAGGCTTTCTGACTTCAAAGTATACAACAAAGCTACAGTAATCAAGACAGCATGGTACTGGCACAAAAACAGAAATAGAGACCAATGGAACGGGTCAGAAAGTACGGAGATAAACCCATGCACATATATTCACCTAATCTATGACAAAGGAGGCAAAAATATGCAATGGAGAAAAGACAGCCTCTTCAATAACTGGTGAAACTACACATAAAAGAACAAAATAAGAACACTCTCTAACACCATACACAAAAATAAACTCAAAATCAACTGAAGCCCTTAATAGAAAGCCAGACACTATAAAACTCTTAGAAGAAAGCACAGCAGAATATTCTTTGACATAAATCACAGCAGGATCTTTTCTGACTCACCTCCTAGAGTAATGAAAATAAAAATAAATAAACGGGATCTAATTAAACTGAAAAGCTTATGCACAGTATAGGAAATAATAAACAAGACAAAAAGACAACCCTCCGAATGGGAGAAAATATTTGCAACAAAGCAACTGACAAAGAAATAACCTCCAAAATATGCAAACAGCTCATGCAGTTCAATATCAAAAAGTAAAGCAAATATCCCAATCAAAACATGGGTGGAAGACCTAAATAGATACTTCTAAATATATACTAAATAAATAATGATTACTGATGTTGAACATCTTTATCTCTTGGCCATTTGTATGTCATCTTTAGAGCAATGCAAATCAGAACTATGATGAGGAATCAACTCACACAGGTCAGAATAGCCATTTGTAAAGTAAAATAAAGTAAATTTTAAAAAATAAATAAATAAATGACAGAATAATAAAACATTTTGAAATTCAAAAAAAATAAAAAAATAAAAATAAAAAATGTACAAACAGTAAATATTTGAGAGAGTTCAGAGAAAAGGAAATACTCATGCACTGTTAATGGAAATGGAAATTGATACTGCCACTATGGAGGTTTCTATTATCGTATGGCCCAGAAATCCCACTAATAGGCCATACCCAAAGAAAATCATAATTTCAAAAGACACATGTACCCCAGCGTTCATTGCTTCCCTACCCACAATAGCCAGGATATGGAAGCAATCTAAATATCTATTGACAGAAAAAAGGATAAAGAAGATGTGGTACATATATGTGATGGAATATTACTCAGTCATAGAAAGAACGAATTTGGGAAATTTGTAGAGACATGGATGGACCCAGAGGTTGTCATACAGAGTGAAGTAAGTCGGAAAGAGAAAAATATTAAATATTAATGTTTATATGCATAATCTAGAAAAACAGTTTAGATTATCTTATTCGCAAAGCAGAAAGAGAGACACAGACATTGAGAAAAAAACAAATGGATACAAAGGGGGTAAGAGTGGGTAAAATGAATTGGGAGATTGGCATTGACATATATACACTATTGATACTATGTATAAAATACATAACTAATGAGAACCTATTATATAGCTCAGGGAGCTCTACGCAATCCTCTGCGGTGACCTAAATGGGAAGGAAATCCAAAACAGGGGATATGTGTATAGCGGATTCACTTTGCTATACACAAAAACTAATAAAACATTGAAAAGCAACTATACTCTAATAAAGATTAATAAAGTAAGTAAATAAGCTTAAAAAAATGAATAATAAATAGTAAACTAAGACAAACAGAAATTCTCTAATTTTATCTGGAGACATAGTAACATAATTCAATGCTAATAAATATCATCATCAAGAAATCAAAAATAATAAAATTACTATATTTTTACCCAAGGATGATGTCAGAGCTTCCTGATGAGCTTGACTAGAAAGACCAGTAAAGAATCTTTCCTGAATTAAAAAGTTTATATTTCAAAAGGATTAAAAAGGAAATCAGATGTCAAAATTTGTCTGGGTATTTCCACAGTCCAAACTATTCCAATTAAATGCAGAAAGCCTTGCCAATATCTTCCCTTAGCAGAATTTGCCCATCACATCTTTCAATGGCATACTCAAGGTCATGTGATTTCACTCTGTTGATCTCTACACATTACTTCCACAGCATCTCCTTTACTGGCTTTCTGCTGCCCTCAAACACGCAAGGATTATTATTAATACTAATTTAAGGCTTTGGTTTTTTCTTGCNCCTGAATTAAAAAGTTTATATTTCAAAAGGATTAAAAAGGAAATCAGATGTCAAAATTTGTCTGGGTATTTCCACAGTCCAAACTATTCCAATTAAATGCAGAAAGCCTTGCCAATATCTTCCCTTAGCAGAATTTGCCCATCACATCTTTCAATGGCATACTCAAGGTCATGTGATTTCACTCTGTTGATCTCTACACATTACTTCCACAGCATCTCCTTTACTGGCTTTCTGCTGCCCTCAAACACGCAAGGATTATTATTAATACTAATTTAAGGCTTTGGTTTTTTCTTGCCCTAAAATTCTCTCAACTATATTTTACCATGGCTAATTATTTATGTTCAAATTATGCTAATCTCATATAAGCATTCCTTGAAAATACAATCTGAAAAGTTCTTGACCCCATCTATATATTCAGTCTTTCTCTAGATTTTCTGTCAAGTTTGAGATTGTCAATCAATTTTGAAAAATTCTCCATTACTCTCCCGTCAAATATTTGTTTTTTCTCTGCTACTTTGCTCTTTTTCCATAGGTTCTAATTTCTTATGATCAGACCATTTGAAATTCTGCCCAGGTTTCAAGTAGTTTGTTTCATACTTTTCTCTTTTTGTCTATTTTACAGTTTGGATCATTTGTTCACTTTTCATTTGTTCAATATATTGATCCTTTCCTCTATTTGCTATTAAGTTCGTCAAGTAGTTTTTTTTATTTTATAGTTTTCATTTCTAGTATAGTTTTTGGCTTTTTTTAATAGCTCATATCTCTCTGCTGAAATTGCCTGTATGTTTACATATTATGTCCACTTTTCCACTGATCCTTTAATTAATTATATTATGGGCTTTTGAAGTCTGTCTGATAATTCTATCATCTAGTCCATCCCTTAGTCCACTTTTATTGACTATTTCCTCTCTTTACTTCGAGTCATATTCCTTATATCTCTGCACATCTCATAAACTTCTATTTTGGTTCAGACATTATAGGCAAAATAATATTAGAGGCTAAAGAAAATCATTGTAATTCCCAAGAAAGAATACATTCTTTCTTCTGTCAGGGCAGAGTTCAAATAATCTGTAGTTGAGATGCGTCCGGGCTGAAATTTAGCTTTAGTCACATTTACTTCTGCACTGGCTTCGAAAGTTTAAAGACATGGTTAGGACTTGCCCTTCATCAAGACTGGCCCATTGGCATGTCTACAAGAGTTGCTAAAGTTCCCCTTTAGCACTCAGCCACCCAGTTTTCAAGCTCTGAAAAACCTCTACTTACTTTTCAGTCCATCTTCTAGTTTTTTTGTTTGTTTGTTTGGGTTTCTAGGGAGTTATCTTTTTTATTCCAGTCCCACTAATAGCTCTGTACACCTCAAGATATCTCTCTTAGCATTACTACCTGACCCCTAGTCTTTGGAAAGCTTTTCCAGCACATTCTGTGAAGTTCCTAATTACTCTAGGGAGATGATCTCAGCTTTCTTGCCTCACTGGCAGCCTTCTGTTGTCCAGTTCCTCAGTCATGCCTGACTCTTAGTGACCCCATGGACTGCAGCATGTCAGGCATCCCTGTCCTTCACCATCTCCCAAAGCTTGCTCAAACTCCTGTCCACTGAGTCAGCAATGCCATCCATATCTCATCCTCTGTCATCTCCTTCTCCTCCTGCCTTCAATCTTTCCCAGCATCACAGTCTTTTCTAATGAGTCAGCTCTTCGCATTAGATGGTCAAAAGTATTGGAACTTCAGCATTAGTGCTTCCAATAAAGGTGGCTATTACAATGTACTTGACAAAGGTCTAAAACCCCTGAGAGAGAGATGTCNCACCCTTTTCCAACAACACAAGAGACAACTCTACATAAGGACATCACCAGATGGTCAATATTGACATTAGATTGATTATATTCTTTGCAGCTGAAGGTGGAGAAGCTCTATACAGTCAGCAAAAACAAGACTTGGGGCTGACTGTGGCTCAGATCATGAACTCCTTGTTGCAAAATTCAGGCTTAAATTGAAGAAAGTAAGGGAAACCTCTAGGCCATTCGGGTTTGATCAAAATCAAATCCCTTATGATTATATAGTACAGTAGAGGTGACAAATAGATTCAAGGGATTAGACCTGGTAGACAAAGTGCCTGAAGAACTATGGATGCAGGTTCATAAGGAGGCAGTGAACAAAACCATCCCAAAGAAAAAGAAAGAGAAGTGGTTGTCTGAGGAGGCTTTAGAAATAGCTCAGGAAAGAAGACAAGTGAAAAGCAAAGGAGAAGAGAAATATATACCCAACTGAATGCAAAGTTCCAAAGAATATCAAGGAGAGATAAGAAGGCTTTCTTCGATGAACAGTGCAAAGAAATAGAGCAAAGCAACAGAATGGGAAAGACTAGTTAAGAAAAAAGTGAAAGTCGCTCGGTTGTATCTGACTCTTTGTGACCCCAAGGATTATACAGTTCATGGAATTCTCCAGGCCAGAATACTGGAGTGGGTAGCCATTCCCTTCTCCATGGAATCTTTCCAACCCAGGGATCAAACCCAGGTCTCCGCATTGCAGACAAGTTTTTTACCAGCTAAGCCACCAAAGGAAGTTCGTTGATAAGAGATGGTAAGAATACATAGAAGGATGATACAAAAAAAGGTCTTAATGACCCAGGTAACCATGATAGTGTTGTCATTCACCTACAGCCAGATATCCTAGAATGTGAAGTGGGCCTTAGGAAACATTACTACAGACAAAATTAGTGGAGGTGATAGAACACCAGCTGAGCTATTTAAAATCATGAAGGATGATTCTGTTAAAGAACTGCACTCAATATGCCAGCAAATTTGGAAAATTCAGCAGTGGCCACAGCACTGGAAAAGGTCAGTTTCCATTCAAATCGCAAAGAAAGGCAGGGCCAAAGAATGTTCAAACTACCAGAGAACTACACTTATTTGTCATGCTAGTAAAGTTATGTTCAAAATCCTTCAAGCTAGGCTTCAGCAATATGTGAACTGAGAAATTCCAGATGTACAAAGCTGGGTTTAGAAAGGCAGAGAAACCAAAGGTCAAACTGCCAACATTTGTTGGATCAGGAAAAAGCAAGGAATCCAGAAAAACACCTATTTCTGCTTTACTGACTACACAAAAGCTTTCAACTGCATGGGTCACAACAAAATGTGGAAAATTCTTAAACAGACAGGAATACCAGACCACTTTACTTGCCTCCTGAGAAACATGAAGGTGAGTCAAGAAGCAACAGTTAGAACCTCACATGAACAAGTGACTGGTTCAAAATCAGGAAAGAAGAATGGCAAGGCTGTATATTGTTATCCTGTTTATTTATCTTATATGCAGAGTACATCATGCAAAATGCCTGGTTTGATGAATCACAAGCTGAAACCAAGACTGCTGGGAGAAATATCATTACCTTAGATATGCAGATGATATCACTCTAAGNGCAAGGCTGTATATTGTTATCCTGTTTATTTATCTTATATGCAGAGTACATCATGCAAAATGCCTGGTTTGATGAATCACAAGCTGAAACCAAGACTGCTGGGAGAAATATCATTACCTTAGATATGCAGATGATATCACTCTAAGGGCAGAAAGTGAAGGGGAACTAAAGAGCCTCTTGATGAAGGTGAAAGAGGAGAGTGAAAAAGCTGGCTTAAAAGGGAAAAGTAGAACCAGTGCCAGATTTCATTTTCTTGGGCTCCAAAATCTTTGCAGACAGTGACTGCAGCCACGCCATTAAAAGATGCTTGCTCCTTGGAATGAAAGCTATGACATTCTAGACAGCACACTAAAACACAAAGACATCACTATGCCAACAAAAGTAATAGTATACTCAAAGTTATGGTTTTTTCATTAGTCATGTATGGAGGTGACAGTTGGACGATGAAAAAGGCTGAGCGCCAAAGAATTGATACTTTCAAACTGTGATATTGGAGAAGATTCTTGAGAGTCCTTTGGACTGCAAGGAGATCAAACCAGTCAATCCTAAAGGAAATTAACCCTGAATATTCATTGGAAGGATTGATGATGAAGTTGAAGCTCCAATACTTTGGCCACCTGACGCGAAGAGCTGACATACTAGAAAAGACCCTGATGCTGGGAAAGATTGAAGGCAGGAAGCAAAGGGGATGACAGAGGATGAGATGGTTGGATAGCATGACCAACTCAATGAACATGAGTTTGAGCAAATTCCAGAAGATAGTGAAGAACAGGAAATCCTGGTGTGTTGCAGTACATGGGGTCACAAAGAGTCAGACATGACTTACTAAAAAACAAAACAAAAAATCTTGAATTATCTGGGCTAAAAATATCTAGGAATGCAATTTTTGGAAAGGTAGAATAATAGTTGCAAGTTTATTTTCTTAGGAACTTGTCAAATTATTTTCCAGCATGCCTATAGCAATTTGCACTCCCACCAGCAATGTATGAATCATCTAGTTTCTTTGCATTTTCCCCATTATTTGCTGTTGCTACTGTTTTCTTATTTTAGACATTTGAAGCTGTGTAGTTGCTTCTTATTGTTGGTTCTAACAACAATAAGGTTCATTTCCCTTATAAGCAATGATATTGAACATATTGTTATATACTTATCATTTTTCCTGTGAAAAACCTCATTTCTTTTGCCATTTTTTAAACTGCATTGTTTGGTTTTTCAATGATGGATCATGACAGCTTTTTATATATTCCTAGTAGTAGTCCTTTGTCAAATATATTGTTTACAAATATTCTTTCCTGATCCAAAGCTTGTGTTTTCATTCTCTTAACACGGTATTTCAGAGAGCAAAAGCTTTTAATTTTGATGATGTCCACTTTTCTTTTTTTCTTTTTATATTTTATGCTTTTAATATCTTTCTGAACTTTTTATTTTTAAAGTTTTATCATTTTTCCTCAAAGCTTTATCAGTTTACTTTATATTTAAGCTCATAATCCATTTTCAGTTAATTTTAGTATGAGAAACATGAGAGGTTGAGGTTCACTTTTCCTCACAAGTGTCCAATTAGCCCATCACCTTTTGATGAAAATGCTACCTTTCCTCCTTCAAATTGTGCAATTCTGTCAAAAATCAGTTGGTCATATTTGTATGGGTCTGTTTCTGGTTACTCTATTCTGTTCCATTAATCTATGTATATGTCCCTCTTGACAATACCACACAATTTTGATTACTGTAGCTACATAATAAGTCTTAAAATTGAGAAGTCAGATTCTTCAAACTTTATTCTTCTTTCTGAACTGGTTTTAGCTATTCTAATTCCTCTGCTTTTCGTTATAAATTTTCAAGTATTCTTGCCTATATTTACAAAAATATTTGCTGGCATTTTGATAGAAATTATATTACACCTATATATCAATTCAGGGGAGAACCAACATTGTTAATATTTTGAGTCATCCAATCCATGAACATAGTATGTCTCTCCATTCGTTTAAATCTTTGATTTATTAGATCAGCATTGCAGTTTTCAACATATATCTTGTTTCATTATGTTTATATATAACATTTCAATTTTATCTTTAGCAGTTATTAATAGCATTTTAATTTTGGTGTTCACAATTTTCACTGCTATGATAATAGAAATACAAGTGAGTTTAAGATTTGTATCATGTATCCCATGACCTTGCTGAACTCACTTCATAGTTCTAGGAGCTTTTTCATAGATTCATTGGAATTTTCCACATAATCAATCATGTCATCGGCAAACAGAGACCTCTTCTTTTCTAACTGAATGTCCTTTCCTTTTCTTGAGTTACTGTACTGGCTAAAACTTTAAGCACTGTGTTGAATGAGAGTGGTGAGGGTAAACATCTTTACTTTGTTCAATTTTAGAGAGAACTCCTTTTTCTTCCAAATTTTTATATACTGTACTTTCATTTTCATTTAGTTCTATCCTGTTTAACTATTTCCTATTTGTCTTCCTTTTTGACTCATGATTTATCTGGAACTATGTTGTTTAGTGGCCAAGTGTTTGGATATTTTCCTATTATTATTTTGTTATTCATTTCTAATTTGTTTCCACTGTGATCAAAAAACACCCTATTTATGGGTTAGATTATTTACAGTTTACTGAAAGAAGTTTTATGTCCAAAGATGTGGTCTATCTTGGGCACTATTCCATAATGATTTGGAAATGTATATATGTGTGTGTGTGTGTATGTGTATAAGATTGAAGGCAGGAGGAGAAGGGCATGACAGAGGATGAGGTGGTTGGATGGCATCACCAACTCAATGGACATGAGTTTGCACAAGGGGATGGTGAAGGACAGGGAAGCCAGGCATGCTGTAGTCCATAGGGTTGCAAAGAGTCAGACATGACCGAGGGATTGAACAAAAATATGTATCTTACTCATAGAGGATTCTTTAAATATTGATTAGATCCTGCTGGTTGAAGGTGTTGCTTAGTTCTTCTACAACCGTGTTGTTTTTCTATCCAGTTGTTCTAATCCACTTTTGAGAGAGAATTGTTGAAGTCTCAAGTTAAACTGTAGATCTGTCTACTTCTCCTTTCAATGTTACGAGCTGTGTTTGAAATATTTTGCAACTACTTTTTGATGCATACATATTTCAGACTGCTATCTTTTAGCTAGATTGACATTTTTATCATTACATAATTTCCCCCTCTGTTTCTAGTAATTTTTGACCTTGAAGCCTAATTTATATAATATTAATATAGTCACTTATTGTTTCTTTTAATATTTCTATAAATTTTTCTATTCTTCACTTTCTATCTGTTTATTATTGTGTTTGAAGTCAGTTCCTTATAGACAGTGTATAGTTGGGTCATGTTTTCAGATCCACTCTGCCAAACTCTGTTTTTATTGGTATACTTGATGAGAGGGTAACAAAAAAGACACGAAGGCCAGGGGTCTCCAAACGGAGGAAATAGGATGCAAGTGTCAGACATTTTTTTTTAATCTCTCTCTCTTAAGTGGCAGGAGGAAACAAACTGGTGATTTTTTTTTTCTCTTCCCTTCTCTATACAAATTTTAAAAGATTTCTCTTAAAATACTGTGTTGCCATAATGACACCTGGTTCCACCTGAAGTTAACTATTCTCAAACCTTGAGTTAAGCAATGCATTTTTCTTTTGGAAATATTTGTCTTAAACTGTGTTAATGTACTATGCATTTACCCCAGACTCTGTCTTTAAGTCAGTTCCGCCTAATGGCTCAGAACCTACTTGACAAACCAGTATGTTATACTCAGACATTGTTCCCCCAATCTATGTAAACAAAACTATTTGTATGGTAATCTGCCCTTCTACAAGATTCAAGTCAATCATTTTATGGCCTGGGATGACTCATCTGGTGCCAAGATTATCCCAAAATACATTTTATGGATGAGGAGCCTAGTGCCATTCTGAATTTTAAGACATTTCTTTCTTTCATTAACAAACTGCTAGTGACTATGTAACATCCAGCTGAAGACTAACAGGGGGTACTCTTTCTGCCCCCTTCTGATGCCTATGTCAGAAGCTTTCTCTATCTCCTTTATGCTTTAATAAAACTTTATTACACAAAAGCTCTGAGCGATCAAGCCTCGTCTCTGGCCCCAGACTGAATTCTTCTCCTCGGGAGGCCAAGAATCCTGGCATCTTTTCATGGTTCAGCAACAACATTTCACTGAGTGATTTATTTTTAATATAATGATTGACTGAAATGTTAGGTCTTAAGTCTGCCTTTGTAATTTTTTTCTATTCTCTTTTTTTGCATATGCTTTAGTTATCCTACCTTCCTGTGGATTATTTGAATATTTTATAAGATTTCATTTTGATACCTTTACAGTCTTGTTAGGTGAATTTCTGTGAGTAATCCTTTTTTGTTGCTTTAAGGTTTTACATTATAGACACATAATTTATCAAAATCTACTTGGGTATCATTATTTTACCAACTTGAGTGACATACAGAAATTTTAACTCACTTTATATATCTTTGTCCTCTCTTTTTTACAATATAGTTGCCTTAAATATTTCCTTCATATACACTTAGCCACATTAGACACAGTTGTAGTTTCTGCTTCAATTGTCAAACATAACACAGAAAACTGAAGAGGAGAAGGAAAATTACTGTATTTACCCATACTTTCACTTAACATGTTCTTTGCTCCTTCCTGATATTTTAAGATTCCATCTTTTATCACTTACTTTCCATTTATTTTTTAACATTCCAATGGCAATTTATTTTTTAAAGTGTTCTGTGTAATTCTATTGTTTCTTTGCCCGCCCCCCTCCTTTTTCATATAATTGTACAACCACTAAATATTACATAGGTTGTAATGACCTGGATTGGGAAGATCCCCTGGAGGAGGGCATGACAACCCTCTTCAGTATTCTTGCCTGGAGAATCTCCATGTAGCCTGGCAGGCTACAGCCCATGGGGTCACAAAGGGTCGGACACAACCCACAACCGAGTGACTAAGCACAAGCACAGTGATCTTAGACTGTTACCAGTCATTCAGGAAAAACTTTCCCCCCTCCCAACAACCATCCTGGGGAAACTAAAGGTCCTGAAAAGAGGCCAATTCAACATGGCCTCTACCCTGATAGGAAAGAAAAAATTAAAAAACAAACAAACAAAAAAAACAGAAATTGACTAAGAGGTATGTGGCCACCGTCTCTTAGGAGTGAGGCTCTGGCTGTTGCCTAGGGTTGTGAAAGCCTGCAGCATGCAGTAGGGCAACTGCAAGACCTTGCAGCTACATCTTCTTCACACCATGTCCATCTCCCAACCTATGTGTCACAAAAATCCTTCAACAGGGTTCTCCTCCACTGCTCTGTTATATACATCTGCTCATAGTTGTCCACACGCTTCACTTTTTATGACAGGTTTTGGATCTCAACCTCTAGCTGAATCTACTGGTATTCAGTTTCTTCCTGAGTCCAGACTCCATGTAGTATGCACACAGGTATGTGTCCTGCAGGGTATATATCAATACTTGTCCAAGAGCTGGCATCCTTCTGTAGGTACTACTGATTGATCCGTGTGTCCAGATTATTCATGACCCTCTCCTGAATCTTCTCATGAATCCACTGGTATGTCTGTGCCTCTGTCAAAGTAGAACAATAATGTCTTGAGGGGTTCCCTAGCCTGGACTTGCTGTCTCTGATTGACAATGTCAGGGTTCACCTTGTACCAACTTCACGACTCATAGTACTCACTCCCGTGGGTCTTTCAATCTCCTAGACACATTCAGCAAAAGTCATATTTACACTTGGAGCATTGCTTGTGATTGCAGTCTTCATTCTTCTCAATGCAAATGTTGTGCTTGGGACAGTGTTTAGTGTGAGCACTAATGTAGTGGCTGACTCAGAGTCATCTGCACACTTTGAGATCCATTTCCAGATTGCGGTGCAGTCTGTGGAGGCATGATACATCTGACGACACTTAAAACAGAAGACTTCGTTGCACCACTGGCACTGTCCTTGGTGAGCTCAGGGCTCTTGTACCCGGATAACCATGGGGCAGTCTGCACCAGGACACAGCTGGAGCTGGCAGTGACTCTCCACGAAGTCTCTGAAGAGGTAGTGCCTGTATTTGTCTCTCGATTCTTCATTGAGCAGCAACAGAAACAAGAAGTCCTCTGGTGTTCGAAGCAGGGAGTCCTGAGCCATGCAAGAGACACCCAGACCCAGACCATCCTTGACAAGTACTGAGCAGTGCTTCTCCAAGTGGCTGTGGCAAAACTGGTGCTGACAGGCTAGAGAAGGTAGGTTTTCCTTCCGCACAAACTGCATACACACTGTGCAGTGGTGAGGGGATGGGCTGTGGGGACATGTTTCAATGAATGGATTGAACTCGAGTCTCAACGAGAAGCTAAGCAAAATCAGACTTGCATTAGTCCACTAGCTCTTTGACCTGCCAGTGGGAATTAATTATTGTTAAGTTTAGCAACTCAATGAAATACCTTTAGGATAGAGGTTAATAAGCTGGTCATACACGCTCACCAAGGGCACCCTTGGACTCCTTGAAGCTGCTCAGCTTCTCTTGACATTCGAGTTCAGCCCAGTCCATCAATTCAAACTAATTGCAGGTCCCTAAACGTATCATCTTTCTCTTAAAACTGCACTTTTTTTTGCATACATTTTTTCTTCTTACTATCCTGTGGACATTCTCCACCTAGTAAATGCCCATTCATATTTAAAAATTTAGTTCCATTCTCCATTTATGAGGAAATATTCCCTAATTCACAAGCTTGATTTATTTGTCTTCTGCTTTCCCTTAATAGATTGACTAGTTTTCTGTGATTCTGGTTTCAGTGTGTCTTCCCTCTATGCACTCTAGCAACACCTACCGTCTTACTTGGGTTTCTCTTACCTTGGACGTGGGGTATCTTTTCATGGCTACTCCAGCAAAGCACAGCCGCTGCTCCTTACCTTGGACGAGGGCTATCTCCTCACTGGCCGTTGCCCAGACCTCAGGCAATTAGATTAGTCAGTCTAATCATATGGACTACAGCCTTGTCTAACTCAATAAAACTAAACCATGCCATGTGAGGCCCCCCAAGATGGGCGTGTCATGGTGGAGACGCCTGACAGGATGTGGTCCACAGGGGAAGGGAATGGCAAAATCATGGTGAATGGTGACGTATTCTTGCCTTGAGAACCCCATGAACAGTATGAAAAGGAAAAATGATAGGATACTGAAAGAAGAACTNAGTTCAAAAGCATCAATTCATTGGTGCTCTGCCTTCGTCCCAGTCCAACTCTCACATCCATACATGACTACTTGAAAAACCATAGCCTTGACTAGACGGACCTTAGTCAGCAAAGTAATGTCTCTGCTTTTGAATATACTATCTAGGTTGGTCATAACTTTTCTTCCAGAAACATACACATATATATACATGTATACACTCTTTTTAGGATTTCCTTCCCGTTTAGGTCACCACAGAGCACTGAGTAGAGCCCCCCTGTGCCATCCAGTAGGTTCTCATTAGTTGCCTATTCTACACATAGTATCAATAGTGTATGTATGTCAGTTCCAGTCATCCAATTCATCCTACCTGCGCCCCCCACCGCCACTTTCCCTCCTTGGTGTCCATATGTTTGTTCTCTATGACTATGTGTCTATTTCTGCTTGCAGACAGGTTCATCTGTACCAGTTTTCTAGATTCTACCTATATGCATTAACATACGATATGTCTTTTTTTTAAGGTGTTCACTCACTTCATTAACCATGCTTCAAGCTTTATTGTCCCTCATTCATGATACACTTATATTCAGATATATATACACAGGTATATCTTTATTATTATATATTACCAAACTGATTTAAAAAATACATCTTTATCCTTATTTTAATTTGTATTTCTTTCATCACAAATGAGGTTGCACACATTCAAAATATATGTCTTGAAGAGTTATTGAAAGGATAAGATTTTTATAACTTGACTCAAAGGATGTTTATGTTGATATGGGGCGATTTCACATAAAGTGCGTTGGGTTTTGTTTTGTTTTTTTAAAAAGGATGAGATTTTATAATATAGATAAATGGCCTCATCAATAGGTGGAGAAACAGTGGAAACAGTGTCAGACTTTATTTTGGGGGGCTCCAAAATCACTGCAGGTGGTGACTGCAGCCATGAAATTAAAAGACGCTTACTCCTTGGAAGAAAAGTTATGACCAACCTGGATAGCATATTCAAAACCAGAGACATTACTTTGCCGACTAAGGTCTGTCTAGTCAAGGCTATGGTTTTCCCAGTGGTCATGTATGGATGTGAGAGTTGGACTGTGAAGAAGGCTGAGCACCAAAGAATTGATGCTTTTGAACTGTGGTGTTGGAGAAGACTCTTGAGAGTCCCTTGGACTGCAAGGAGATCCAACCAGTCCATNAAAAGCTGTTTTTCACAGCATGTTGTGCTCAGATCCTGCTAGTGAGGCTGAAGCAATTCAGGGATCTGGGAACTGGGGCAGTTTTAAGAAACAAGAATGGGACTAGTCTTTATATCACAAATACAAAATTGCCTGGGTAGAAATGGGATATTCCGTACTGACACGCTACAGAACAGCAAACTCAGCATAGTGCTGAGTTCAACAAACTCAGGGTCAGTACCTGGGTGTCTGAGATGGAGGACTTAAAGGATGTGATCATTTGGGTCACTAACCACAATAAATTGTGGAAAATTCTGAGAGATGGGAATACCAGACCACCTGACCTGCCCTGGAGAAATCTGTATGCAGGTTAGGAAGCAGTAGTTAGAACTGGACATGGAACAACAGACTAGTTCAAGGCTGTGTAATGTCACCTTGCTTATTTAACACAGTACATCATGAGAAACGCTAGACTGGAAGAAACAGAAGCCGGAATCAAGATTGCCAGGAGAAATATCAATAACCTCAGATATGCAGATGATACCACCCTTATGGCAGAAAGTGAAGAGGAACTCAAAAGATTCTTGATGAAAGTGAAAGAGGA
The DNA here is from genome assembly GCA_006410875.1 of Neotragus pygmaeus. Taxonomy (NCBI): domain Eukaryota; kingdom Metazoa; phylum Chordata; class Mammalia; order Artiodactyla; family Bovidae; genus Neotragus; species Neotragus pygmaeus. The sequence continues at coordinate 98,219 of SJYV01048058.1, read as the reverse complement.
GAGCGAAAAAGTTGGCTTAAAGCTCAACATTCAGAAAACGAAGATCATGGCATCCTGTGCCATCACTTCATGGGAAATAGATGGGGAAACAGTGGAAACAGTGTCAGACTTTGTATTTTTGGGCTCCAAAATCACTGCAGATGGTGACCGCAGCCATGAAATTAAAAGACGTTTACTCCTTGGAAGAAAAGTTATGACCAACCTAGATAGCATATTCAAGAGCAGAGACATTACTTTGCCAACTAAGGTCTGTCTAGTCAAGGCGATGGTTTTCCCAGTGGTCATGTATGGATGTGAGAGTTGGACTGTGAAGAAAGCTGAGCACCAAAGAATTGATGCTTTTGAACTGTGGTGTTGGAGAAGACTCTTGAGAGTCCCTTGGACTGCAAGGAGATCCAACCAGTCCGTTCTGAAGATCAGCCCTGGGATTTCTTTGGAAGAAATGATGCTAAAGCTGAAACTCCAGTACTTTGGCCACCTCATGTGAAGAGTTGACTCATCGGAAAAGAGTCTGATGCTGGGAGGGACTGGGGCAGGAGGAGAAGGGGACGACAGAGGATGAGATGGCTGGATGGCATCACGGACTCGATGGACGCGAGTCTGAGTGAACTCCGGGAGTTGGTGATGAACAGGGAGGCCTGGCGTGCTGTGATTCACGGGGTCACAAAGAGTTGGACATGATTGAGCGACTGAACTGAACTGACTTGAGTATCCCTTGACATTGCCTTTCTTTGGGATTGGAATGAGTATGGACCTTTTCCAGTCCCATGGCCACTGCTGAGTTTTCCAAATTTGCTGGTGTACTGAGTGCAGCACTTTCACAGCATCATCTTTCAGGATTTGAAATAGCTCAACTGGAATTCCATCACCTCCACTAGCTTTGTTTGTAGTGATGCTTTCTAAGGCCCACTTGACTTCACATTCCAGGATGTCTGGCTCTAGGTGAGTGATCACACCATTGTGATTATCTTCATCATGAGATGTTTTTTGTACAGTTCTGTGTATTCTTGCCACCTCTTCTTAATATGTTCTGCTTTTTGACCCAGTTGCTGGATCAGATTAGTGAAGGCTTTCAGAAGTGTGTGGAACCAAATGATATCAATATGTGTGTTACATTTATTTGTTAGAAATACCACTGCTTCTCCAATAGTGTGTCAATTTACTCTGTTCCTAAATAGATACCAGGCCATCAGACATGAAGACTCAGAGGCATTTTTTTTTTTTTTTTCTGTTCTGAAGTGTGTTCACACTTTCCCAAGCTTAGCACAAGGAAGACTCTTCTTTTCAAAATCAGGAGACCCCTGGCATTCATGCGTTTTGGTTGTTGTTTTTTAGTGACTAAGTCATGTCCAGCTCTTTGCAACAGTATGGACTGCAGTTCACCAGGCTTCCCTGTTCTTTACCATCTCCCAGAGTGTGCTCAAAGACAGTTCNTTTTCAAAATCAGGAGACCCCTGGCATTCATGCGTTTTGGTTGTTGTTTTTTAGTGACTAAGTCATGTCCAGCTCTTTGCAACAGTATGGACTGCAGTTCACCAGGCTTCCCTGTTCTTTACCATCTCCCAGAGTGTGCTCAAAGACAGTTCCTTGCAGCTCTGAATTCACAGTCTTGTGTCCCTGATGCTTAAAAAGCTAAGAGGCAGATGAGGGACACGTGGGTGGATTCTTCCTTAGCACGTGGGTGGTGCTAAGCCTGGAAAAGTGTGAAGACACTGAGGAACAGAACACATCTATCCTGACACACTTGGAGAATATCACTGTCTTTAAAATCTGTTACCACGTTCAAAAATGATAGCTTTTCTTGAAAACACACACACACACACACACACACACACACACNTGACGCTGCCGACTACCTGCAAAGCGCTGTAGACGTTGTCCCCGTGCAGAAGTTAAGAGCTGAGAGGTGAGATGCACGTGGTCATCTTGCATTGGTCAGCTTGCATTGGTAGGGGTGTGGCTGTGAGAAATTCAACTGAACTTGGCAGGAGCCTAGAGTAAGTCACCAGCATTCTCCTTTCTTAAAAGCTGGAGGAAGAGCGTTGTTGTTTGGGAGGTTTGTGTTCGGCTGTAAATTAACTTGGCATGAAATTCCAAGCTTTGCGTTTTGTTGGATAGTTCTCAACCAGCTCTGTCGTTGCTTCAAAAATATCTATAGTTAAGCCCTAAAGCACTTTCAGGGGAAAAGTACCTAGAATTTATTCCCCCTTAAGACAAGTAACAACCATGTCTAAAGACATTTCGAAACTGTCCTTGGGTTTTCAGTGATAAATGGAAAACATGGAGTCCTTCATTCAAAACAGGTATCAAAATTGTTTCTTTTTTTTTTTTTTACTCAACAGTGGATGTAAAAACTTACTGGGATAAACAGATAACACTTGAATAAACATGCCCCTGATGGAGAAGGGCACATTTTCCCCAAGAACCAACATTTTCGCTCCCTCCGTTTTTATCTAGCATTGGTCAAAACCTTCCCCTGCCAAATTTTGTTTAAAAAAAAAATGTGGTCTTTCTCTGCTCCTTTATGAACAATGGGGAAAAAAGGAAGTCATCCTCTGTGGTTCAGAGTCAGCTCCCTTCAGTTTTCCCCACGGTGTGTCTCTCTTGATCGTTGGCTGGACCACGCAAACACGTTCCACGCCCCTCCAAGGTAGCGTGACTTTTGTCCGTGGCTTCCTGAGGCGTTCCTGGGTTCCAGTGAGAATTAGACTCCTGCACCTGTTGCTTAGTACACTTAGTACACTTGGTACCAGTCCCACTCTGGCCAGGTCAGTGTTGGTTCCTGTCCTTCAGTCTTTTTTTTTTTTCTTAATGTATTTTTTACATTTTGCCTGCACTCCATGGAATACGGGAGCGTAGTCCCCCAACCAGGGATCGAAGCCGTGCCCCCTGCATTGGAAGGCAACGTCTAACCCACTGGACTGCCAGGGAACTGCCCCTCTGATCCTTCAGTTTCTGTTTGCTGTTCTTTAGCCACTCAATCCTGTCTCTTTGCGACCCCCGGGACTGGAGCACACCAGGCCTCCCTGTCCATCACCGTCTCCCAAAGCTTGCTCAAACTCATGTCCATCGAGTCGGTGACACCATCCAACCGTCTCATCCTCTGTTGCCCCCTTCTCCTCCTACCTTCAATCTACCTGCAGCAGAGTCTTTTCCAATGAGTTGGCTCTTTGCATCAAGTGCCCAAAGTATTGGAGCTTCACCTTCAGCATCAGTCCTTCCAATGAACACCCAGGACTGATCTCCTTTAGAATGGACTGGTTGGATCTCCTTGCAGTCCAAGGGACTCTCAAGAGTCTTCTCCAACACCACAGTTCAAAAGCATCAATTCTTCAGCGCTCAGCTTTCTTTATACTCCAGCTCTGACATCCACACAGGACCACTGGAAAAACCATAGCTTTGACTAGATGGGCCTTTGTGGACAAAGCAATGTCTCTGCTTTACAATATGTTGTCTAGGTTGGTCATAGCTTTTCTTCCAAGGAGCAAGTGTCTTTTAATGACACGGCTGTAGTCACTGTCTGCAGTGATTTTAGAGCCCAAGAAAATAAGGTTTGTCATCGTTTCCATTTTTTCTCCATCTATTTGTCATGAAGTGATGGGACCGGATGCCATGATCTTAGTTCTTGGAATGTTCAGTTTTAAGCCAGCTTTTAAAGTCATTCTCTACTTGGTCTCCTTAAATTATCACTAACATGTATTTATCTTTAACAAGGAGTCCATAGTAGTTCAGTATATAGGTTTTAAAAAAGAGAGAGATAAAGATGAGGGAGGAAACGAGGCTTTCTGAATGTAACAGTGCTTTTTGCTACCATCACGTGTGTTTCCCTGTCAGATCAGTTCAGTTCAGTTCAGTCACTCAGTCATGTCCCACTCTTCACGACCCCATGGACTGCGGCACACCAGGCCTCCCTGTCCATCACCAACTCCCAGAGTCGACCCAAACCCATGTCCATTGAGTTGGTAATGCCATCCAGCCATCTCATCCTCTGTCGTCCCCTTCTCCTCCTGCCCTCAATCTTTCCCAGCATCGNAGTCATTTCCAATGAATCAACTCTTCACATGAGGTGGCCAAAGTACTGGAGTTTCAGCTTCAGGATCATTCCCTCCAAAGAAATCCCAGGGCTGATCTCCTTCAGAATGGACTGATTGGATCTCCTTGCAGTCCCAGGGACTCTCAAGAGGCTTCTCCAACACCACAGTTCAATGGCATCAATTCTTTGGAGCTCGGCCTTCTTCACAGTCCAACTCTCACATCCATACATGACCACAGGAAAAAACCATAGCCTTGACCAGACGGACCTTAGTCGGCAAAGTAATGTCTCTGCTTTTGAATATGCTATCTAGGTTGGTCATAACTTTTCTTCCAAGGAGTAAGCATCTTTTAATTTCATGGCTGCAGTCACCATCTGCAGTGATTTTGGAGCCCCCCCAAAATATCCAAACTCTGCAAGGTAACTTTTGACCTTGGCCACCAAAGATGCCCATTTCTCTCAAGGATTCATGACCAAGGTTCAATGGACCTACGCTGGACATTTCTCATAGTTCCCAAGGGTGCCCTGTTTGTCTGAAATGTCCATGATCTTCCTAACAGTTGTGGAAACGTTTAGGTTTGCAGGTTGATGTGGACAGAAGGAGATTTCCTAGAAAGGTCAGAGAAGGCAGTTCCCATGGAGAAAGACTCCTTGTGTTTCACCACTGGACACCTTCGCTTCTGTGTTCCAGGACCGCTTTTTATCGGTCAGTGTCTGTTTTCTTTTCATTGCACGTTATAGCTTTACTGAAGGCTGGACACCTAATTCCATCCTAGGTATTTCAGTCTGTCAGCACCTGGACATAGTCCTAGATCAAACCGTTTCACTATCAAATGAATAGGAATTGCATTTTTCCACCTCTCCACGCAACACTAATAATTGGTGAGTGTTAGATGATGTCATGTTGGAAACGAGACACAGCATCAAAGATGGAAAACTCCAGAGTAGTGTTTCTCCAGGTGTGTGTACCACAGGAGAGAAAAGCTTCCTTCTCTGCAGCGTGCCTTGATCTCTCCTTTATCTGGCAGTAAAATACTAGAAAATAAGTTCCATACAATGTCCACTAAACTTCTACCTCAGTATGCATCATGAAGACCGTGTGCTCTGTAAGATTCTTCATGTGCACACTTTGGCCTGAATTCAGTAAATACAGATTTAGTGCCAACAAGAGACTAAGCTTCAGAATTCAGCCAGAAGCAGAAAGACTCAGTACGTCATCCAGAGAGCAGTCTTCCTGTAAAAGGACTCAGATACGTATTAATACAAGCTAACAAACAATTGCCCAAACAACTGCTCCTTAGAAGTTATAGGATGAGACCAGAGAAAGATGGAAAGTTAGAGTGTGTGAGGTTCCTCTTTTACAGTGAGGGGATCACCTAGAGATTTTGCATGATTCTCTGTGAATAGTTGAAAGAGTGGGTTAACCTGACTCTGTGAGAAGAATATAATATTTGACTTAAGAATATAAATCCTAGTGTGTTTTGAACAGTGGCCTTGGTTGGTTACATGATCAAAATTCTACAAATGCATTCAGTGTTTTTTAATAGTTTTTTTTTTCTGAAGTAGACTGTTTTAGATTTTTATTGAATTCGTTACCATAATGATTCTGTTTTATTTATGGTTTTGTGGTCACAAGGCATGTGAGATCATAGCTGGAAAATGAGAGATTAGAAGTTCTAACCAGCGAATCAGCAAAGAAGTCCTTAGATGTGCATTCACGTTCATAAGGCATTACATTTAAGGCAATTATGAAACAATTGATACATACAAAATCCATTAACTGGTTTGTTAATTGTGGTGTTCAAACATTTANTTGGAGCCACCAACTGATTGGAATACTTAAAAGGTTATTTTGGCAAATCGTTGGAGGATGAGCATGGTCTAGCATGAGTGTGAGAAACTCCTGGGACTTTCCAAAATATCATGGATTCTCCTTTCAGGTGATCATCTAACAAAAGTCCCTCCCTGAATCAGTCATGGAGAGTGTTTTGATCACTTCCTTTTCATCCCACTGGTGAGGGAGAGGTTCGCTCTAGGATTACAAGAATGGCCCAACTCACAACTGACACTGGGTAAATGAGCTTGACAGCAATTTATGAGTCACCTCTAGTCACAGCCCAAGAGAGGAGAACACCATATGCATTAAAGGAATACACGGGGGCTTCACTTGGGAACAGAGTGAAAAATGAAGGACTGTGGAAGGCTGAGCTGGCAACTGGATGGAGAAGGCAATGGCCACCCACTCCAGTACTCTTGCCAGGAAGGTCCCATGGATGGAGGAGCCTGGTAGGCTGCAGCCCATGGGATTGCTAGCAGTTGGACACGACTTCACTTTCATGCATTGGAGAAGGAAATGACAACCCACTCCAGGATTCTTGCCTGGAGAATCCCAGGAACGGGAGAGCCAGGTGGGTTGCCATCTATGGGGTCACACAGAGTCGGACACGACTGAAGCGACTTAGCAGCAGCAGCAGTGGAAGGCAAGTTTTATCGTAGCAAGAGGAGAAGGTGCACCTCAGTTTCTACATAAAGATGTGGTTGGCTTGTTTGAATAATTCTGTAATCTGGCATGGAACTGAAACTCACTACTCATGGATTAAAAGGACCTGTATTTAGTCCATTTGATAAGGAGGACTGTTAAGTAGAGGGTCATATCAAAGAAAGCAGAGTGAGTGAAAGTAACCACAAAGGTTTCTGTTTTCTGTATTTGATGTATTGACACTTGGGCCTTGCTGACCTTGGAGGAACTGCCACTCTCAGGACTAGCCACTTTTTAGAGATAAAAAGGACTTGCCTGTGAGCACACTTTTCATTTGCAAACCAAGTCTACGGAGGCCTTACAAATAGTTGAGGAAAGAAGAGAAGCTAAAGGCAAAGGAGAGAAGAAAAGATATACCCATTTGAATGCAGAGTTCCAAAGAATAGAAAGGAGAGTTAAGAAAGCCTTCCTCAGTGATCAATGCAAAGAAATAGAGGAAAACAATAGACTGGGAAAGACTAGAGATTTCTTCAAGAAAATCAGAGATACCAAGGGAACATTTCATGCAAAGATGGGCTCAAAAAAGGACAGAAATGGTATGGACCTAACAGAAGCAGAAGATATTAAGAAGAGGTGGTAAGAATACCAAAAGAACTATGCAAAAAAAGCTCTTCATTACCCAGATAGCCACAATGACGTGATCACTCACCTAGAGCCAGACATTCTGGAATATGAAGTCAAGTGGACCTTAGGAAGCATCACTATCAACAAAGCTAGCAGAGGTGATGGAATTCCAGTTGAGCTATTTCAAATCCTGAAAGATGATGCTGTGAAAGTACTACACTCAATATGCCAGAAAATGTGGAAAACTCAGCAGTGGCCACAGGACTGGAAAAAGTCAGTTTTCATTCCAATCCCAAAGAAGGGTAATGCTAAAGAATATTCTAACTACTGCATAATTGCACTCATTTCACACACTAGCACAGTAATGCTTAAAATTCTCCAAGCCAGGCTTCAACAGTATGTAAACTGTGAACTTCCAGATGTTCAAGCTGGATTTAGAAAAGGCAGAGGAATCAGAAATCAAATTGCCAACATCTATCTGTTGAATCATAGAAAAAGTAAGAGAATTCCAGAAAAATATCTACTTCTGCTTTATTGATCACTCCAAAGCCTCTGACTGTGTACATCACAACAAGCTATGGAAAATTCTTACAGAGATGGGAATATCAGACCATCTCACCTGCCTCCTAAGAAACCTGTATGCAGGTCAAGAAGCAACAGTTCCGAACCAGACATGGAACAATGAACTGGTTCCAAATCAGGAAAGGAGTAGGTCAAGGCTGTATATTGTCACCCTGCTTATTTAACTTCTATGCAGAGTACATCACGTGAAATGCCAGGTTGGATGAAGCACAAGCTGGAATCAAGTTTGCTGGGGGAAATATCAGTAACCTCAGATATGCAGATGATACCACCCTTATTGCAGGAAGTGAAGAACTAAAGGACCACCCAATGAAAGTAAAAGAGGAGAGTGAAGAAGCTGACTTAAAACTCAACATTCAGAAAACTGAGATCATGGCAATCAGTCCCATGACTTCATGGCAAATAGATGGGGAAGCAATGGAAACTGAGAGACTATATTTTTGAGGACTCCAAAATCACTGCAGATGGTGACATAGGATGAGACTGTTGGATAGCAATACCAATCAGTGAACATGAGTTTTAGCAAGCTCTGGGAGTTTGTGTTGGACAAGAAAGCCTGCTTTGCTGCAGTTTATGGGGTTGTAAAGAGTCGGACATGACTGAGTGACTGAACTGAACTGAAAATAGAGCTTCCCTGATAGGTCAGACAGTAAAAGATCTGCCTGCCATGAGGGAGACCTGGGCTCGATCTCTGGGTCAGGAAGACCCCATGGAGAAGGGCATGGCAACTCATTCCAGTATTCTTGCCTGGAGAATTCCATGAGCAGAGGAGCCTGGTGGGTTACAGTCCATGTGGTCACAAAGAGTGAACATGTCTGAGTGACTAACACCATACCAAGTAGAGCATCTTCACATATGCTTACTTTCTAAGCCTTTCTCTTTTCACTCAATACCTGAGTGTCCCACTGAAAGCCATGCAACAGAATGAAAACCAAGCCCTTCAGTCATTAGCTGGTTGTGATTTAAGAAAAAAACCAACCATGGTTTTCACATGTACACTGAAGGGCTCCTATTCCTGGGTCACTGAAATAGCTAACCTTGATAGTTAGGGAAAACAAATCTGTGTAGAAACAAAGAGGAAAAAAGGACAGCACAATTCAATACAGCAGTCAGGCCCATGTTTCCCAGGTGGCACTAATGGTAAAAAAAAAAAAAAAAAAAAAAAAAAAACACCTGCCAATGCAGGAGACATATGAGACGACACTGGTTCAATCCCTGGGTTAGGAAGATCCCCTGGATGCATGGCAACCCAATCCAGTATTCTTGACTACAGAATCCCATGGACAGAGGAACCTGGCAAGCTACAGTCTATAAGATCCAAAAGAATCAGACATGACTGAAGTGACTTAGCACACACCCTAATAACACGTATGAAAAAAATTCAGACAAGTTTTGGAGTTCTCTGCTTGGGCCATGGCATTAGGAATTTCACCTAACATTATCAGTGCTTCTTTGAGGTCCAAAAAGTAAGGAGATTTGTTCTTCATTGAAGTTCTGACAATATGTTCCCCTGAACATTTAGTGATGATGGTTATGGAGTGTCAACATTAATCTGCCTAGATGAATAAGTACTGAAAAAAAGTAAGTTATCTAAGTATATGCTGCAAGATAATGGGGGAACAGTGGAGGTGGGGGAATTCTGATTCATGCAAATGTGCTAAAATCCAAAAGAACCAGCTCCTAACTAAAAATCGTTAACCCTCTAAAACAATGACCAAGACATTTTAGAAGTAAACTAATCAAACTGTCATTTTTTTTTCCTCTTGAAGCTTACTAATTTTGTTTTGAAAATATGTGTTATGATCTCTTTGAATAAAGCTAGTGGAGATGATGGAATTCCACATGAGCTATTTCAGTTCCTAAAAGATGATGCTGTTAAAGTGCTGCACTCTATATGCCAGTGAATTTGGAAAACTCAACAGTGGACACAGGATTAGAAAAGGTCAATTTTCATTCCAATCCCAAAGAAAGGCAATGCCAAAGAATGTTCAAACTACTGTGCAATTGCACTCATTTCATATGCTAGCAAAAAATGGTCAAAATTCTCCAAGCCCAGCTTCAAAGTATGTGAACCGTGAACTTTCAGATGTTCAAGTTGGAGTTAGAAAAAGCAGAGGAACCAGAGATCAAATTGCCAACATCCACTGGATCATTGAAAAAGCAAGAGAGTTCCAGAAAAACATATACTTCTGCTTTGTTGATTACGCCAAAGCCTCTGACTGTATGAATCACAACAAACTGTGGAAAATTCTTCAAGAGATGGGAATACCACACAAGTTACCTGCCTCCTGAGAAATCTGTATGCAGGTCAAGAAGCAACAATTAGAGCCACTCAGGAACAATGAACCGGAACAACAGTTCCAAATTGGGAAAGGAGTACGTCAAGACTATATATTTTCACCCTGCTTATTTAACTTACATGCAAAGTACATCATGAGAAATCCCAGGCTGGATGAATCACAAGCTGGAATCAAGATTGCCAGAAGAAATATCAATAACCTCAGATTTGCAGATGACACCACCCTTAAGGCAGAAAGCAAAGAGAAACTAAAGAGCCTCTTGATGAAAGTGAAAGAGAAGGGTGAAAAAGCTGGCTTAAAACTCAACATTCAGAAAACTAAGACCATGGCATCCAGTCCCATTACTTCATAGCAAATAGATGGGGAAACAATGGAAACAGTGACAGACTTTATTTGGGGGGGGCTCCAAAATCACTGCAGATGGTGAGTGCAGCCATGAAATTAAAAGACACTTGCTCCTTGGAAGAAAAACTGTAACAAATTTAGACAGCATATTAAAAAGCAAAGGCATTACTTTGCCAATAAAGGTCTGTCTCGTCAAAACTATGGTTTGTCCAGCAGCCATGAATGGGTGTGTGAGTTGGAACATAAAGAAAGCTGAGCACTGAAAAACTGATACTTTTGATCTGTGGTGTTGGAGGAGACTCTTGCGCATTCCGTGGAATGCAAGGAGATCAAACCAGTCAATCCTAAAGGAAATCAGTCCTGAATATTCATTGGGAGGATTGATACTGAAGCTGAAGCTGCAATACTTGGCCACCTGATGTGAAGAACTGACTCACTGGAAAAGACCCTGATGCTGGGAAAGATTGAAGGAAGGAGGAGAAGGGGATGACAGAGGATGAGATGATTGGATGGCATCACTGCCTCGATGGACATGAGTTGGAGCAAGCTCTGGGAGTTGGTGACGGACAGGGAACCCTGGCATGCTGCACTCCATGGGGTTGCAAAGAGTTGGACACGACTGAGAAACTGAACTGATAATGGAGTCTTTTATAAAAGGTTTCTACCTCTGCATTATTGGTGTGGAAACAAGCTAATATTGACGTTTTGAAGAGAATCTAAGACAATCTGTACTACTGTTACCAATGTTAAGAAGTGTTTCCAGCAGCTACAACTTCCAGAAATAAAAATCTTATAGTCAGTGCAGGTAATATAATCAGAAATGTCAAATAAAAGAGAAGAAAAATTCTGTGACATTCACAGATGTCACCTTCATTCACTCATTTTGTTCAACAAAAAATTATTTTGAGTAACCACTGCATTCCAGGCGCTTCTTACTACTTAAATGTGTAGTTTATACTGATTTAAATATGTAAATAATATTATGTGTTAGAAAATGATAAGTTTTGGGCATCAAGCTGTGAGCAGAAAGGGGCCTTAAATAGGGCCCTTGTTTGGATGACAGAATCTAAGCAAAGGCTTGAAGAAAGTGAGGGTGTGAATTCTGTGGTCATCTGGGGAAAGTACTCTGGGCAAAGACAGCACAGAGGCCCAAAGGAGAGAGCAGGCTTAGCACACTGAAGGCCAGCAGGTAGGCCAACAGTAGTGGAGCAGAGTGAAAGGAGAAGGTTAAGTGTAGGCTTCTTCACCTTCTGTCCTCCTGTAGGCAGAACTTCAGCATCTACTCAGATAGGAAGTCCTGGAGGATTTTCAGTAGGAAATATAACTTTTTACAATCTTGTCTATTTTAGAAAATATAAGACACACAGAAGGTGGAGAAAAATGTATAAGAAACCCCAGTATACTTGTGACTAAGTCTAAAATACTATTTCATTTATACTCCCTACTCCACTCTCACCCCAGATCATCTTGAGGAAAACCTTAGACATCCTGTCATTTTAACTATATAAACTTTTTAAATATATTTTAATATAAATTTATTTTAATTGGAGACTAATTACTTTACAATATTGTATATGAATTTTAGTGGTTGTTGTTGCTTTGTCGTTAAGTCATGTCCCACTCATTTTGAGATTCCAGGCTCCTCTGTCCATGGGATTCTCCAGGTAAGAATACTGCAGTGGATTGGCCATTTCCTTCTCCGGGGGATCTTCCCTACCCAGGGATCAAACCCATGTCTCCTGCATTGATAGGAGATTCTTTACTGCTGAGCCACCACAGAAACCCATGTATTTTAGTAGAGACCTCCAAAATATAAGCACTCTTTTTTAACACCACTGTAATATATTAATAATTATCACCCAGGGTGTGGGCTGAAGCAGTTCATACTGACTTGGCCAGTAAGCACTAGTGTGTATATCCCTTCCCATTTAGGGATCACTGACCTCAAACAGATTATTTGAAATTGGCCACAAAGGGAGAAGATACTTCACAGAAATCAACAAATATGAAAATCAGGGCTTTAATTTATGGAGATCCATTTGTTAAATATTTACCATCATACTTTAGCTTCATGTTTGAAAAAATAACAATGCTTTATTAACATCAAGAGATGTCCAGTTAGTGGTCATATTTAAACTTACAATATTCTTTAGTCTGTGTGTTTGAACAAAGATCAAAATAAGACCCACACTTTGCAATTATTGCTTTTTCTAAAGTTGCTTTTAATCTGGAGGATCTCTAACATTTTTTTTTTCCTTGCACTTGTTTTTGCTGTTATTGAAAAAAACAGGTTGTCTACTCCACAGAGTTTGCCACGGTCTGGATTTTGATGGGAATACCAGACCACCTGACCTGCCTCTTGAGAAGCCTATATGCAGGTCAGAAGGAACAGCTAGAACTGGACATGGAACAACAGACTGGTTCCAAATAAGGAAAAGGAGTATGTCAAGGCTGTATATTGTCACCCTGCTTATTTAACTTCTATGCAGAGTACATCATGAGAAACACTGGCCTGGAAGAAGCACAAGCTGGAATCCAGATTGCCAGGAGAAATATCAATAACTTCAGATATGCAGATGACACCACCCTTATGGCAGAAAGTGAAGAGGAACTAAAAAGCCTCTTGATGAAAGTAAAAGTGGAGAGTGAAAAAGTTGGCTTAAAGCTCAACATTAAGAAAAATGAAGATCATGACATCTGGTCCCATCACTTCATGGGAAATAGATGGGGAAACAGTGGAAACAGTGTCAGACTTTTATTTTGGGGGGCTCCAAAATCACTGCAGATGGTGACTGCAGCCATGAAATTAAAAGACANTGTTGATGTATGGCAAAACCAATACAGTATTGTAAAGTAAAATAAATAAATAAAATTTATATTGGTTATACTAAAAAAAATTTAACTATTAAAAATGTATTTCCTATTACTATATTTCTTGCCTTCAGATTCTAGGGATGTATGTTCACATCTTGAATCCTCTAAATAATCATTGATTTTGTTATCATCTAATTTATACCCTACTTTAAGTTAAAACAAAAAGCAAAGTTTTTTTTTTTTAATATATGAAGCATCTTTAGTTTTCCTAAATGGCCATTAAAAACACAAAAATTTGCTTCTTCATATTATGGAGGATACATAATAGAAATAATCAGCCTTGCTTAACCTCCAAATTATAATTTCCTCCATTTTATTGTGAGACTCTTTTTGTCCACCAAACTTAAGAAAAAATAATCTGAAAAATTAGAAGAGTAGTTCAGCTTTCCTAGATTAATTACAAGTAAGAAGAGCTAACAAACTATGTTTCAATGATTGTGCACTTTTTGGATTAAAAAAAATCATNGGGAATGATGCTGAAGCTGAAACTCCAGTACTTTGGCCACCTCATGTGAACAGTTGACTCATTGGAAAAGATTCTGATGCTGAGAGGGATTGGGGGCAGGAGGAGAAGGGGACAACCAAGGATGAGATGGTTGGATGGCATCACTGACTCAATGGACATGAGTCTGAGTGAACTCCGGGAGTTGGTGATAGACAGGGAGGCCTGGCGTGCTGCGTCTCATGGGGTCACAAAGAGTCAGACACGACTGAGCGACTGAACTGAACTGACTGGATTTTCCCGACTGCAGCCTTCTGACTTCATATAACATGATCCCCTGTGTCCTATAAATTGGCAGTAAGATCAAGGGACTAGTGCAGATTCAGTTCCATTTTTTGGACAAATCTCCTTTATAGGTGAAGAAAGAGTATTTTTATCAGGAGGAACAGTAATATAGATTAAGTTTTATGGTAGTAAGAGCCTATTGATGATCATTCCAACATGATAATATTTTACATTCTATCACCTATCCACTTATTATTTGAATATGTCTATAAGAGAAATTTTCATTGGTCAACCACCTAATGAGTTTACATTTTACCAAGGCCACTCTGATTGCTGAGCAGAGGAAAGACCAGAGAGGCAAGTACAGAAGCAGAGATATGAGTTAGGTGTTTCACCCACCTGGGAGAGCCACAGTTGTGCTTAATGGCAGGATGTAACCACATCACCAATTCAATGGACGTGAGTTTCAGCAACTCCCTGAGACAGTGAAGGACAGGGAAGCCTGGTGTGCTACGGTCCATAGGATCACAAAGAATTAGACACAACTGAGTAACTAAACAACAACCATTGAAGTGGTGAGAAGCATCAGATCCTAGATTTGTCTTGAAGTACATCTAACAATGGCATCCAGTCCCATCACTTCATGGCAAATAGAAGGGGGAAAAGTGGAAGCAGTGACTAATTTTCTCTTCTTGGGCCCTAAAATCACTGCAGCTGGTGACTGCAGCCATGAAATTAGAAGACACTTGCTTCTTGGAAGAAAAGTTATGACAAACCTAGACAGTGTATTAAAAAGCAAAGGCATCACTTTGTTAACAAAGGTCTGTATAGTTAACACTAAGGTTTTTCCAGTAGTCATGTATGGATGTGAGAATTGGACCATAAGGAAGTCAGAGCACCAAAGAAGTGGTGCTTTTGAATCAGGGTGTTGGAGACACCATGTTGGAGACACTCTTGAGAGTCCCTTGGACTACAAGGAGATCAAACCAGTCAACCTTAAAGGAAATCAACCCTGAATTCTCATTGGAAGGACTGATGCTGAAGCTGAAACTCCAATACTTTGGTCACCTGATGCAAAGAGCCAACTCATTGGAAAAGACCCTGATGCTGGAAAAGACTGAGGGCAAAAGAAGAGGGTAGCAGAGGATGAGATGGTTGAATGGCATCACTGATTCAATGGACATGAATCTTGGGCAAACTCCAGGAGACAGTGAAGGACAGGGAGGCCTGGTGTGCTGCAGTCCATGGGGCTGGACAAGACTTAGGGACTGAATGACAACTTCCAATCAAAGTTCTCAATGGATTGGAGTTGTTCAGTTGTTGTTTTTGCTATTTGCAAGTAGCCCAGGAGGTATCTGGTTCCAACTTCCCTGGTGGCTCAGATGGTAAAGAGTCTGCCTGCAGTGCAGAGGCCAAGGTTTGATCCTTGGGTCAGGAAGATCCCCTGGAAAAGGAAACAGCAATCCACTCCAGTATTCTTGCCTGGAAAATCCCCTGGATGGAGGAGGCTGGCAGGATACAGGCCATGGGGTCACAAAGAGTTGGACACGACTTAGCAACTTCCCAGGAGGTATCTGATGATTAAAAGTGTGTAATATGGCTCAGGCAGGACTTCAATTTCTAAGTTCCACAAGCTGTATAGAAAATAAACTCACTTGGCAAAGGGCTGAGAGGGTACTGGGGGAGGTGCCAGGAGATGCCAGGTAGAGAAACGAACTGACCGTCCAGTTTTCCTATGTTAACTAAGAAACATATAACTGGAGAAACAGGCATTAATATGAAGCTGATGCTCAGTGCCACATTATTTTCAGCCTGTTTTCTAGATCAAGTTCCACCTCAGTGACTACCATGCTCTCATAGGATCAGACATGACCACACTTGCTAAAAAGTATGTCAGGATAATACAGAACGTGTGCAAAGAACCTGGGTGGGCATTTTCCTCAGAGAGATTATTAAAAGAATAAAATAATCTCTTAACTGGATGAACTTCAAAGGTCTTCTGACAAACCTTACTCTCCCACTCTCTTTTTATAGAAGGAAAAAAGATGTGAAGAGGTGAAGTAACTTCCTCCAAGGTAATTAACTTGCAACTAACCAGTAGAAATGAAGTTGGAAATAGTTCATGGCCTTGGAGGATGGAATGTAGACTAGAAGAGAAATACTAACATATTTTCTAAGTAACTACAAGAAGATACCCTACTCATTCTCTNCTGATTCAATGGACATGAATCTTGGGCAAACTCCAGGAGACAGTGAAGGACAGGGAGGCCTGGTGTGCTGCAGTCCATGGGGCTGGACAAGACTTAGGGACTGAATGACAACTTCCAATCAAAGTTCTCAATGGATTGGAGTTGTTCAGTTGTTGTTTTTGCTATTTGCAAGTAGCCCAGGAGGTATCTGGTTCCAACTTCCCTGGTGGCTCAGATGGTAAAGAGTCTGCCTGCAGTGCAGAGGCCAAGGTTTGATCCTTGGGTCAGGAAGATCCCCTGGAAAAGGAAACAGCAATCCACTCCAGTATTCTTGCCTGGAAAATCCCCTGGATGGAGGAGGCTGGCAGGATACAGGCCATGGGGTCACAAAGAGTTGGACACGACTTAGCAACTTCCCAGGAGGTATCTGATGATTAAAAGTGTGTAATATGGCTCAGGCAGGACTTCAATTTCTAAGTTCCACAAGCTGTATAGAAAATAAACTCACTTGGCAAAGGGCTGAGAGGGTACTGGGGGAGGTGCCAGGAGATGCCAGGTAGAGAAACGAACTGACCGTCCAGTTTTCCTATGTTAACTAAGAAACATATAACTGGAGAAACAGGCATTAATATGAAGCTGATGCTCAGTGCCACATTATTTTCAGCCTGTTTTCTAGATCAAGTTCCACCTCAGTGACTACCATGCTCTCATAGGATCAGACATGACCACACTTGCTAAAAAGTATGTCAGGATAATACAGAACGTGTGCAAAGAACCTGGGTGGGCATTTTCCTCAGAGAGATTATTAAAAGAATAAAATAATCTCTTAACTGGATGAACTTCAAAGGTCTTCTGACAAACCTTACTCTCCCACTCTCTTTTTATAGAAGGAAAAAAGATGTGAAGAGGTGAAGTAACTTCCTCCAAGGTAATTAACTTGCAACTAACCAGTAGAAATGAAGTTGGAAATAGTTCATGGCCTTGGAGGATGGAATGTAGACTAGAAGAGAAATACTAACATATTTTCTAAGTAACTACAAGAAGATACCCTACTCATTCTCTCTCTCTCTCTCATTCTCTCTCTCTCTCTCTCTCTCTCTCTCTCTCTCTCTCTCTCTTTCTTTCTCTCTCTCTTACACACACACACACACACACACACACACACACACACACAGACACACACCCCTCTATAAGCTTACTGTTGAACAGAAGGGGTTAGGCAAAATAGCATCATATGACTGGTTTTACAGTGTTTCCTTTCACAGCACACCAACAAAAAGGTAACAAAGTAATGAAGTGGTTTGTAAGGGAGGAAGGCTATAAAAATGAAATCAAAGCCCCTGGCAGGCAAATGAGTATTTGTTCATCCACTGTTTTTTGCTAAAATAGATTTTCGTTGAAATCTATTGTGTCTTGTGGTTTAGGTTTTTTCAGCTTTATTAATAGTACATTTTTTAATTTTTAATTGGAAGATAATTACTTTACAATGTTGTGTTGGTTTCTGTTACAACACAAATCAGCCATAATAATGTATGTGTGTGTGTATGTATATGTCTCCTCCTTCTTGAGCCTCCTCAGCTTGATTGTAAATGTGACCATAGAAAAATGCTCTTCTTCCTTTCCAATCTTTACATGTAATCTATTGAATGAGATATTTATAGGAACACTTTGAGAACATCCAAAACACTCCAAGTGAGCCTGGAAGTGTGTACTCTCTCCTACATCCTAATGAATTTAAAAGTGGTTAAAGGAAAATTTACTAAATTCACTAATCTGTTATTAAGGCCACATTGAGGAAGAGTCTAATAGAAATTGGTGTAACCAACTGCCAAAGGAGATAAATACCAAATGCATATTATATAAAAATAAACAACAGTCTGTTTTGAATGCATCAATTATCTCGGTACTTCCCATTGAGTAAAGGCAGTGAACAGGCCTTTCAAAGACATTTCTATTAATTCCTCAATAGATCGCAACAAACTGCTAAGAGATTTAGTTATTCATTCAAACCAACTAAAAGACACGTGATTTTTTTAGGGAAATTAAAATTCAGGTAAAGAGAAGATAGGTCACTTCTTCATCTTCAGAGGATGCTGGTCACTGATCACCCATTATATGAAAGGTATTTTCCTAAGCCCTTTTCATAAGTCATATACATGAATGAGTATACACTGGAAAAGAAATTCGGTAAGAGCAGGGGTCTTAATCTGTTCTGTGTTTCTGTTGTGTCTCCCAGCACCTGCAGAATCTGACACACATAAACACTCAGTTAATATTCTTGAATGAACAACTAAGGGCTTCCCAGATGGCACGAGCGGTAAAGAACCCACCTGCAACGCAGGAGACACAATGACACGTGGGTTAGATCCCTGGGTTGGGAAGATCCCCGGGAGAAGGAAAAGGCAACCTACTTCAGTATTCTTGCCTGGAAAATCCCATGAACAGAGGGGCCTGTCAGGCTACAGTCCATAGGGTTGTAAAGAGTCAGACATGCCTGAAGTGACTTAGCATGGATAAACATACAAACAACTGAATGAATGGAATGTCTTATCTAACAAGGCAGCTAACAGAAGACAGCATTGTTGACCCAAAGCTCCACGGCATTCAGAGGGTATCCTTGGTGAGAAAGTCAAAGCTTCTCTTGATCTCAGGATACAGATACAGATGGCAATAGGAATATGTGTTCAATGAGAATTCCAGCTCTCTGTTGATACTGTTTTTCCCCCCATTCTAATATGTTTTTCACTCTTGTGATTTTATGCGTAAAATGTGCAGATGGATGCACACACATCCTTACCTCTTGGAAATTAGGAATAACTTTGGACACAATGATCTTTATCCTTTCTCAAGTGCTGTTTCAGGCACTGATGCCACTGCAGTTGCTAGGGAGATGAGGCAGGGGGGCACTTAGTGCTCTCTTTAGCCTGCAGCCCAGGGCATACTGACCAGAATGGAAAAACACCACCAGTCCAGCCTCCAATCAAATCCCTTACAGTCCAATGAAGACAGAAGGAGCTGTGATGCCATTTTGGTATTTAAAACAAGACCATAAAGTATCGCCTTACAACTCAGCTATAGTAAAATATTCTAGTCATGTTTGAGCAAAACTAAATCATCTTTACATTTTTACACTTATGTGGATCAAGCACCTGAATAAAGTATCACACTTTGAACATTTTCTCTGTAAGATGACAGCAACAAGCCTGATACAGGGTCAGAGCAAATAGTTTTTTGTTCTTTTTTTTCATCAGCAAATCTACTTCCTGACAAGCTTTACCTGGTGGCTCAGGGGTAAAGAATCCACCTGCCCATGCAGGAGACACAAGAGATGTGGGTTTGATCCCTGGGTCAGGAAGATCCCTTGGGTAAGGAACTGACAATCCACTCCAGTGTTCTTGCCTGGAAAACCCCATGGACAGAGGAGCCTGGTGGGCCGCAGTGCAACAACAACTGTTTCTTGAAAGACTTAGAAAGGGATGTGCTCAGCTGTGTAAGTACTTTTAAGGCCTTGAGCTAGACTGTTGCTAAGTATTTTTAAAGTTTCTAACATGGCCAGGGTATAAATATCTGTAATCTAGTAGATCTGACCATGACTCTCAACTGCCTTTTACAGCTTGCTTCCAGAATTAAACACTGATTCACACCACAGATACTTACAATGAGCCCACTTTCTGGGGGTCCTCCGAGCTTAATGCACACAAAAATTGTCAGCAAAAGAAAGCAAGCAGGATTTATTAAAAAAAAAAAAGTTAGCTAATGCAGATGTTTAAACTAAAAATGTTTGTAATTACGTAAATATTGTTTCTTATAACATCAGGTCTCCTTTGTTTTCCTCGCCATCATCCTCTCTAAACTGAGGAACAGCCATCACCTATGTCAGAGAGGCATTAGTGACTGAGTACATGGACAAACGAGGAGCTCAAAACTGTTCACTTTCTTTCACTTACTTATCTTCCAATAATCTCTCCTGTAATATTCTAGGCATGCAAGCACTCAATAGAAAATGACAAGAATAAGCAAGCCAAGGAGTCCATAATGAACAGAAATCAGCCAGTCATCTAGGTCATATTCGAAGCTGTTGTAAAGAAAGTTTGTTATTAAAAGAAATCATTCAAAAGTCATGGCATCTGGCAATAAAACTGTAGGGATCTGACATTTGCCCCTGGAAACAGATTTCAACAACAAACTCATATAGTGAAGCATTACTAGAATGCAAAAGTGATAAAGTCAGTAAAATAACAAAGATCTGAGGAATAGTGTGTTACAATGTTATGCATTACAGTGTCTTTTCCTATAAAAGATTCCTGATTCACCAAAAACTCAAGAAAAGAATACAGATTGTGACATTTAATTCTCTGGCAGAGGAGGCAAGGCAAAATGCAAATGTTAGAATTAATCTAAAATTACAATACTTCGTTTAACATGAGAATTGAAATAGCACAGATTCATGAATCTGCATGATTGCCTCAGTTTAACCTCTCACCATACAGTGCTCAGCTTCTTATTAATTTAAAATAATCTATTTTTCACACTGACATGAGTATCTTTAAGAACCCTAATAAGTGGAGTTTAAATGCCGCAGACTCTGCTACTCACAAAAATATGCTAGCATTCCAGAGCAAGATAGGAGATGCATCAGCCCAAAAGTGCCATTAAAGCTGTCTTGTAAGTAATTCCATTATAAGTTAATAAGGCATATTTCCAAGGCACACAGCTTGTTTGCTTCTTCCTGATGTTTTAAAGGTGGATTATTTTCAAAGGACTAACTTTCATTTTAAGAAGAGCAAAAAACCAATACTTGCAGTCACTCTTCTCTTTATCAAAAAAGCCAAGAACTTGAGAAACTGACTCCTAGCAGCAAATCTATCTTCTAATTTAGTCAATTGAACCATGTTCCATTAAGTATGTTTATCTTAGTGTAAGTTAAGACCTGGATGAAGAAGTAACGTGTGTGTGCATGTGTGTGTGTGTGAGTGAAAGAGAGAGAGAGATGAAAGACAGAATGAAGCAGTCAACACAGGAAGACAGGAATGTGTTCTTTTTACCAATATACCATCTGCTAGAGTAAAGAATGTTACCAAAACCCAGGGCAAAATCACGGCATCATAAAATTCCCAGGGAAGTAATGACTATCCATGAAAAGGGACTTATAGGACCAACTGATGAGGAAATCATGCTCCCATAGCCTATAAATACCTCCCTTGCCCAATTTAAAATTGTTTTTCCTATTCCACTGTTGGGCTTTGCAGGTGACTCAGTGATAAAGAATCTGCCTGCCATGCAAGAGACATAGGTTTGATCCTTGGGTCGGGAAGATCTCCTGGAGAAGGAAATGGCAATCTACTCCAGTATTCTTGCCTGGGAAATCCCACGGACAGAGGACCCACACAGGCTACAGTCAATAGGGTTGCAAAGAGTTGACTACAACTTAGTGACTAAACAATATCCTGTTGTTATGTGAAATTTTAAAACCCTTAATATTCTTGTTGTTATTTTTTAAATTCATTGTTCAATCAAAGGTATTCATTTGACAATTTCCCACAGAGGAATATGGAATGCACATCTGCAAGACACTAATCAAAGAAATAAGCCACCATCCTTGAATCTTGGTCCTTGAAGTTGCTGAGGCAGAGAACTGCACTTAGAGACAGAGGCTTGGGTTTGACTATATTTCTGACATTGACTGATTTTTGACTCTTGACAAGGTTCTCAACTCTCTCTCATGTTTTGATTCTTCATTTATATCTTCCTCAAAGAATCACTATGAAAATAAAAAATGGCATACCATTTTTGTTACACAATTTTGCTATTTTTGTTGTTGTGTTGTAACACAACATAGGTGTTCCTAAAAACTGTGCAGTACAAAAAATAGTGCAATAAAATCCACACAGCTTATCGGAGGGAAAATGTAGTTAGAAGCACAACACTCATAATTTCACCCATGGGAACATAAATTGATACAGCCACTATGGTGACTCCTTAAAAAACTAAAAACAGAACTACCATAGGACCCAGCAATCTCACTTCTGGACATGCATCCCAAAAAAGCCATAAAAGGATACATGAACCCCAGTGTCACTGCAGTGCTATTTACAATAGCCAGGACATGTGAACTGAAAGTTGCTCAGTGGTGTCTGACTCTTTGTGACTTCATGGACTTTACAGTCCATGGAATTCTCCAGGCCAGAATACTGGAGTGGGTAGCCTTTCCCTTCTCCAGNATTTGCCATGAAGTGATGGGACCAGATGCCCTGATCTTTGTTTTCTGAATGTTGAGTTTTAAGCCAGCTTTTTCACTCTCTTCTTTCACTTTCATCAAGAGGCTCTTTACTTGTTCTTTGCTTTCTGCCATAAGGATGGTATCATCTGCATATCTAAGATTATTGATATTTCTCCCACCAATCTTGATTCCAGCTTATGCTTCATCCAGCCCAGCGTTTCTCAAGATGTACTCTGCATAGAAGTTAAATAAGCAGGGTGACAATATACATCCTTGACGTACTCCTTTCCCTATTTGCAACAAGTCCATTGTTCCACGTCCAGCTCTTAGTTAAGAGGGTTATAATGATGCAATGCCATAATGAATGTAAAAAGACTGGCACATAGTAGGTGTTCAATAAAAGGTATTACTATTAAAAAATAAAGTGACTTTGCCACAACTGGGACTTTCTTAGCATATTATTAACTTTAAGCCTCACAAAGGACATTTGATTAGGGAATTAATATCACTAGATTACAAACCATAGGGAGCTTTCCTTACTTTTTCCAATCACTCAACAAATGTTCATTCCTGATATTTATTCATTCAGTAACTATTTACTGAGTATCGACTATGTGTCAGACACTATTCTAGGCACTGAGGATACATCAGTGAATAAAACCTACAAAGGTACCCATTCTCATGGAGCTTACATTCTAGTGAGGGAAACAGATTAGGAACAAAAGCACAATATACAAATTACATACAATGTAAGAAAGTGATAAATGTTATGGATAAGAGTAAAGGGGAAAGGGAATTAGAAATATCAGGAAAACAGCATTACTAAATTATGTGATCAAGGAGAAGTCCTCATTGAAAAGTAGACAACAAACACTAAAAATCATATGTAATATAATGTCATATAATGATTAATGCTGAGAAGTACACCAGGGTGAAACAAAGAGAATAATGCAGGGAGTTCAAGAAAGTTGACACATTAGCTAAGCGAAATCAAGACTCATGTGACTATCTGGTGTAAACTGCTTGCATTAGAATGAGCTTGGCACATTGGAAACCCATCCAGAGACCAATGTAATTGTAGCAAAGGGCCAGGGACAGACCCTTGCCTTTCACAGATTTGGTGAAAGAAGCGGTCATAGCAATGACCACAGCAAATCCCATATGGATTTGTAATCTAGGACAAGACACATAGCTGTGTAAAGCCACAGCTTCCCTGGTAGCTCAGGTGATAAAAGTGTCTGCTTGCAATGCAGGAGACATGGGTTTGATCCCTGGGTCAGGAAGATCCCCTGGAGAAGGAAATGGCAACCCACTCCAGTTCTCTTGCCTGGAAAATTCCATAGATGGAGGAGTCTCGTAGGCTACAGTCTATGGGGTCGCAAAGAGTCGGTCACGACTGAGCGACTTCACTTTCACTTTCATGTAAAAGATGATAGTGGTAACTACGGAAATGACTTAATGTGGATGAAGTCACGACGTATTTTAAAGGTAGAGCCAAGGGAACTTGTTGATGTATGGACTATTAACTTGAGGAAAAGGACAGGATCTGGGACTTCCCCAGCAGTCTAGTGGTTATTAAGACTTCACCTTCCAACCCAGAGGGTGTGGGTTTGTTTCTTCATTGGGGAGCTAAGATATCACATGTCTTGTGACCAAAATAACAGAGCATAAAACAGAAGTAATATTGTAACAAACTCAGTGAAGACATCAAAACACTATTCTTCAAAAAAAAAAAAAAGAAAGAAAGAAAAGAAAAAGGACAGAATCAAGAATAGCTTCCAGATTTTTCACTTAAACAATGGAATTAATGGTAGTACCACTTTTTGAGATGTCAATGATGACAGAAATGAGGGTGGGACTAGGGAATACAAGAGTGCCAGCATTTAAGATCTACTTAATAAAAAAAAAAAAAAAAAGATCTACTTAATAGTGCTCAGAGTTCAACCTAAGGAAAAGAGAAGCCTCATACAGAATTATCTGAAACTGAATAGTGATCAGTCTCAAAATCAACCACCCCACTTTGTTTACCAAAGGAATTTTAAAGTTTTGACTTCATGGTTTTTTAACAATGAACTTAAAGTGTTCCTCTTGAGTCCTGTATTTCCTCCAGCGTAGTTATCCTGTTAACTCTCTGATGTCTGAAAACTGCTATGCGTTACTGTCAAAAAATTTCAGATTAGGAGTAAATAGATTTCAGGAATTTAATGGCTTAAAAAACATATCAGTAATCAGCAAGTCACTTCCTTGTAGTACCAAAGATTTGAATGCATTCTCTAATATGAGTTCTTCCTGATAATTTCAGCTGACTTTATGTTTTGAACAATACCAAAATTCCTACCTTACTAACTTTCCCGCCCCTGAGCTGTGGAATGTCACATAGAACAGCTGACCAGAAAAGACCCCAATAAAAGAAGCAAGCAATTTAAGATTGCTATCCCACAAAGGATGCTAAATTCTCCTGTGGCCAATATTCATAAATAATTCTAATTCCAAATTCCTTGCTGCCCTTGAACAAAATAATGAAGTGGATAAAATTCCTCTGTGATTTCTGACTTTCCATTCTGAGTTTTTCACTGCCACAACATCCCTGACTATCTTATCAATGAAGCAATACAATAAATTCAAGCATACTATACTGCTAATAACTAATAAAGAATAACATGCCACTTCTCTTGGGAATGTTAACATTTAAACAAACAGGAAGCTTTGAGTCTATGAAATAAATTTCTACACAAGATGAAGGAGGAGAAAGGGTTTTTCCACAGACTCATAATCAGAGTCCAATAAACAAGCCCAACTTTGAAGGTCAAGTGGTAGGTGGTATTGCCATCAGCTTCTATTTTGGCAGCACTATGTTAATAAATGACAGAACCTGGCTCTCTAAAAATGTTGGGGCTGGTGCACGGGGATGATCCAGAGAGACGTTGTGGGGTGGGAGGTGGGAGGGGGATTCAGGATTGGGAGCTCGTGTACATCTGTGGTGGATTCATGTCAATGTATGGCAAAGCCAATAGAGTATTGTAAAGTAAAATAAAGTAAATAAAAATTTAAAAAAATAAACATAAGTTTATTATAAATTATACCCACATGGTAAAGAATCTGTCCACCAATGCAGGAGACATAGGAGACACGGGTTTGATCCATGGGTTGGGAAGATCCCCTGGAGGAGGAAATGGCAACCCACTCCAGCACTCTTGCCTGGAAAATTTCATGGACAGAGGAGCATGGCAGGCCATGAGTCAGACACAACTGAGCGACTGAGCACATGAGCGCACACATACACACACACACACACACACACACACACACACACACACACATATTGACAGAATGACTGCCACACCATTAACCAAGAATAAAATAAACATACTTCTATTGTAAATTCTATATAGTCAATTGATTCTCACAGGATTCTTTCATTGATTCCTACCCAACTGTCCTATCCACAGCCAACTATGGTTGGAATTCAACCATGATTTGACAAATGGGGTTGAATCTCAAGCCATACCTCCTTTCCAAATAAAATTTTTGTTATAATTTTATATGTGGCAGGGATGTTGGTTGATATTTTTATTTTAACAAGTAAAACAAGGAAGATGATTATCAAAACTTAACTTGCTTATCAATGATGTGAGCAACTTTTTTTACTCAGATTACAGTTTTTGAATATTAAAACACTTCTCTTTTCTTTGCTGTTCACAATGTAACAGCTACAAACACAATGTATTATATGTTTGCATCTTCATTGTCAATGTTTTCACCATCACTTTCTCAGATCTAGAATTTAATAAGAAACAGTCAAATAAGCAACTCATTCACACTAGTAGCTAATTTCTGTGGTGTAACAACCCCATTGTGGTTGATTTCAAGCTTCCGATGAATAATATATCTTCTCAGGTGGTGCTAGTGGTAAAGAACCCATCTGCCAATGCAGGAGATATGAGATGCAGGTTCAATTCCTGGGTCAGAAAGATCTGTTAGAGAAAGTCATGGCAACCCACTCCAGTATTCTTGCCTGGAGAATCACATGGACAGAGGGGCCTGGGGGGCTACAGTCCACAGGGTCACAAAGAGTCAGACACGACTAAGCGACTTAGCACTCACACAATGTATAATCTGGAATCCAGAGTTGGGAAGTGATAAGCTGTTTATTGACAAGATAAATAATTCCAAAAGCATAGAAAATAATAAATTTGGAAAAAAAACAGTAGGAAACGATGAGCTTTTAGGATTTATTATCTCATTTAATGTAATTTACAGAATTGTAAATGTACATTATTTATGGCTATGTTTAAAAACCAACAGAAAAACTTTCTGAGACTTTAACAATTGACTCTTTTTTCATTTTATTATAGTTGATTTACAATATTGTGCCAATCTCTGCTATGCATCTATTATTTTTATATTCTTTTCCATTATGTTTATTATAGGATATTAGATACCATTCCCTCTGCTATACAGTAGAATCCTGTTATTTATTCATTCTATGTATAATAAGAGAAAGTGAAGTCACTCACATGTGTCCGACTCTTCGTGACCCCCTGGACTGTACCCTGCCAAGCTCCTCTGTCCATGAGATACTCCAGGCAAGAATACTGGAGTGGGTTGCCATTTCCTTATCAGGGGATCTTTCCAACCCAGGGATCAAACCCAGGTCTCCTACATTGCAGGCAGACTCTTTACCCTCTGAGCCACCAGGACTCCCTTGCATCTACTGATTCCAAACTTCCAATCCATCCCTTCCCAACCCCTTCTCCACGCTGAGTCTATTCTCTATGTCTGTGAGTCTGTTTTTATTTCATAGATAAGTTCATTTGTGTCATATTAGATTCCACATATATGTGGTATCCTATGGTATTTGTAGGCAATGGCACCCCACTCCAGTACTCTTGCCGGGAAAATCCCATGGACGGAGGATCCTGGTGTGCTGTAGTCCATGGGGTCGCTGAGAGTTGCACACAACTCAGTGACTTCACTTTCACCTTTCACTTTCATGTACTGGAGAAGGAAATGGCAACCCACTCCAATATTCTTGCCTGGAGAATCCCAGGGACAGCGGAGCCTGGTGGGCTGCTGTCTATGGGGTCACACAGAATCGGACACAACTGAAGCGACTGAAGCGAAGCGATGGTATTTGTCTTTCTCTGTCTTACTTCACTTAGCACAATAACCTCTAGGTTCATTCATGTTGCTGCAAATGGCATTATTTGATTTTTCTTTTTATAGCTCAGTACTATTCCATTGTGTATATATACCACACCTTCTTTATGCACTCCTCTGTCAATGGACATTTAGCTTCCATATCTTGGCTATTGTAAGCACTGTGGCTATGAACATAGGGGTGCATGTATCTTTTCAAATTAGAGTTTTATCTGGATATACGCCCAGAATTGGGATTGCTGGATCATATGGTGACTTGGTTTTTGCTTTTTTGAAGAGCCTTCATAATGAACTCTATAGTGGCTGCACCAATTTACATTCCCACCAACACTGTTAAGTGGGCTCCCTTTTCTCCACACCTTCTCTAGGATTTGTCAGTTACAGAATTTTTGATAACGGCCATTCTGACCTGTGTGAGGTGATATTTCATTATAGTTTTGGTTTGCTCTTCTCTAATAATTGGCAAAGTGCAGCATCTTTTCGTGTGCCTAATGGCCATCTGTGTTATTCCTTTGGAGAAATGTCTATTTAGGTCTCCTGTCCATTTTTTGATTGAGTTGTTTTGTTTCTAGTTATTGAGTTGTATGAGCTGTTTAACAACTGACTTGTGAAATATCACAAGTCAGCTTTATAATTGCAGCTTGGTTTCCAGTAAGCAAGATGACCTGGAGCCAAATATAGGGAAAAGAGTTGCCTCTTGCTTTCTGCATTCATCTTTTCGTGGGTCTCTCAATACACCTAGAAGAAGCTGCCATCAACCCTTCAGCTGCGGCTTTTTAAGATCTCATGTAGGAACCCACCATACTAAACCACATGCCTAGTCATCCAGGATTCTGATGACAGGTTTTGAAGAGAGAGATCAGTGTGGTTCCCACATATCAAAGTATGCAACCTTTATAAAAACATCATGTAATAAACATATAAATTATTTACACGATAGACATATCTCTTTGGATTATCAAGATTTCACACATCTGTTTCTCA
Organism: Neotragus pygmaeus; assembly: GCA_006410875.1. Taxonomy (NCBI): domain Eukaryota; kingdom Metazoa; phylum Chordata; class Mammalia; order Artiodactyla; family Bovidae; genus Neotragus; species Neotragus pygmaeus. The sequence goes on along the minus strand of SJYV01048058.1, from coordinate 69,702 downwards.
GCCACTCCTCAGTTGCTGTTGTTGGATGTATTCTCAGGTTCTGAATATATCTTAAAGGACAATAATATCATCATCTCCTTTGCCAGAGCAGAAGATAACATCGTGCAGTAAACAGTGATTCATATGCCGTACCAGTTATTCTGAGATTCCCTTTCAGGGCCTTGGCTTCCTTACATAAACTAAATCCTTTCTTGCATATTCCACATGAAAGCTATCCCCTGCCATTTGATGCTCCTGACCCATTTCACCTTCTCAATGAAGAATGAGCATACTTATTCCTTGTTTAATACATTTGCTTATGTATTACAAAGATATCTCCTGCCACTCAGGAGTTTATAGCCAAAGAGTAAACATTCTGATAGAAAAGGCAAAATAAAGACATATATATGGACAGTAAGTTAAAGTTATTGAGTCAATATGGTAATCCAAACATCAAACACTACTGGAAATATCTCAACTCTAACAACAAAATAGCAATAAAATTATACACATCTACAGTATTTCACATTAACTGTAAAATAATACTTGGCTGAAATACATCAAGTGGGTTATCTCTAAGAGCTTGCCACTTTTAAAAGTTGGTTCTTATATATGATAGCATTTTAAACTATTCTTATGTATTAATACATGCATGCAATTGCCAGCATTTAAGTGCTCCTACTCTGAGGGCTTTCAACATAGGAGTGCTGTTCTACAAGTAAAAATAGTCAACATTTGTACTGTTGTTTTTTTATTATTATAAAGCAATTGGTTATTCAATTCTCTGTATCCTTTAGAAAAGACTGCGTTGGCTTAACCCTTTAAACACACATGGTATGTGACACTAAAAAAAAAAATAAAAAACAGAAGGTAGAAAGAAATGATCAAATGAAGAGCACTGATCCATAAACTACATTAGGATTATCTGTGATTTTTCATGTAATTCATCAGATTGTTAAAATCACCACATGAACAACCAGAACCGCAGCAGGAAATCCACATAAACATAACGTCTCATGAGCACTTCTTCTAGGGATTACAGTCTGAATTCTTCTCGCAATGCTAACTTGGTTGGCTGACAATATTGCATATGAAAAAACCTAACATTTTGTCTATGAATGCTAACTTTCTTCTCCTTTTCTAAAATAAAAGGAGAATGGTTTAATGATTTATTGATCATTAAATGATTTATTGATGAAATGATTTATTGATTGACTTTGACTTTTCTCATGTTCTACACATCTAATGGAATTAGATATGAAACATACAAAAGAAAAAACTATAAAAACATCAATTATTATTGTTAATGATATCTGTTAAATGTTGATATCTTAAAAATCAACAAGAAAATACACAAAAATATTAATCGCAGTAGGCTCTCTGAATGGAGAGATTAAAGGAGGAGTTTCATTTTATTTTCTGTCCAAGTTTCCATAACAATAATGTATTACTATTGGGCTGAAGAAAGCAAGTTTTATTTTTAATAACGATAAATAAAAAGAAAGAGAACATTACCATCTCATTTTACTAATTAAATACCTTTAAGAAAATATTTTATAATTTCTTATCTAAGGTAAATGTCCAAAAGAAGCTAATTACTCTCCCAGGCTTTTCCCCAGCCATGCTAAAGTACTTGTAGTTCACTGAAGCATTATGCCGACTCCAATTCTGCACCATTGTAGATCTATACCTGATATCTTTTTTAATATACACTTATTTATTTATTTATTTGGCTCTGGTAGGTCTTAGTTGCGGCATTCCAGGTCTTTAGTTGCAACAAGCAAACTCTTAGTAACATGTGAGATCTAATTCCTTGACCAGGGATTGAACCCAAGTCACCTGCATTGGGAGTGCGGAGTCTTAGCCACTGGACCACTAACAAACTTCCTGTTCCTAAATCTTAAGTATCCTACTCTATGCTCTTAAAGTAACTAACTTCAATTTTCCTTCAAAACTCAGCATCACCTTCTCCAGGAAGACTTTTTGGACTCTCAAGTGCAATATAAATGCTTATCCTTTGGACTGAACCCTCCATGTATTCATCAACAGTAAGGATTTATCACTCTGAAATAATTGCAGAAAAAGTTATTCCCAAATGACTTAGCACAGCACCTACTGAATAAAAAAATAAATAAATGAATGAACAACGCTGACATTCCCATAAGTTAAATAAATGGTAGGCCTTTGTTCTTTCTTTCATTTAAATGATTGGCCCTTTGACTAGAACAGTTAAACCAACTAGGTGATTTGACGTCTTAAGAAAGGTTACAATTATTCATGTAAACTCAATCATTAATTTAATTAGTAGTATTTATTAACTGAGGCTTCCCAGGGGGATCGGTGGTAAAGAATCTGCCTGCCAAGCAAGAGACTCAAGTTCGATTCCTGAGTTAGGAAGATCCCACAGAGAATGAAATGGCAACCCATACTAGTATTCTTGCCTGGGAAACCCCACAGACAGAGGAGCCTGTGGGCTACAGTCCTTGAGGTCACAAAGACTTAGTGACTAAACACCAGCAACAGCATTTACTGACTAAACATCAATTGATGGCCCTGTGTCAGGCACTGGAACATAGAAAGGAGAGACACTGCTTCACTCAACAAACAGACTAGTAGAGACAGGAGGTACATCAACAGTTACAGTAGAGGTTGCTGAGTGTTGGACTGAGGCAGGCACTTTCTGC